>OY856412.1:760410771-760735771 GCA_963693085.1 Alisma plantago-aquatica
ACGGTTTGAGACCATTTGAATTAAAAATTATTAAATTCTAAATGGTTTGAAACCATTTAGACCTCCAAATGGTCAACTCCTTCAAACGGTCAAAGTACCCAAATGGTTTTGAAGTTCAATTTATCCATTCGATCTTGAGATCCATTACTCATTTGGTTTTGAACTCAATTACCCATTCGATCTTGAAGTGAAATACCCATTCGGTCTTGAAATCAATTACCTATTTGGTTTTGAAGTAAATTACCCATTCGGTCTTGGGTTCAATTACCCATTCGGTCTTGAAACTGAATCAACCCAATCAGTTTTGAAACCGAATAAGCTCAATCAGTTTTGAACATCGTTTGCCCATTACTTTATTGAGGTGTGTGCTTAAGATGACATCATCATATTCAAGATTGAAACCTTCGAGATCCATTGTAATTCTTGTGGTGAATTCAACAACCAATCAAAAGGAAATCCGAAAGTAAAGGAGGAATCAACATATGATAAAGGAATGAAATCAATAACAATGTTTAAGGGTTCAAGTTATATAACCCGCCTTCAAATCTGAATCCAAGCTTCAAGCTTCACGTACTCAATGGTGAATGAAGCTCTCTAAACTGTCCAAGGCCCATTCTCAAGTCCTTGAGTGAAATGAATGGCGAAGGTTGAAGATTGAATGAAGAAAAGAAGAAATTAAGCATTGAAATTCGATTTCCACCATGAAATCAAGGTTGAAGATGACTATGGTGCTTACCTACAGGTTGGGGCACGTCCTAATATTGCTCCTAAGCTCCTTTGTGCATGGCCAAAGAAAGGAAAGAAAGAAGGGTCGAAAAAGCCTTTCATTTGAGTTTGAAATGAGATGTTTATAAGGGAATTTCAATGAGAGAGAAAGTGATAAATAATTCCTTCAACTCCCAAAATGGGTGCCACATACTCCCCTCCATCCCTTGAATACGAAGCTATCTCCCCCACCTTGTAATTCCTCTTCATTATACATGAATTAAAAGAAAGCAAATTAAGCACCTTAACCATTATAATAATAATATCCAAAATTGAGTGGATATTACTTTTTCTTTAACTAATGTGAGTTGGCTCTCCACTCACTTTAGATATTTCATTGCCTTTGCAAGGCACAAGGACGTTCACACATATGAAAATTCAACCATCACATTTTTTGTTGAAGGGCACTTCAATTAATATATTTATTTTTGCATTAAATTGAATTAGGATTTCAATTATGCTTAAATCTTGATTATTTTAATATCAAGATTCTCTCTCCTCCAAAGAGATTCAAATGAGATGCCCATTTGATTTTCTTGTATCTAATTTATACCAAGAAACATTAGAGACTCTCTAGAAGTGATATTTTTCATATTGAACCCTAGGTTTTGGGTAAATTGCACATTACACCAAAACTAGGTTTTAATGCACAAACATTGCTTTATAAGCTCTTTCTTGGTGCTCAGGCTTCCACAAGCCATACCTCTACATCATTCTCATTCTTATGATGCTTCAACACTTGAGGAACATTTTCTCATGTAACATTTGCAAGTTAACCCCTCAACTTGGGTAATTTGCACTTTAGTCCAAAATGGGCAAAACATTGTTTCAACATTATTCAAAAAGGACTAAAATTGAAACATAAGTTCCTCTTGGGCCTTAATTACTTTTCAAGAAATAAGAGCAAGCATATAATTAACTTTATTAAGCAAAACATCTATGGTTAAAGCATGACCCAGTTTAGGGATGTTACAAATTATCCACCCCTAACAGGGATTTCGTCCCCAAAATCATCAAGAAAAAGAGAAGGGTATTTCCTCCTCATCTCTTCCTCTAGCTCCCACATAGCTTCTTCAACGCCACGATGATGCCCGAGAACTTTCACAAGACATATGTCTTTCTTTTTCAGCTTTTTAATTCTTTTATCAAGGATCATCACAGGTCCTTCAACATATGATATATCATCATTTAATTCTACCTCCACAGGTTGTAAAACTAACTCAGTGTCAGGATGACATTTTCTCAGCATGGAGATATGGAACACTGGATGCAACTTATGCAGCTCAAGTGGCAATTCTATCTTATAGGCTACCTTTCCAATTCATTCAATGATTGGATAAGGCCCCATAAATATAGGATCTAACTTTCCCTTCTTTCCAAATCTAAGAACACCTTTCCAAGGTGAGACCTTGAGGTATACTCTGTCTCCAACTTGGAATTCTAAAGGTCTTCATCGTTTGTCAGCGTACGACTTCTGTCTATCTTGTGCAGTCTTTAATTGTTGTTGTATTACTTTAATCTTCTCAGTTGTCTACTGTACAAGCTCTAGACCCAAAAGTTGATATTCTCCTGTTTCATACCAACATAAAGGATATCTACAATGTCTATGATATAATGTTTCATATGGTGCCATATCAATACTGTGTTGATAGCTATTATTGTAAGCAAATTCTATCAAGCTCAGATGTAGATCCCAACTTTCTACAAACTGAAGGACACATGCCCTAAGAAAATCCTCCAAGGTTTGTATGGTCCTCTCAGACTGTCCATCTATCTGTGGGTGAAAGTTTGTACTAAACCTTAATTGCGTACCCAAATATTTATGTAGTTGTTCTCAAAAACAACTCATGAACTGGGGACCTCTATCAGAAACAATTGTAACTGGTACCCCGTGTAACCGTACTATCTCATCTATATATATGTACAAGCTTCTCAGTAGTGTAGGTTGTTTTGACAGGTAGAAAATGTGTTGTCTTAGTCAACCTATCAACTATCACCCATATGGAATCATGACCTTTGGTTGTTCTAGGCAAACCAACCACAAAGTCCATGGTCACGTGATCGCATTTCCACTGCGGTATAGGCAAAATTTACATTGTTCCTGCGAGCTTCTGATGTTCGTCTTTAACCTGCTGACACACCGGACACCGCATAACAAACTCAGCTACATCCTTCTTCAATCATGGCCACCAATACATATCCTTCAAGTTACAATACATTTTGGTGCTTCCTGAATGCATTGCATACATTGAAGAATGAGCTTCCTCCAAGACTAACTTCCTTAGGTCATTGGCATCAGGTACTACCATCCTACCATGGTAACAGACTACTTGATCCTCTAACTCATGAAAGTCATCTCGTTTCTCACTACCATACTCTGACCTGATTTTCTGAACCACAACATCAGCTTGCTGTGCTTCTTTAATCTGTTGTCTCAGAGTAGGTTTCACTTGCATCTCAGCTAACAACCCGGCTAACAACAATACCTTAAGCTATATGTTGTTTTGCCTCAAAGAGATGAGCATATCTCTTTTAAAGCACACTAAGGAGTTGAACTATGCTTTATCTAAGGCTGATGATGATGATTTCCTACTTAGTGCATCAGCCACTACATTAGCCTTCCCTGGATGATAATCAATTGTACAATCATAGTCCTTGATTAACTCCATCCAGTGGTGTTGTCTCATGTTCAACTCATGTTGTGAGAAGATATATTTTAGATTCTTATGGTCAGTGAAAATTTGGAATGTTTCTCCATAGAGATAATATCTCCAAATCTTCAAAGCATGGACCATAGAAGCTAGCTGTAGATCATGTGTCGGATAATTCTCCTCGTGTTTCTTAAGTTTTCGAGAGGCAAAAGAAATCACTTGATTATCCTTTATCAACACACATCCTAGACCATTCTTAGATGCATCACAGAAAACTATATACCCCTTCCCTTGCTCAGGTAATACCAGCACAGGTGCACTTGTTGATCTTTCTTTCAATAGTTGGAAAGAATGTTGACACTTGTCATTCCAGACAAAAGGAACCTCTTTCTGGGTCAACTTGGTTAGGGGTAAAGCTATAGAACTGAAGTTCTTAATGAACGTCCTGTAATATCCTGCCAGTCCTAGGATACTTCATATCTCCATTGGTGTTTTTGGCTGTTCCCATTGTAGGATAGATTCTATCTTCTTAGGATCAACACGGATACCTGAGGCAGATATTACGTGTCCTAAAAAAGAAACTTCTGGTAACCAGAACTCACATTTGCTAAACTTAGCATACAACTTATGCTTTCTTAGCAAAGTTAAAGCCTGACGGAGGTGCTGCTCATGCTATTGAGCATCTCTACTGTATATTAAGATGTCATCTATGAAGACTACTATGAACTGATCAAGAAAAGGTCATAAGATTCTATTCATGAGTTCCATATATAAATGCAGCTGGTGCATTAGTTAGTCCAAGCGACATAACTATGAACTCATAGTGACCATACCTAGTTCTAAGGGCAGATTTAGGTATGTCACTCTCCTTAATACGCAACTGATGATATCTCGACCTTAGATTATCTTAGAAAAGATAGTTGCACCACGCAACTGATCAAACATGTCATCGATCCTCGGTAGAGGATACTTATTCTTTATGGTTACTTTATTCAACTGTATGTAATCAATGCATAACTGCATAGATCCGTCCTTCTTCTTAACAAAGAGAACCAGAGAACCCCATGGTGAAGTACTCGGTCGAATAAAACCTTTCTCAATCAACTCCTGTAGTTGTTTCTTGAGCTCTGCCATCTCAGCAGGTGCCATTCTATACAGTGTTTGTGCTATTGGCTGTGTGCCCTAGATTAGATTAATCTCAAAATCAATCTCTCAGGGCGGAGGAATACCGGGAAGTTCCTCAAGAAACACATCTTCAAACTCCCTAACTATCGAAACTTCAGAAAGATTAGAGATCTCCATTATGGTGTCTACCACATGTGCCAAGAATGCAAAGCATCCTTGTCTCATCAGTTTCTCATCTACCATAGCTGACACAAGATAGGTTGGAAGAATCTTTCTATCTCCCTGAAAGATCCATGTGTCACCATCATCTGTGAACACAGCCTACTTGGAACTACAATCCAAGACAACCTTATAATTTTCTAGGGTGTCCATACTAAGAATTATATCGAACCCATGCATCTCAAGTGGTATAAGATTCACCTGAATGCGATGTTCAGAAAAGGAAAGAATGCAAGGAGAACACACCTCCCGCAACAATGCAGAACCCATCAGAGGGGTTTCTAATAACAGGCTATCTACTTTATGACTAACAGTCATATTGCAATCATGAATCACTTTTTGAGTGATAAAGGAATGTGTAGCACCCAGATCAATTAAAATAGATACAAAGTAGGATGAAGACAAATTAGAATGAAATAGTTTCATCTGACCTATCACAACTCGAGGATTGACTACTGCTTCGGGTTGATTCATCACATAGAATCTCGTCGTTGCTTGTTGTTGACCCTGTGCTCAGTTGTTGGGTGCTGACGAACCAGCTTGGGATGCTTGTCCACATCCTCTAGCGTTACTCACAATCTGTCACCTTTGAGAGCCTTGTTGACTTTGCCTCGGAGGTTGAGTCACCACTGTGTTTCCAACTGGACAATCCCTCGCTAAATGTCCTACCTGTCTACACTGGTGATAGGTTCTATTCTCATGATATGGTCTAAAAGGTCATGTTGCTAATGTTGATGTTGTACTGGGGGCTCCATTCGGTGGTAAACTATGACCTCTACCCTTGCTGGATGTCCACTGTGTTTGGGTATTGAACCTTGGTGGTGTTGTTGGTGCAGAAAACCTTGGTTTCTTAAAACTCTCAGAACTCTGTCCCTGGAACTGTGTATATACCTTCTTACTATTGGCCTGACGCTTCTCAGTCACGGACCTTTCTATCCTTCTTATGGACTCCACAAATGTGGAGAACCTCTCCCTATTCTCTAAAGCAGACACAAGAGTGGTCAAATCAGCATTTAGTCCCTTCTCAAAACGTTGAATTCTTTCTTCATCAGTAGCTACCATATGCGGACAGAACCACAAAAGATCCATGAACTTAGATTCATACTCACTAATGTTCATTGTTCCTTTCCTTAACCTCTCAAACTGAGAGATTTTCTCATCTAGAAATGTCTTGGGAAAATATCTACTGACGAATTCTCGTCGGAATACTTCCCATCTGATCTCAACACCTGGCATGTTGCCCTCTTCTATGGTCCACCAGTGGCCAACACTCCCTTTAAGAAGGTACACTACATGTCTAACCTTCTCAGATTTTGGAATATTAAGGATTCTTAAGGCCTTTTCTAGCTCGGTCAGCCACATGTCAGCATATGCTGGGTCAGATGTACCAACATATTCTATGGATCCAACTCGATGAAGTCTCTCAAAAGCCTTGCCAGCTCCCTATCCCTCATTATGGGCTGGTGCCCTAGGTTCATGTGGTGGCATCCTATCCTCCATATACATCATGGTTTCCATGAACTTCCCAAATAGATCATGGAAAGTTGGATTTTCTAGTGCAACTTGGTTAAGCTGGGGATGTTCAGGTTCTGTTTCTTCCCTAATCTGATCCCTTGCACCTCTTCCTGGTGCAGCAATGCTGCTCTCAGCAACATGTTTTCATGTGATCCAGACATCTTTAAGTTCTTTTTCTCCTCCTATAAGAGTAGAAGACACTATCAGATAACTAGAAAACACTAGAACAGACTCAACAACCTTAATCCTATGTCTCTGTAGACTCAGCAAACCTAGAGCTCTGATACCACTAATTGTGGGACACTGATCAAACAAAATGTTATTAACTAGGCAGAAGCGATCATTAACATCGGAATTACTGAAAATCACTAAAAATTAAAACCAATTGCAAAGAGATCCAAACACAGAAAAAATCTTATAAAAAGAACCAAAAATATTAATTTACACATACATTCTAGTTCACAAAGTACATATCTTGTACCATCCCTTCTTGAGAATTACAAGTATCAACTGCTCTATTACAGACTATATATAGGCAACATAAGTACCTCGAGGCATCAAGCCAAAATCTCAGATTGATCATAAAAGCACTAACTACTAACTCCTAGGACCTGAGAGTACAGAGACGACTCATAGGACTAATATCTATATGACATGACAGTCAGTATCTCCACCTGATATGTTACTGCTGTCCCTGTTGTTGCTGTCCTTCCCCTATTGTATGGTTTCTGCCTTCTCATCCTCATCCACCTAAAAAGGTTGGATCCCACGGGGGTGAGACAATTGAAAATTGTCCCAGTGAGAGATATAACTCTCCATCAGAAACATTTTTATTGCCAATGAACAATAATAAAATGAACAGAGGAATTTTCATTAAACGGTAGGATTTAATCATTATTAATCAGAATGGAGCAATGTCACCTTTTGAAGTATGACAAATATAAAAGTGATAAGCAGTAGATCATCTTATTCTTTAATAAAGAATATAAAGAACATGTATAACATTTATCCATCTAGGATGTACTAAGAAAGATATCATCAACCAATGATTCTCGTATTTCAACCTTAAGCAAATACGCTACATGACTGATTATATTTTACAGTCATACTTAAGCCCTGAGGAGATGTGGTATACTGCTCATACTCCAACCGATCACTATTAAGTAAAGCATCGGTACCATACATAGATCAATGGAAGAGCCGGACTCCATCACCTCATCTATCTCATTCAGTACGAGATCATATGCACGACATCTTGTGTCTCTGCTAAATAGCTTTCCAGGGTATTCTGGCATCTTCGCTATAGAGTTATAGCCCATAACATATACTCTTTTTAGGATATGGCCCATAGCCAATGCCTGGTATTGTGGAGTTATGACCCATAGCCAAACTCTTATTGGGATATGGTCAATAACCATTCTTATACATAGTATATGGCCCTCAGTCATTCCTATGGGGTGTAAGGATATTTTCGCCCATTACCCCTACATATTCAAAATATGCATTCCAAGAATTCCCATAGGAAAAACCTATTTCACCATCACCAATTACTAACGAGGATGGATCTATGGTCAGGGCTCTATATGATAAGATTTTGCTTGATTAATTAAGTACATTACCATATTCTTTTAGCATCATGTAGGTTTTCAAACATAAATCATTATAACAATTGCTACTCAGAATATGTAATACTTCTATCAAGTACTTTTCAAAGCTTTATAAAACATTGGGATCTCAATCCCTTGTCACATTAGGGGTATTCTCATCCCTTAACATTCCATCATCATGATTTATGGAATATGGGTATTCAAACCCTTAGTTCATCAAAATCACTTGTTACCATTTATCAGGTAACTAATACCTTCAGGTCATTTTGACCAAGGTAAACATGATACTTGCTATACAAGCATTTCACATGGTTCTCAAGCCCATTTAATCTCTTGTTACCTCATACCAGGCAACAAGGCACATTATGGCTCACAAGGCCCATAAAACAATTTCAATAATAAAACATCATAACTCATACCTGGCTATGTCCAACATCTCATGATATCTGCATGATTAGTCCACATGATAACAATTATATCAATTACATATCAACACTATGCAATGTAATGGTAACATCACTATTCACTCATTGGAGTTAGGGTTTCTCAAATTTATGTCAATTAGGGATACTCATCCCATTACCCAAAATTAGGGATTCATATAGCTTTTCCTAAAATTAGGGTTTTCATGAAGCATCCTCTTAAATTAGGGTTTCTCATTAAAATACCCTAAATTAGGGTTTCTCATATCATCACCCTAGATTAGGGTTACACCATTAACCTAAATTAGGGTTTCACCTATCATTGCCCTAAATTAGGGTTAGGACACATCAACCTTTTCGATTAGGGTTTCATGATCTCTTTATCAAAGATCATACCCTAAGTATATATTCTATTTATGTTGAGAGTGTTGAGGTTTAATCCTACATGATTATCATTCATGTATGAATTCCTTTCTCTCTCATCATCTCTAGGATGTTGATTACTTCAAGCTAGATTAAATTAGGTCATCCTTTCATTCAAGTACACACATTTAGGGTTTACATAGTGTGTTGAGATATTGCTTCCTTAAGCAGCAAAGATTAACCCCTCAAACGGTACTAATCACCCTAGTACCTTAAAGGTACAACCATTATAATTGTCTTTGATAAACATAATTAACAATCATAAGGTTAATTGATCTTTCATAGCTTTGAAACTATTAGATCTCCAAACAGTTTTGATACTTTTAAACCTTCAAACGGTTTTGACCTCCTTAAGCTTCAAACAGTTTTGAGGCTATTTGCCCTCCAAACGGTCTGAAGACCGTTTGGTCCAAACCATCTTAAAACTGAATGGATCACTTAGGGTTTCCTTCAACCAATCAATTAGGGTTTGCACTCATCGGACCATCAACAATAAGACCATTGAAAGTGGATCAAGAAGTAAACCTTAGATCTCCATTTATCCAAGACTCTACTTGGCCCCAATTGGTCTTGAGGTACTTGACCTCCAAACGGTCTTGTGATTTCTTAACCTTCAAACGATCTTGAAGACCATTTAGACCTTAAAGGGTCTTGGTTCAAAATCCCTAAACGGTTTGAGACCATTTGAATTAAAAATTATTAAACCCTAAATGGTTTGAAACCGTTTAGACCTCCAAACGGTCAAAGTACCCAAATGGTTTTGAAGTTCAATTTACCCATTTGATCTTGAGATCCATTACTCGTTCGGTTTTGAACTCAATTAACCATTTGATCTTTAGTCAAATACCCATCCGGTCTTAAACTCAATTACCTATTTGGTTTTGAAGTAAATTACCCATTCAGTCTTGGGTTCAATTGCCCATTCGTTCTTGAAACTGAATCAACCCAATCGGTTTTGAAACTGAATAAGCTCAATCGGTTTTGAAAACCGTTTGCCCATTCCTTTGTTGAGGTGTGTTCTTAAGATGACATCATCATCTTCAAGCTTGAAACCTTTAAAATCCATTTTGATTCTTGTGGTGAATTCAACAACCAATCAAAAGGAAATATGAAAGTAAAGGAGGAATCAACATATGATAAAGGAATGAAATCAATAATAATGTTTAAGGGTTCAAGTTATATAACCCGCCTTAAAAGCTGAATCCAAGCTTCAAGCTTCACGTACTCAATGGTGAATGAATCTCTCTCAACTGTCCAAGGCCCATTCTCAAGTCCTTGAGTGAAATGAATGGCTAAGGTTGAAGATTGAATGAAGAAAAGAAGAAATTAAGCATTGAAATTCGATTTCCACCATGAAATCAAGGTTGAATATGACAATGGAGCTTACCTACAGGTTGGGGCACGTCCTCCTGTTGCTCCTAAGCTCCTTTGTGCACGGCCAAAGCAAGGAAATAAATAAGGATCGAAAAAGCCTTTCATTTGAGTTGGAAATGAAATGTTTATAAGGGAATTTCAATGAGAGAGAAAGTGATAAATAATTCCTTCAACTCCCAAAATGGATGCCACACACTCCCCTCCATCCTTTGGATACGAATCCATCTCCCCCACCTTGTAATTCCTCTTCATTATCCATGAATTAAAAGAAAGCAAATTAAGCACCTTAACCATTATAATAATAATATCCAAAATTGAGTGGATATTACTTTTTCTTTAACTAATGTGAGTGGGCTCTCCACTCACTTTAGATATTTCATTGCCTTTTCAAGGCACAAGGACGTTCACACATATGAAAATTCAACCATCACATTTTTGGTTGAAGATCACTTCAATTAATATATTTATTTTTGCATTAAATTGAATTAGGGTTTCAATTATGCTTAAATCTTGATTATTTTAATATCAAGATTCTCTCTCCTTCAAAGAGATTCAGATGAGACGCCCCTATGATTTTCTTGTCTCTAATCGATACTAAGAAACATTAGGGACTCTCTAGAAGTGATATTTTGTGTATTGAACCCTAGGTTTTAGGTAAATTGTACATTACACCAAAACTAGGTTTTAATGCACAAACATTGCTTTATAAGCTCTTTCTTGGTGCTCATGCTTCCACAAGCCATACCTCTGCATCATTCTCATTCTTATGTTGCTTCAACACTTGAGGAACATTTTATCATGTAACATTTGCAGGTTAACCCCTCAACTTGGGTAATTTGCACTTTAGTCCAAAACGGGCAAAACATTATTCCAACATTATTAAAAAAGGACTAAAATTGAAGCATAAGTTCCTCTTGGGCCGTAATTACTTTTCAAGAGATAAGATCAAGAATATAATTAACTGTTTTAAGCAAAACATCTAGGGTTAAAGCATAACCTAGGCTAGGGATGTTACATGAACCAATCGGTTGGCATGAGAGCCTTTCAGGTCAACCCTTGAACCAATCACTACATCATGTTTCTTAATCACAATTTTATTGGCAATTCTAATTCAATTAATGCCCAACATGATGTCAACACTAATCCTTTATGCAAAATCAAATTGATGCAATCAGGCGGTTCATCACATGAACCAGTCATTTGACAAACTTGAGCCGATCGGTTCACTTAGTGAACTGCTCAGTTCATGCCCTAGTTCAACCTAAATTCAGACAACAGAATTTCCAATAAACCTGTCACTTTAACCTATCAGTTCAACATTTAAACCAGTTGATTCAAAGTTCAGTCAGTCAATTGTTGTTTAAGTTGAATACATAAACACTTCAGTAATCAAGTTAAACCTCATTCGTGAATAAACTCCTATTCTAAGTGTATCATATGTGTGTGACCCTATAGGTTCCATATTACATTGGAAATGAATGTCCATAACTAGATTTTGACATCACAAGCAAATAATAGTGTCTAGAAACACATCATTGCCATGTAAATGGAAATTTGGAGAACAACTTCAACCTACAAACTATGATTAGTGTTACAGTGTTTTTACAGTTCCTTTTTCACCGATATCCAGATTGAACTTGAGGCATGGAATCACCATCCTCTTCAATGTTCAATATTTGTTTCTTGAACTAGAGAACATTGTTTGAGATATATGTATGCTCAATATCACATATTGACTGACATGTGCATGGCAATGCATTTCTCAGTCTTTCTTATCATGTAGCTAGGATATCATGATCATGTAGGAGGGATAAATCCCATCTACATCACTCACAGCCATCTCCATGTGTCACATTGCATCTGATCATCACCTTTACGACATATCCAAAGTTACGGTGGATGATGTAAAAGTACACTGAACGACATGTGCTGAGTGTAGTGATTTCAGGTCTAAGAACCACAATCACCACCAACAATATGAGAGATGATTATGACTACCATGTAATGGTTTCCATGTGTCACTCTCATCATGGGTCTGTCTGATACAATGTTATATAGCATGTATCTATGTGTTTGGTTTGATATCATATATCATGACAGATGAGATTTTATCATCAACCAACACACACTCTAGTCTTATGTGTATTGTCGTTTATCAACCTTCCACAATAACATTTTACTAGGGACATAGAAATAATGTGTATACTCTGACATACGTATGATCTCATTGTTCAGGTCATCAAACCAAAGACATACATCATTGAGTAATATCATTCTTTAGCCAATTATTACGTTACATCTTTATGTCACAATTGAATAAAATAGATTAAATTTGAAGATTGCCTTTATTATTAATCAAATCATTTACATGTTATGTCATTACAATCTTCATATGATTGGCTCTCTGGGTATACATATTAATAGACTCCCACTTGCACTTAGAGCCAATCACTCATAAACTTAATTCCAAGTGATCTAGCACGACCATCATGCTTCTACTACAAAAGTGCTTTTTTCAAGGGGTTAGATACATTGTTCTCAGTTGGTACTCTGCAAATCTTCACATCTCCTCGATGTATGATCTCTCGTATGAGTTGGAACCACATTTGTATATGCTTGGAATGCTAATACGATCTGAGTTATTTAGCTTGTGCAAATAGATCCATTGTTATCACAATATAGATCAATTGCAACACCGATGCTTGGAACCACCCCAAGTTTAGAAATGAACTTCTTGACCCAAACAACCTCCCTTGTTGCATTTGATGCAACTATATACTTGGTCTCTGTTGTAGAATTTGAAATTGTCTCTTGTTTGGAACTCTTTCATCTTATAGCACAGTTGTTGAGGCCAAACAAAAATCTCGATTACGATCGGCAATCATCTTTTTCAGTTTGGAATCTTGCATCGGTGTAACCCTTTACCACCAACTCTTCCTCTTTTCCATAGACAAGGAATTGATCATTAGTTCTTCTCAAGTACTTAAGGATGCTCTTCACAGATGTCCAGTGAGCATCACCCAGATCTGATTGATATATGGCCATCATGATCAAGGCATATGAGACATCATGATGAATACATAACACTGTGTACATGATGTATCCAATTATAGATGCATATGGAGTCATACTCATTACATTCCCTTTCTTCACAAGAACTATGACATTGGGCTCTAGAAATGGAAATCCATCATACATGGGCAGGTTTCCTCTCTTTGATTCCTCCATGTTGAATCTCTTCAACACTTTGCAAATGTATGTACTTTGATTTAGTCTAAGAAGCCTTCTAGATCTATCTCTATAGATCTTGATTCCTAATATGTAGGATGCTTTGCCTAAGTCATTCATTGAGAATGTATTCTCACACCAGGTCTTTACCATATGTAAATTTGGGATGCCATTACCCATCTATAGTATGTCATCTACATACAATATGAGGAATATAATCATGCTCCCACTAACCTTATTTTACACACAAGGCTCATCTTCATTTTGACAAAAGCCAAACTATTTGTCTATTTTTTCAAATCTAAGATTTCAAATCCGAGATGCTTGCTTCAATCCATCAATTGACCTTTGTATCTTACAGACTTTATTTGTATCCTTTGCATTTATAAAACCCTCAGGTTGTGTCATGTACACATCCTCAAGAAGATTCTTGTTAAGGGATGTGGTTTAACATTCATCTACCAAATCTGATAGTCATGATAAGCTACAATGACAAGCATGACCCTGATGGATTTAGCCATGGCAACTGGAGAGAAGGTTTCATCATAGTCAACACCTTAAAATTTTTTGAAACCCTTTGCAACCAATCTGCCCTTATAAGTTTGTACTTTAGCATCCATGTCGGTCTTCTTCTTGAAGACCCATTTGCACTGCATGGGTTTTACCCCTTTAGGTGGATCCACAAAGGTCCATACCTTGTTGGTGTACACGGATTCCATATCATATCTCATGGCCTCAAGACATTTCTCAAAATCTTGTCCCTTAGTAGATTCTAGATAGGTTGTTGGTTCATCATCTATGGCCAACTCACCGCCGACTTGAGTTACAAGATAACTATATCATTCAGTTTCAAGGCATGTCCTACTAGATCTATGAGGTCCATGTGTTACTCCAGGAATTTGAAATTCCACAATGACTTGTGATTCTCCTTGTTCCTCTTGTAAATCTATTGGTTCAATGTTTTCTTGTTGGTCTCAAACCTCTTCGAGCTCTACTTTCCTCCCACTGATTCCTTTAGAAATAAATTCCTTTTATAAGAATGCATCGTCTCTAGAAACAAACACTTTGTTGTCAGATAATGAATAATAGTAATATCCTTTGGTTTTCTTAAGATATCCAACAAAATAACATTTATCAAATTTGGGTCCAAGATTTTTGGGAAACTACTTTCTTACATAAGCTTTGCAACCCAAATCTTCATAAAAGACACATTGGGATGTTTTCGGTACCAAATCTCATATGGTGTCTTTTGAATTGATTTAGGTGGTACATGGTTTAGTGTAAACACAACAGTTTCTAGAGAATAACCCAAAAGGAAGTCAGAAGATATGCAAAACTCATCAATGATTGCACCATATCTAGCAATAAGTGATTCCTTCTTTTTGATACACCATTATACTGAGGTGTTCTGGATGGAGTCCATTGTGATACAATACCACAGTCTAATAGAAGGTCCTCAAACTCTTAGCTTAAGTATTCTCCACCTCGATTAGAATGAAGTGCCTAAATACCTTTACCAAGTTGGTTTTGTACTTCATTCATGAAATCCTTGAACTTTTTAATGGTTTCTGACTTATATTTCATTAGGTAAATAGAACTATACCTACTAAAGTCATTATGAAGGTAATGAAGTACTGATATCCACCTCTAGCGGTTATTCTAAAATGTCCACATACATCAGTATGTATGATTCCTAATAGACCACTATCCCTCTCATTATTACCACTAAAAGGAGTCTTGGTCATCTTGCCCAACAAACAAGATTCACATGTCTCTATTGATTTTGAAATCAAATGAGTCTAGATAACCATCTTTATGGAGTCAAAATATGTGATTCTCATTTATGTGCCCTAGATGACAAGGTGAAAGATATTTTTTTGAGTTGTTGAGTTTTATCCTTTTGGTACTTACTTTATATACATCTATCTTTAGATCCAACAAATAAAGACCATAAGACATTGGGGCACTTCCAAAGAACCCATCTTTAAAAATAGAAAATCAACTATTCTTAATATGAAATTCAATATCCAAACAAGATATAGAAATAATGTATAAACTTAATAGAAGTTCATTAACTCTATTACAATCCCAGTAGGTAGAGATAAATTATAGTTTCCAAATGCAGTGGCAACAACTCTTGCTCCATTTGCAACTCATAGTTCAACCTCACCCTTTGTTAAAGGCCTACTTCTTTTTAGATCCTGCATATTCAAGCATATGTGATATCCACATTCGGTATCTAGTACCAAAGATGAATAAGTAGATAAGCTTATCTCAATAATGTATATACCTGAATTGAAGATCTCTATCCCCATCTTCGTCTTCATAAATGCCTTTAAGTACGAAGGGCAGATTCCACTATAAGGAAATATGGTGGCACAGTAGGAAGTGGAAACAAATATTTTAACTGTCATATTCCCCTTATAATAGTAGATCGTGTCAACAACTATATAATGGGAATGATGGTTTTGAGGAGATACCTGGTCCTGGAGCAAGTCCAGTGACAATCTTCTAGTTGTAGTGTGCACCTGGTCTTCTACTCACACTCGAACAGTGTTGGCAACAACTCCAAGTTGACCACAACAGATGACATCTTGACGATGTCCTCCTAGAGGGAGCCTCTATAGTAGTCCACGCTGATCACCAGGAACTCCTCCCTTCACATTGATGTACTAGTCACCAACTTGCTCTCCCAAAATTGTTATCCCTTGATATCCCTCCCTTTATTGGGTAGGACTTGCTCGGACTCTCTATTGGTTACCACAACTAGAGAGGAAAACAATTGTCAGAGGAAATGATTTGTGTCTCTAGAAATCCTGTAGAACCCCTTTGTTTATAGGAGGGTTAGGGTCAGGGTTTCCAATTTGTGTAGGGGTGGAAGGGACTAGAATTTCACAAATTTTCATACCCTACAAATGGCAAAATGATCAGTTCATAGGTGAACTGATTGGTTGTCATACAAGCCTATCAGTTCAATCCTTGAACCGATCACTTCATCATGTTTCCCAGTCACATATATTGGCAATTATAATTCAATTAATGCACAACATGATGTTAGCACGAATCCTTGATACAAATCAAATTGATCCATGAACCAGGAGGTTCATCACATGAACCTATTATTTGACGACCTTGAGCCAATTGGATCACTCAGTGAACTAGTCGGTTCATGCCCTGGTTTGACCAAAGTTTAGCCAATGTAATTTCCCGTCAGCCTGACACTCCAACTGATTGGTTCAACACTTGAATCGGTTGATTCAGAGTTCATTCAGTCAATTGTTATTCAAGTTGGATACCTGAACACTTTAGTGATCAAGTTAAACCTCGTTCATGAATAAGCTCCTATTCTAAGTGTATACAATGTGTGTGACCCTATAGGTTCCATATTATGTTGGCAGTGAATGTCCATAACTAGTGTATGGCACAAAAAGTAAAGAATGTGTCATGTGTTTAATTTGGTGTCACATATCGTGACTGGTGAGATTTTGTTGTCAATCAACACACACTCTAGTCTTATATGCTATTGTTGTCTATTAGCCTTCCACAATAACATCTGACTAGGGACATAGTAAGAATATACATACTCTTAAAATCTGCATGATCTCATTGTTTAGGTCATTAGCCCAAAGACATATGTCAATGAGTAATATCATGATTTAGACATTTTATTATTTTACATCATTATCTCATAACTGAATAGAACAAAATAAATTGGAAGATTGCCATTAATATTAATCAAACCGTTTACAAGTTATGCCATTACAATCATCATATTATTGGCTCTCTGGGCATACATACCAACAAGAATTTTGATGGTTTGACCAAAAGTTGTGGTTGCATGTTATTCAGTAGAATTCATCCACCTACACTAAATATTGTTAGAACACATTATCTTTCCATGTAATGCAATAACAAACTAAATACAAACACAGAGTAAAATGAAAAATAGCTAAAATGAGTGTAACACTGAGGTTGCCTCCTAAGAAGCACCATTGTTTAACGTCTACGGCATGATGCCTAAAACTCAAACATGATATGTCAAGGGAAATAGAGAGATAGAGGTGTTGGTTGGCTTGAATATCCTCCATTGTGAAGTAGCATTCGAGATGTTGGACATTGAATTTTAATTGTCTAGTCTTCTCACTCCAAATTAGAATAGCTCCATGAGGGAAGATATTCTTGATGATGGGTGGACCCGACCATCAAAAATTAAGCTTTCTTGGAAAGAGATACAAATGAGAGTTGTGCAGTAGTAACCTATCTATAGATCTTTCCTATTCAAGTGGTCGTCGTGCCACATCTTAGTGTCTTCCTTGTAAATATGTGCATTCTTGTGCCCTATCAAATGGAGCTCTTCTAACTCTTGTAGCTGAAGCAGACAATTTTCCTTTGTGGCAAAGATATCAAAGTTGAGCTGCTTGATGGCCCATTGAGCTTTATGTTCAAGCTCTACTGGTATATGACAAGACTTCCCATTGAAAAAATAGAAGGGTGTAGTGTCTAGTGGAGTCTTACAAGTAGATATATATAGGCCCAGAGTGTGTCTTCAGATTGTGAGCTCAATATTGTCTTGTCCTTTCCAGAATAGCATTGATTTGATGGTTGGATACCTCCACTAGAGCACTCATCTAAGGGTGATATGGAGTAGCCATTGATATACATGATTTATATATCCTTTTTGCCTACTTTTGCATGCATTTTCAATCCTTTTTCTACCTCAAGTTGGATCTAATAATACTAGATTTCTGACTTTATTATTATTTGTACTTGTTCCATTTTCATAATCACATATAAAATGTCTTGATGATAAAATGGTGTTATTTTGATCACAATTTGACTTTATTTTAATTCCTCGAGAGATTGCACAATCTTGAAGATTTTTCTAAAGTTTCTAATAGAAACAAGTTGTGTGGTTTATCCAACATGGCATGTCAATTGTAGGTAAAAACATACTCGCTCTTATGTGTAGAAACATAGTGTATTGGCCAAGCGACATGCCATGTCCCCTCATTCCAATAATTCCTCAAACTCCCTATCTTGAAACAACAATGTGTGCCCTAAATACACACGTTGTGTCCCCTCATTCCAGAAGTCACTGGAAGACAACAACATGACTTGTCTCAAATTTCACACCCTGTGTTCACTCAATCCAGACTTGCCAATATTTTCTCAACTTGTAGAAACACGGCATGTGGGACAACTTACACATCGTGCAACCTTCAAGTAGGGTAGTTTTACCTTCAGCTACTGAGAGAAACACACCGTGTCAGTTCACCAACATGTCATGTCGTTGGAGATATCAACACAATTTTACGAGAAATCAACCTCATTTGTAAATATGAGTGGACTCTTTTGGGATGGTTATCACTCATTGTTTGGATCAAGTTTCAACTAGAGATCAAAATAGAAGATAAGGAGGGTGATTTTGGGGAAGAAGTGATTTTTTGAGAGAGAAAATCTTGTCTAATCCATTTCTCTTCACCGACTCCAACAAAGGCGTCCATCCTCCATTCCAACCACTCAGAAGAGAAGGTTGTTGGAGAAGAAGCAGTAGTGTAAAGAGGCGAGATCATATCCTTACTAAATTAAAAGAAAATACAAAACATCCACATTTTTTAAAAAATAATAGACATTGTTGGATGCATGTATAATAATCCAAGTAAATGAGCATGTTTTAAATACATGTAAAATGTCAATAACAGTAGAAAGAAAACTAAGCTATTACATTTCTTTTTGAACTTTGGTCACTACATGAGTTTCTTGGAAAGGAAAAATTGAAAAGAAACTAATAGGGTCTAGCAATAAGCAACCTAGTCATCCTTGATAGCAAAATTTGAATCTACTCCTGAACTTGGTCTCCTTGGCCTTATTCAACACCTTGATCTAACCCTGAGTGGTTGGGAAAGCACCAAGGAAAAGAAAGAAGCAAGGTATGTGTAAGAGATAATGAACAAGGACAAAAGATAAGAAACAACATGGAATTAAAGGCTAAGATTTCATCATAAGATGAAGATGGTCAAAGTATGAGGCATAATCAAATAGATTCTTGCCATAACAAAAATAGTAAAAAGTTTGCATCCATGATTAATATTGACTACCTTAACTAAGTAGTGTTAATGCACCTACCTAACCTCAACCAAAAAGGTGAGGGAGAGTAACACATTCCAATCACCTATCAACTATTTTATATTGGGGAGAGTAACACATTCCCATAGGCGAATTTACATATGCCCTATCTATGGGTGGTTGTACATAAGTACCACTACACTAGTTAATAAGTTAATAAAATCTACATGCTAAGAAATATGACAAGTATAAGAATAAAGTAATAGAAACATGGCAGTGGAGTACAAGACCCAAGAAATAAATAACAAAACTGATTTCGAGGCAAATATAGTAAAAGAATTATCAAAAGAGAAATTAGGGTTCCAGAAGTGCGTCATTAGGGAAACTAGGTTAGGGTTTGCAATTATTCCCAACTTAGGTATTAAGAACATACCTTTCATAATGGAATGCAATTACTTCTCTTTCACTACTTTAATTGAGTCCAAGGCCCACTTTTCCTATTTTCAATGTATAATCAGGTACTAGGGTTTTACATATGCATTAAGGTAAAGAAACCCTAACTTTCAGAATTTTTGAACAAAATCTCAATTTAGACTCTAAAATTATCACCATTGATCTTATTAGGTTCTTCTGATTGAGAAAACATATAAATTTGTCTATTTTGGAGTTATGATGATTAAAGTGTATTTTTGGTGATTTTTATGTATTAAAATCATTTATAGAAAACACTTTTCAACCAGACTCAAAATTGAGCCTCAAAAAGTATTTTTATTAGAAATCTTACATTATTCTGATTCCAAAACATATTTTCTTTTAATTTTTGGACAAAAGGAATAAAAAGATATGGTTTTTCCAACTGGACCAATCAGAGAAACTGACGTCAATAAAACAAGGCAAGAGAGGCAGAGAGAGAGATGGGCCGCATGAATTGGCCCAATCATAGGGCACCAAGTTAGCAGGACATGCTGACTCGACTCGCATCAACACGAGTAGAAAAAGAACCAAAAAGACACAAATGACCTTGTGAGAGAATAGAAAGATAAGAAAGAAAATAGTAGGGCAAATCGGTCATTTGACCAGGGGGATTGTCCCCTTCCTCGCTCACGAGCCATGGATGGTTCCTGAGTACAAAAGCAAGCACCAATTTTGGGAAAATTCACGACACATGATCAAACTCAAAAATAAGAACGAAAAGAGCTAGAAGATCACCACGAACCTATTGGTGAAGTCAATTTGATCTGAGATGAAGTAGAGAATGAGCACTAGTCGCCGAAAGCCAAGGAACAAAACTCGATCGTCGGCAAGCAAAGACATGATCTCATAAGAAATTGGAGGGTGAGAGTAGTTACAAGAGGGCTAGGGAAGAATCAGACACTGATATTTATAGGCAAGGTTGAGAAACAAACTGAGAAGGAATCAGCCTGAACTTGCTTAGAGAGAAAGGTTTGGGGATTTCTTGATTTCTCCATGAAAACACAAAATAAGGGATCTTCTGGTGTGGTTTCTTATTTGGAATTGTTTGGAGAAAATCTCATGCAAATTGATTGAGAAATAAGTGAATAATCAAGAAAATAAAACCAGCTATTTTGGTCCATGTTTTCTGATCGGCGGGATCCGGAAGATGACCCGCGAGCAGTTGGATCATGGATCCAACGGTTGTGATCGCATGGGTCAAAGTCAATGCGTTAAATAATAAATCAAATACTAATCATATTTAAATATAGTGTATATATGCATTAATTTCCCTTTTACTCTCTCCACGTTTGAGGGGAAAAATGCTCCAAATATGCAATTAGTTTTGACTTTGAAGAACTTTTAATGTGTTAAATAAATCAAATCTTATTTTCCCTTTCCTCCATCATTAATGGTTATAAGATTCTCCAAATTTGATGAAACTTCACCCACAAGTCACATTAAGTTCCTTGGATACAAATTTGACATCAATTTTACATGTTGAAGTTGTTTGTACATTTATTTAATAATTTGAAGGTTATACACATTTTCTCTCTCCTGAATTCACCTCTTAATTAAATATCAACCAAATTGAGTGAAAATTCACCCAAAGGCATATTTAAATGTGTAGATCATGAATTTGGCATCAATTACAACTTTTGGAGTCAATAACTATTTATTTTTATAATTTTGAGATACCTCCTATTTTCCCATTCAATTAATGCAATTATAATTACTAATTTTCCAAAAGTTTTGAAACTTAACACTCAAGCAAACTTATTCTCAAAGAAAATGAATTTGGACTTAGAATTATTTTTTGAATTCTCCTTTTATAAATTTTAGGCAATTTACTCTTATTTTCACTTAATTGGAAAATTAATTCATTTAATGTTGCATTATCTTAATTTTAAGATTTTTTTTCTCATACAAAAGGCCATAAAAACTTCTAGATCCGTTTTATTTTATCCTTATCCCTCTTAAGTGGATATTTTGCAAAATAAACCCTTTTATAAACTTTTACTGAGGTATTTGTGCATAAATCCTTTTAATGTCAAATATAGGGAACAAATGTACACCAAACCTTTATAATTTCCACGAATTCAGCATCAAGGACAGAAATGAAAGGAAATGCTTAAGAAAAGGCTAAACTAATATTATACATGGATTTCAGTTCGTTCCAAGTACCAAGGAAAAACTTTTGTCCTCTAGTATGAGGTATTTCATTGTTCCTCTTCTTCCATGTATTTTTTTGTTCTTTCCCTTCTCTACTCATGTTATGCTCATGATTCAGCACTTGTACCTATGTTTTACAACCATGTGTGAGTGGAACCTTATTCTTGGGCATGGGATAGTAATTCCCATGTCATAACTTATGTGAACATGAATTTCATTCCTAATACTAATATATACTGTTCTAAGTTTGCATTGGTGCTTCATTTAGTTGCTTGCTTGACTGACCATCTTGTTTGGCTTCTTTTGTGCTTTTAATATGATACACAATGATGTATCTAGGAGTGTGGAGATTTGTTCTTTGCAACACTTTCTTGACCACATAAGTGACAGGGAATGTGTTGAGGAATCAAGATTTATAGTTCAAAACTAAGAATATATATGAGAGTGTTATATGGAGTTAGAAATGTCTCATATTACCAGGAGGTGTATGAGATACAAACCTCCTATGTATGTTTAACTAGTATACTGCATTTTTATTGTTCTACTAAGATGTGATGTGGAAGTGAAATTTCGTTCCCAAGATTCCTTAATTTTGATCTTAATCTTCATTGAAAGACTTGTGTTTACTTAGTTCTTATTTGTTGATTATTTTAATCAAATCAATCAAACTTGTGTAAGCCGATCTAGATTTTTGAATGCTTTTGCACCTAACTAGCCTAGCTCTTTGTGAATTATGACCCTAACTATAGTCAATCTCATATACTTGCGAGGGTGAAATGAGTTGAGACAATAAAATAAAAGCTTGTTTCTTAAACTGACCAACAAGTTTTTGACATCATTGTTGGGGAGCTATAGTACTTTTAGTTAGAGTAAGAGTGTTCATTAGTATTTGATACTGGATCACAACACCACCCATCATATTCACAATCATCTTTATCATTGATATTTTCTATTTTTTGTGTTACTCCCTCACCTTATTTGTTTATAGGACTATATGAAACATTCCAAAAGGGGTCTTGAACCATCCATATTTTGAGACCCACAAATTGAATGCACTTCAGCATCCATAGGAGATCAAGGAGGAGTGAAAGTTCTTCAAAGATAGAGAATTGAAAGCCATCATCAACCCATTCAAAACACGCATCCTCGCCACCGTCTTCATCTACTAACCAAGAGTCGATTATGGAGGATGACCGTCCATTAAAGGACTTTGTTATACCTGCCACCATCAACATATGTGTAGCTATTAATCATCCAATTATTGAATCCAATAACTTCTCTATCAGCCTTACTATTATGCATATGATCCAGCTAAACATGTTTAGAGGAACTCCTATGGAAAATTTAAATCTTCATATATTTGGGTTTTTGTAAAACATGAATAAGTTCAAGATAAAAGGTGTGTGTACTGATGGGATATGCCTACTATTGTTTCGATTCACCTGGAGGGACATATCCAGAGCGTGCCTTTCTTCCTTGCTCAAGGACATCCATCAAAAAGTTGGGATGAGTTGTTGAATGCTTTTCTTGCTAGATATATCACATTGAGCAAGACGTTGCAATTGAGGAGTCATCTCACCAATTTACAAAAAGGAAGGTGAAACATTGTATGACACGTGGGAGAGATTTAAAGACCTTCAACATATTTTTCCTCACCATAGTTTGACTAACTGGCTATTGTTACAAGCTTTTTACAGTAAATTATTCTACAATACATGTATTACTATGGACGTTGTTGTGAATTCAACCTTGATGAACAAGTCTTATAGGGAGTCATGTGATATTATTGAAGACATGGAACTCAACCATTTCTAATGAAGATTGGTCAAGAGTATCCAACCTTTTCCATCAATTACTTCTACTAAAAAGTCAGGCAGAAAGCTCATTGTTGATGCAGTTGATCTCATTGCAGCCAAGTTAGACACCCTTACATTGAAATTTGAAATGTTGAATACCCATTCCATCCAAGTCAGAGAATGAGTTTGCTATGCATGTGGAGTTGCAGGGGATATTTGTTCATCTTGATTTTCCATACAAATGAATGTTGAGGAAATTATGTAACAAGCACATGTGATGAGTAGTTTTGGGAACAAGCAGTCCTATAACCCCTACTCCAACACTTACAACACATGATGGAGAGAACATCCAAATTTTGTAAGAAAATATGGCACAAAATAGGAAGCCAAAATAAAAAATTTAACTTCCATATTCCCCTTATAACATTAGATCATATCAACGACTATGTAATGGGAATGATGGTTTTGAGGATATACCTGGTCCTAGAGCAAGTCCACTGACAATCTCCTCATTGTGGTGTACGCCTTTCATCAAGTCACACTCAAACAATTTTTACAGCAGCTACTGGTTGATCACCATGAATGGTAGCTTGAAGTTGTCCTCCTAATGGAAAAAGCTCCTCGTTTCTAGAGTAATCCACACAGACCACTGGAAACTCTTGTCATTCTATAGGAAAAGACACGAACGAGTTTTCCCTCCACGTTGGTGTACTAGTCACCAACTTGCTCTCCCATAATTGTTCTCCCATGTTATCTCTCACTTGTCGAGTAGTACTTTCTCGGGCTCTCTATTGGTTCCCATAAAAGAGAGGACAATAATTGTCAGAGTCAATTGAGTTGTGTCTCTAGGAAGCCCCCAAGACCCCTCTATTTATAGGAGGGTTAGGGCTAGGGTTTCCAGTCTATGTTGGAGTGGAAGGGACTGGAATTTCACAAATTTTCACAACTGGCTAAATGATCGGTCCATCGGTTAACCGATCAGTTGGCATGTGAGTCAATCAGTTCAACCCTTGAAGTGGTCATTTCATCATGTTTCCTGATCGCAATTGTATTGAAAATTCTAATCCAATTAATGCACAACATGATGTCGGCACTAGTCCTTGATGCAGTCAAATTGATCCATGAACCGGGCATCTCATCCCTTGAGCCACTTGTCTCACGAATCTGAGAAGATCAGTGTACTCAGTGAACAGGTCGGTTCATGCCCCAGTTCATCCATAATTCAACCAATGTAATTTCCAATCAACTTGACACTCCAACTGGTTGGTTTAACATTTGAACCGCTCAGTTCAGAGTCCAGTCAATCAATTTTTGTTTAAATTGAATACCTAAACATTTTAGTAATCAATCTAAACATTATTCATGAACATAAACTCCTATTCCAAGTGTATCCTAAGTGAGTGACCCTATAGGTTTCATATTATGTTAATAGTGAATGTCCATAACTAGCTCATGATATCACAAGCAAAGATTGGTGCCTAGTAACACATCAATGCTACCCAAGTAAATAGAAAGTTGGAGAACAACTTAAATCTACAAATTGTGATGGGTGTTATAGTATTTGTATAGTTCCTTTGCCATTGATATCTATATTGACCTTGAGGCATGGAATAGTCATCCTATTCAATGTATAATGTCTATTCCTTGAACTTGAGCAGATTGTTTGAGATATATGTAATCTTAATATCACATATTGACTCACATGTACATGGCCATGAATTTATCAGTCACGCCTATCAAGTGGCTAGGATATCATACCCTTGTAGGAGGAACAAATCCCATCTACATCACTCACAATCATCCCTATGTGTCATATTGCATCTGATCATCACCTTAATGGCAACTCTTATTCAAGGTCACAGTGGATGATGTCAAGGTACACCGAATGAATGTGATGAGTGTAGTGATTTCAGGTCAAAGAACCACATTCACCACCAACACTATGAGAGATTACTATAATTACCATGTAATGGTTTCCATGTGTTAATCTCATGGTGGATCTATTTGATACGTTGTTCTCTAACAATTATCTATGTGTTTGGTTTTATATCACATATCATGATTGATGAGATTCTATCATCAACAAACACATTCTACTCTTGTGTGTTATTGTTATCTATCAACCTTCCATAATGACATCCGACTAGGGACATAACAAGAATGTATATACTCTTGACGTCTGTGTGACCTCATTGTTCATGTCATAACCCAAAGACATGGATCATTGAGTAATATCATTCATTAAACATTTATTATGTTCCATCATTATCTCAACACTGAATAAAATAGAATAAATTGGAATATTGCCTTTATTATTAATCAAACCATTTACATGTTATGCCAATACAATCAACACATGATTGGCTCTGTGGGCATACAGACCAATAGACTCCCACTTGCACTTATAGCCAATCACCCATGAATCTCATTCCAAGTGATCTAACATGACCATCATGTTTCTGGTGTGAAAATTCTTTTTTCAAGGGGTCAACAACATTGTTCTCAGTTGGTAGTCTGCAAATCTTTGTATCGCCTCATTGTACGATCTCTTGTATGAGGTGGAAATTCCTTTCCATATGCTTGAAATGATGATGTGATCTGGGTTCCTTAGCTTGTGCAGTAGCTCTGTTGTTGTCATAATACAGCTCAGTTGCATTGTTGATGCTTCGAGCCACCCCAAGTTCTGAGATGAACTTATTGATCCAAACAACTTTCGTTGTTGCATTAGATGCATCAATATACTTTCTTATGGTCTCTTTATTGTGATCGATAATCATCTTTATTAGTTTGTAAGCTTGCATCAGTGTAACCCTTTACCACCAACACTTCCTCTCCTCCGTAGACTAGGAATTGATCCTTAGTTATTCTCAATTACTTAAGGGTGTTTTTCATGACTGTCCAGTGAGCATCACCTAGATCTGACTGATATTTTCTCATCATTCTCAAGGCATATGAGACATCAGGATGAGTACACAACATTGCATACATGATGGATCCAATTATAGATGCATATGGAGTCCTACTCACACGATCCCTTTCTTTACAAGAATTGGGACACTAAGCTCTAGAGATGGTTACTCCATGAGACATGGGTAGGTTTCCTCTCTTTAAGTTCTTCATGATGAACCTCTTCAACACTTTGTTAATGTATGTGCTCTAACTTAGTCCAAGAAGCCTTCTAAATTTATCTATATAGATCTAGATTCCCAAGATATGGGATGCTTCACCTAAGTCCTTCATAGAGAATGTATTCCCAATCCTTGTCTTTACCATCTATACATTAGGGATGTCATTCCCCGTCAATAGTATGTCATCTACATACAATATGAGGTTTACTATCATGCTCCCACTAAACTTCTTATACACACAAGGTTCATCTTCATTTTGACTAAAGCTAAACTCTTTGATTACCTCATCAACATGGATATTCCATCTCTGAGATGCTTTCTTCAAGAAGACTTTATTTGCATCCTTTGAATCTAGAAAACCATTAGGTTGTGTCATGTATACATCCTCAAGAAAACTCTCATTAAGGAATGTGGTTTTAAAATTCGTCTGCCAAATCTCATAGTCATGATAAACTACAATGGAAAGCAAGATCTTGATGGATTTAACCATGCCAACTTGAGAACAGGTTTCGTCATAGTCAACACCTTGAACTTGTTTGAAACCCTTTGCAACCAATCTTCCCTTATAGGTTTGTACTTTACCATCCATGTTAGTCTTCTTCTTGAAGACCCATTTGTACCCTATGGGTTTTACCCCTTCAGATGAATCCACCAAGGTCCATACCTTGTTGGTATATGTAACATCCTAGGATTTGAGGCCTCAGATAAGTTGATCTTAAAAGGAATGATTGGACTACCCATATCACCAAGGTGCACCTCCTTTTTCGGGAGCCCATCACTAAAGAACTCTATAGTTAAGCATGCTTAGCTTGGAGTAGTACTGGGATGGGTGACCTGTCGGGAAGTTGATCCTGACATGCACATGAGTGAGGACAAAGCGCGCAGTTAAGGCTAGTGGTGGTCTGTGGAGACAATCGTCATTCCTGAAACTCTACTAGAGCCTTGGGCAGTGGGCCCAGGCGTGAAAAATGGTATCAGAGTCATAACCCCTCCAGTAGGTGGGGCCCACATGGGCATGTGACATGCCAGTCTTGAGTTGTGCGGTCCAGGCATGTAGGAAAGGGTTGTCCATGGTTGACGTAGCCACCCTTGCGCTGGTATTCCGTGATCAGGAACTGGGTGTCCATGGGCCATTGTGGGTCTGCATTGAAATGGGGTCAGATTATGTGTTACAACCCACATCTAGGTTAGTAAGAGAATACCTCGATTAGCATGAAGTACCTTGATTAGTACAAAGTATCTTGTTAAACATCGTGGTTAATCAAGATAAGCTAAGATGTGAATCAATAGTTGAGATTGAATCATCTGAGGTAATTAATGATAATCACAGTCTTAATCGTTAAGTTAAATAAGTGCCCAAGAAGCGATTAGTAATTTGACTAGTTGTGACATGTTAATTTGCATATTTACTTGCCCTAAGGTTGTAGAGAATCTCGCGCTTGAAACATTTCAAGAAGAATCACTTCAAACGGACCTCCGAGTCAATAGTTATAGCATTTCCAATTTCTAGGGTCAAAGATGTAATTTTTTCCAAATTCGGGTTATAAACCCTTTCCTTTTCTTTTATTTTCATTTCTCGCTTATCTCTTCTTCCTCTTTCACCCGATAGAACAGGGAAAGGCGGCGCTCAAGCGATCAGGCAGCCGATCAGCAGCTATGGGGGGGGGGGAGGTCGCGTAGGTGACTTTTCTGGAGCTCTAGCTCCGTTTCCAGTTGCTCCCTATTCTCCTTCTTCTTCCTCTTCCCTTCCCTTATCCTTCCTTGTCAGACGCAGCCCGCCCAACCTGCTAGGGCGGCGCCCCTAGCAGCAAGGCCGGCTAGCAGCTGCTGCACGGCTCCGGCTAAGGAAGCCCTTGGGCATGAGAAAATGCTTCAGATCGAAGCCACCTTCTACCCTTCTCCTTCCTTTACTTCTTTTTCCTCTCCAAACACAACCTGCAGTAGGGGCGACGCCCCCAAATTAGAAGCAGCAATAGCTACAGGTACAACTTGGGCGGCCGTGACCTGTAGCTATAGCAGCAGCTAGGTGCCCATTTGGATGTAGCCAGA
The DNA here is from genome assembly GCA_963693085.1 of Alisma plantago-aquatica. NCBI lineage: Eukaryota > Viridiplantae > Streptophyta > Magnoliopsida > Alismatales > Alismataceae > Alisma > Alisma plantago-aquatica. The sequence continues at coordinate 760,439,765 of OY856412.1, forward strand.
ACCTTCAACGGTGCCTTGGAGCTCCGACCTTAAAGCCTGAATCCTATTCAGCCATCAATTGAGCCTCTCCGCCAACCTGCCGGATGCGTGTTTGCTACAGGACCATGAAATTGAATTAACAAAGGTAGAAGACAACTGAAATCCGCCCAGAAACGCATCTCCGGACGAATCCGGACAATTCCAAATGCGGTGAGTAGGAGTTCATTTAGTTATCATCATTTAACTCCTTAGTTGGAATTTTTCGGTAAACTGTGCATTTTTCGCTGATACTTGGCTTTTGGACAGTATTTGGCATTACTCGAATTTTATTTCATAAACTGCTTCCTTATGTCGTTATATGATTTAGATTAGCATCTGATCAGTGTGGATTGAATTAATGAATTTATATGGTTCATTGGAACTTGAAATACGTAATATGATTGATGAAAATGATAGAACTTCCTGTATTACAACTGCAATGTATTCGTTGAGCATAAAATGGATGTTTAGCATCGAAACTGGATAAGATGATACTGAATCATGTTTAAGGATGACAAATGTTATATATGTGTTTCCAGTAATGTTCAGAATGTGCAGTAAGTATGGAATGTGATATTCTTGTTTTAAATGGTTATATATTAATCAGTTAATAGACTTAGGTGCCCCAACACCGTAGAACCCCATTGCGCGGTCTGTACCTTTGGGGTGAAACGACCGATCTAGCCCTGAGTCTAGATGGTCGGAGACCAGTGTTCAACAATAATCCGTGCGTGTGTCACGGTGGCACTGGAGTAATATAGGGATTATTCAACAATAATCCGTGCGTGTGTCACGGTGGTAACCCAGACCCTCCGACTGTGCACTACAGGTTGCGGGAGGAGTCTAGAGCACTCAGAGTTAGTGCAGTGAGGCCCTTGAGTGCCTAGGAATTGCAGTGAGGCCCTTGAGAGCCTGAGAGTGCTGTGAGGCCCTTGAGTGCCTGAGGCCCTTGAGAGCCTGAGAGTCCTGTGCAGACCAGGACGGGAAGTCAGACTTAGCATTTCCCGGGTGTGTCACTAAGTCTTGTACGGTGGGATCGTAGTTCGCTACAGATCTTCATATGTAGAGTGTGTTGCATATGTTTGGGGCATAATAATATAAATATGTAATCATATAGGATCACAGTACATTAATATATCCGAACTTTGTGTCAATTCATTATATCTGTTTATTGGTTTAAATTATCTATTGTTGCATAGAAATGCGATTATATTCTGTAATCTGCTATGTCATTAGAACTGCCCTGCTTGTATTGTATTTATGTTTATTTCAATTTTATAAACATGATGAGTTCTTTAGTGATAGCTAAATGAAATGCTATTCACTGAGCGAGTAGGCTCATACCTCTACTCAAAACTTTTTCAGGTCATCATCAGCAGCAGGAAATCTGAAGGATCCTTTCATCCTAACGCTTAGTCTGTAGAAGGTATACGTAGTTAGTAGTTAGAGGTCTCTTAGTCCTTTCCCCTCGATCTTTGGGACAAGGTGTGGGTGAGAGAGAATGTGTATAAAGATGTAAATTAACTGTTATGCTTTATTTTATGTTGAACAATGTAATATGTTGTAGACACTCTTTATATCGCTAGTCAGATTAATAAAAATGCTTCCGCAGTTTGTTTAGATTTAGTTTACAGCATAAATCGGATTATCCTTTTAATGTCTTTAAAATGTTTTAAAATCTCAAAGTGGTTGGGCTTGTGTGTAATCCCTCCGTCGCGCCCTAATCTCGTGATTAGTGGGTAATGCGAGATCGGGGTGTGAAAATTTTTGGTATCAGAGCATAGGTTGAGTATGTGAATACTCTAAGTCAAGGTCAGGGGACGATAAGAGACCAATAGGATTAAGGTTTAAGAGTTTTTCTTCTGTCTGTAATTTTCTAACAGGAAGTGTTCTGTTATACTATTATAGATGGCAGGAAAAGGATGTGGTCACGAGAACCAAGTAAAGAGTTTAAGTTGAGTCGTTAAGAATCATTAAGGTCAAAAGATAAAGTTATAAGTGAGACGAATAATAAATGATGAGTTTTAGCTCTGGAAGGTCTGAGTGTTTAGATACCCTGGCCAGGTGTCTGAATACTTAGATTGACCAGTATCAAGCTACTCTGTCTGTTCTTCTCTGGATGCCCTGGCCAGGTATGCAGAGGAAGGATAGGCTAGAGAGAAACCCTAGAAATCTTAGGGTTATGAGATAAGAAATTAATGTAGGAATAAGAGATTACATATAGGAAGAGATATAACTCTTACTTGATTTTGCTTATTTGATATAAAGATCACTAGAAATGCTCTTATATGCATGAAATTAAATTTTTCAGCTTGTAAAGTAAATATGGTTCTTTTATATTGTTGTGTCATGAAGTGAAAAGTTTAATGTTTGTTTTCTTTGTATTAAAGTAGACCCGAAATTATGTTTAAATGAGTTTGCCCTAAGTGGATATTCTTTCCACATGTTTAATATTAATAGGGGTTGATTAATCTCGAGTAGCTCTTGGCTTCAGGACTACAGGTTCGGCCTGGTCCGACTGGCAGGATGCGTTACTGGGATCTAATGACTCCTATTAACAGTAAAATAAGAATAGACTCTGGATGATTTAGACCCGTAACATAGTGAGAATGTATATACACTAGGATGTTTTAACTATGATAAGAAGTATAAATGTTCTTTTGTCTTGAGATTTAGGGTTTGAGAAGCATAGACCCTAATCGGCCCAAAATAGGGTTTTGATGATACATAAACACAAAATTTGATAAGTAAAGTGTCTCAGTAAATGATTTTTGGTAATTTATGTGTAACTCTGATTTAGCTCAAATTTGGATATGATTTGGATATATAAAATGTAAACAACATTGGAAAATATCAGAATTTTTGAAGAATGTTCTGACCTATTTATCGGCCGAGTTTCAAACTCGACCAATCACATTTTCTGAATGATATAGCAGTGTGGTAATTGAATTTTATCTTTTTATTGGTACATACAATTGATCTCAAATTTTAACTGTGCTTGAAAATCACAATTTTAGACACTCTATTAAATTGGCGTAATTTTTGGATGACTTTTGATCTCTACAGTGAGGGTGTCGGTCGAGTTTGCAACTCGACCGAATCTGCTGCAGACTGCAATATAGCAGTGCACTGTTTGATTTTTAATTATTTATTGGTAATTAGAAATGACCTCAAATTTCTACTGGAGGTCTGAAACCTAATTAGGTATAATATATAAAATTTCCAGAAATTTTGGAGCTTCTGTTAGCTATTTAATAAACGAATTACAGAAAACTATTGAGAAAAATGAATTTTCAGCCAATATAATTAAAGTTGAGTGTTGGGTTAATATGCTATTGACCCAAGAAGCTCAAATTGATCTATATGATCGACCACACCCGCACACAATAACTCTATGTTATTGTTAAGGACCAAACCCTAGAACGATTAGAGTTGTAGTAGTTCAAGGGATATCACTAGTGATTTAACCTTGAATACTAGTATCTCTGTAAAATAAGACCTTGAGATTTGATCTATGTAAAGTAAACTGGCTTTGATAGTGATCTAGGGTTTTAAGGTAGCTAAACTGATCGGTACATGAGAAACATCTAATGACTTAGAGAAAAGAGTAAGACATAAACTTGAAATGTAACAATAAGAAAGTAGCATAGAAAGCGGAGTATTACCCGATATATGATATGAAGATAGCTGATGAAGTTCATGTTTTTAAGACATGGCGTCACCATCTTTATGATGTGACGATAGATTACCACCCTGGTAAAGAGAATGTGGTGAATAATGCTTTCAGCAGAAAGTCAAGTTCAACAACGAATGCATTCTCTATGGCAGGTTTCAATAGAGACCTGTTAGTAGAAATGTGGAAGTTGAACTTAGGCTTAGGGGTGACAACACAGAGTGATTTGATTGTACAGATGTAAGTTAAGCCTACTTCTTATGATCAAATCAAGGAACTACTATAGGGTGATAGTGAGTTAAACCAGACCATGCATGACATGTTGTGTGTACCTCGAGATAGTGTATTGAAAGAAAAGATTCTTATGGAAGTGCATGTATTGATGTATGCTATGCTTTCAGGAAACACTAAGATGTATATGAATCTCAAGTAGTTGAAACGGATGGTCAGATATGCAGAAGGATGTAGCTGAGTATGTGGTTAGAAGTAGTGTGTTCCAGTAGGTTAAGGCTAAACCCTAGAAATCTACAGCTACCTTGTAATCTTTTTTTTCTATGCCTGAATGGGAATGGGAACATATCACAATGGATTTTATGATAGGGTTGCCCAAGACACCTAGAGGTTATGATTTGATATGAATGATTGTGGATAGACTAATTTAGTCTGCTTACTATTTTCATATTAAGTCAACCTTTGATGTTTCGAAACTGGACTAAGATATACATGGATGAAATAATTAGGTTGCTTGGTAATCCAGTTTCAATCATGTCATTTTGAGAACCTAAGTTCACATCTAGGATTGTAGAAATAGTTGCATCGTACTTCGGGCACAAAGTTAAGATTCAGTACAATCTTTTCATCCGCAGACGGATGGTCAGTCTGAGAGGACCATTCAGACTCTTAAGGACATGCTGAGAGCATGTGTTATGCATCTCAGTGGAAGTTGGGAAGAACATTTAAGTCTTATAGAGTTTGCTTAGTGTGAATGTTGAGTTTAGAAATACACAAACGATAATGGTATGATTTGGGTATAAACCCAGACAATACAGATTTGGTAAATCCTTAGGTGCATGATTTCAAGGAAGTATGTTAGCATTAAAATATACAAATAAACCTAGTTGCATGCTTCTTGTTATGTTAATGGGTATGACTTAACATTTTCATGAATTGGCACGTTTCTCTGAGATATTATTAGAAATTCTCAAGTACTATTAATTATTTGTGTTATGATTTGTAAGCAACTCTTAATTGAGTTATGTGATGCACAAACCAGGAATTTGGTTAATATGCACGTTCTTCGAGAAATTTTAGATAATTGAAAAATATTACAGATGGTTTTGTATAGGTGAAGTAAATTACTCTTATTGATGTAATAAGATGTTCAATTACATGAATTCGGTATGTATGTGCCAAAATTGATTTGAGTTTGGAATATTTATGAATTTTTTTTATCTGCCTGCATGCATGATATAAAGATTACTCAGTAATTACAATGATTTTGAATATACTGCTCTGCCAGTTCTAGAATGATACCGTATTGTGATTTGAACTGCAATCAAACAGATGAGATAACGGAAACCCTAAGAGTAGGGTGTTGCCATGTGACTAGTGAATGAGATAACTCTAAGAGTAGGGTGTTGGCATGTGATGAATGAATAAGGCAAATGAAACCCTAAGGATAGGGTGTACGATGAATCAAGTATTTTGATATCAATTTTCATTATGAGATGTGATGATGTTTAACACTTAAATTGCATGATTTTATTTTAGTACCAAATTGACATGCATTCTGTTTATTTAAGAATTTTAGTTTGTCTGCATGTATACTATAATAATTTCTCAGTAATTACCATGAATTGAGATACTGTTATAACAATTCTAGAAAGACCATGTATTGTGGTTTGATCTGGAATCAGATCAGATGTGTCCTAGGTTGAAAGATCAGTGCAGATGGTTGATCAGAGGATCAAGAAACTCAAAAATCGTGAGATACCTTTAGAGAAGGTTTTGTGGAGAAACCACAACTTAGAGGAAGCCACATGGGAGTTTTGGGGTTAGATGTGCGTAACAAGTTTCCTTTTCTCTTTTAGGAATTTCGGGACGAAATTCTTATAAGGGAGGGAGATTCTTACAACCCACATCTAGGTTAGTAAGAGAATACCTCGATTAGCATGAAGTACCTTGATTAGTACAAAGTATCTTGTTAAACATCGTGGTTAATCAAGATAAGCTAAGATGTGAATCAATAGTTGATATTGAATCATCTGAGGTAATTAATGATAATCACAATCTTAATCGTTAAGTTAAATAAGTGCCCAAGAAGCGATTAGTAATTTGACTAGTTGTGACATGTTAATTTGCATATTTACTTGCCCTAAGGTTGTAGATAATCTCGCGCTTGAAACATTGCAAGAAGAATCACTTCAAATGGACCTCCGAGTCAATAGTTATAGCATTTCCAATTTCTAGGGTCAAAGATGTAATTTTTTCCAAATTCGGGTTATAAACCCTTTCCTTTTCTTTTATTTTCATTTCTCGCTTATCTCTTCTTCCTCTTTCACCCGATAGAACAGGGAAAGGCGGCGCTCAAGCGATCAGGCAGCCGATCAGCAGCTATGGGGGGGGGGAGGTCGCGTAGGTGACTTTTCTGGAGCTCTAGCTCCGTTTCCAGTTGCGCCCTATTCTCCTTCTTCTTCCTCTTCCCTTCCCTTCTCCTTCCTTGTCAGACGCAGCCCGCCCAACCTGCTAGGGCGGCGCCCCTAGAAGCAAGGCCGGCCAGCAGCTGCTGCACGGCTCCGGCTAAGGAAGCCCTTGGGCGTGAGAAAATGCTTCAGATCGAAGCCACCTTCTACCCTTCTCCTTCCTTTACTTCTTTTTCCCCTCCAACCACAACCTGCAGTAGGGGCGACGCCCCCAAATTAGAAGCAGCAATAGCTGCAGGTACAACTTGGGTGGCCGTGACCTGTAGCTACAGCAGCAGCTAGGTGCCCATTTGGATGTAGCCAGAACCTTCAACGGTGCCTTGGAGCTCCGACCTTAAAGCCTGAATCCTATTCAGCCATCAATTGAGCCTCTCTGCCAACCTGCCGGATGCGTGTTTGCTACAGGACCATGAAATTGAATTAATAAAGGTAGAAGACAACTGAAATCCGCCCGGAAATGCATCTCCGGACGAATCCGGACAATTCCAAATGCGGTGAGTAGGAGTTCATTTAGTTATCATCATTTAACTCCTTAGTTGGAATTTTTCGGTAAACTATGCATTTTTCGCTGATACTTGGCTTTTGGACAGTATTTGGCGTTACTCAAATTTTATTTCATAAACTACTTCCTTATTCCGTTATATGATTTAGATTAGCATCTGATCAGTCTGGATTGAATTAATGAATTTATATGGTTCATTGGAACTTGAAATACGTAATATGATTGATGAAAATGATAGAACTTCCTGTATTACATCTGCAATGTATTCGTTGAGCATAAAATGGATGTTTAGCATCGAAACTAGATAAGATGATACTGAATCATGTTTAAGGATGACAAATGTTATATATGTGTTTCCAGTAATGTTCAGAATGTGCAGTAAGTATGGAATGTGATATTCTTGTTTTAAATGGTTATATGTTAATCAGTTAATAGACTTAGGTGCCCCAACACTGTAGAACCCCATTGCACGGTCTGTACCTTTGGGGTGAAACGACCGATCTAGCCCCGAGTCTAGATGGTCGGCGACCAGTGTTCAACAATAATCAGTGCGTGTGTCACGGTGGCACTGGAGTAATATAGGGGTTATTCAACAATAATCCGTGCGTGTGTCACGGTGGTAACCCAGACCCTCCGACTGTGCACTACAGGTTGCGGGAGGAGTCTAGAGCACTCAGAGTTAGTGCAGTGAGGCCCTTGAGTGCCTAGGAACTGCAGTGAGGCCCTTGAGAGCCTGAGAGTGCTGTGAGGCCCTTGAGTGCCTGAGGCCCTTGAGAGCCTGAGAGTCCTGTGCAGACCAGGACGAGAAGTCAGACTTAGCATTTCCCGGGTGTGTCGCTAAGTCTTGTACGGTGGGATTGTAGTTCGCTACAGATCTTCATATGTAGAGTGCGTTGCATATGTTTGGGGCATAATAATATAAATATGTAATCATATAGGATCACAGTAAATTAATATATCCGAACTTTGTGTCAATATATTATATCTGTTTATTGGTTTAAATTATCTATTGTTGCATAGAAATGCGATTATATTCTGTAATCTGCTATGTCATTAGAACTGCCCTACTTGTATTGTATTTATGTTTATTTCAATTTTATAAACCTGATGAGTTGTTTAGTGATAGCTAAATGAAATGCTATTCACTGAGCGAGTAGGCTCATACCTCTACTCAAAACTTTTTCAGGTCATCATCAGCAGCAGGAAATCTGAAGGATCCTTTCATTCTAACGCTTAGTCTGTAGAAGGTATACGTAGTTAGTAGTTAGAGGTCTCTTAGTCCTTTCCCCTCGATCTTTGGGACAAGGTGTGGGTGAGAGAGAATGTGTATAAAGATGTAAATTAACTGTTATGCTTTATTTTATGTTGAACAATGTAATATGCTGTAGACACTCTTTATATCACTAGTCAGATTAATAAAAATGCTTCCGCAGTTTGTTTAGATTTAGTTTACAGCATAAATCAGATTATCCTTTTAATGTCTTTAAAATGTTTTAAAATCTCAAAGTGGTTGGGCTTGTGTGTAATCCCTCCGTCGCGCCCTAATCTCGTGATTAGTGGGTAATGCGAGATCGAGGTGTGAAATTATGAGTCCATATAGTTGAGACTTGACGAGGATGTCAAGAGTCTAAGTGGGGGAGATTGTAACATCCCATGATTTGAGGCCTCGGATAAGTTGATATTAAAAGGAATGATTAGACTACCCATATCACCAAGGTGCACCTCCTTTTATGGGATCCCATCACTAAAGAACTCCATAGTTAAGCGTGCTCATCTTGGAGTAGTACTGGGATGGGTGACATGTCGAGAAGTTGATCTTGGCATGCGCGTGAGTGAGGACAAAACGCGCAGTTAAGGCTAGTGGTGGTCTGTGGGGACAGTCGTCATTCCTAAAACTCTACTAGAGCCTTGGGTAGTGGGCCCAGGCATGACATTATACATGGATTCCATCTCTAATCTCATGGCCTCAAGCCTTTTCTCAAACTTTGGCTCCTTAGTAGCTTCTAGATAGGTTGTTGGCTCATCATCTATGACTGAATCATCTCTTTCATTAGTCACAAGATAACCAAATCTTTTACGCTCAAGGTGTGCCCTACTAGATCTACGAGGTTCCTGTGTTACTTAAGAAATTTGAGATTATACAACATCTTGTGATTCTCCTTGTTCCTCTTATACATCTAATGGTTCAATGTTTTCTTGTTGGTCTTGAACGTCTTTGAGTTCTACTTTCCTCCAACTGATTCCATTAGAAATAAATTATTTTTTTGGGAATTTAGCATCTCTGGAAACAAACACTTTGTTGTCAGACAGGGAATAAAAGTAATATCCTTTGGTTTCCTTAGGATATCCAACAAAGTAACATTTATCAGATTTGGGTCCAAGCTTTTTGGGAATCATAGAAGACACATTGGGACGCTTCCCATACCACATCTCATATGGTGTCTTTTAAACCAATTTATATGGTACACAATTTAGTTTAAATGTAGTAGTTTCAAGAGAATAAAAATCTAAAAGGTTGTTCGAAGTTTAGCTAAACTCATCGTTGATCACATTATATCTAACAATGTCTGATTCCTTCCTTCTAATACACCATTATGTTGACGTGTTCTAAGTGGAGTCCATTGTGATACAATACCACAGGCTCACAGAAGATCCTCAAACTCTTGGCTAAAGTATTCTCCACGTCGATCAGAATGAATTGCCTTAATGCTCTTGCCAAGTTGGTTTTGTACTGCATTCATGAATTCTTGAACTTTTTGAGGGTTTTTGACTTATGTTTCATCAGGTAAATATAACTATACCTACTGAAGTCATCAACGAAGGTAATGAAGTATTTATAACCACCTCTAGTAGATGTTCTAAAAGGGCCACATACATCAATATGTATGAATCCTAATAGATCACTAGCCCTTTCATTTCTAGTGAAAGGAGCCATGGTCATCTTGCCCAACAAACAAGATTCACATGTCTCTATTGATTCGAAATCAAAAGAGTCCAGATAACCATATGTATGGAGTCTTGATATGTGATTCTCTTGAAATAGAACATTGACCATTCTTAATATAAAATTCATATGCATTCTTTTCCATACAAGATATAGAAATGATGTTTCTATTTATGGAAGGTACATAACAAGATTCACATGTCTCTATTGATTCGAAATCAAAAGAGTCCAGATAACCATCTGTATGGAGTCTTGATATGTGATTCTCTTGAAATAGAACATTGACCATTCTTAATATAAAATTCATATGCATTCTTTTCCATACAAGATATATAAATGATGTTTCTATTTATGGAAGGTACATAATAGCATATCATTAACTCTATTACAAGCCTTATGGGTAGAGATAACTTATATGTTACAACTATTGTGGTAGCAACTCTTTCTCCATTTGCAACTCACAATTCAACCTTGCCCTTTCTTAAAGGCCTACTTCTTTTCAAATCCTACACATCTGAGCATATGTGAGATCTACATCTGGTATCTAGTACCCAAGATGAAGAGGTATATAATCTTATCTCAATAATGTATATACTTGAAGTGGAGATCTCTATCCCCATATTCTTCTTCCTGTATGCCTTCAAGTACAAAGGACAGATTCCTCTTGTACTTTTCTTTCTCCTTATCTTGAGTGTGGAAGACCTGGATTTATGCTTAGCCTCAAAACTCTTCATGGCCTTGCTCTCATCCTTAGACTTCACCCTGTTGATCATCATCACAAATTTTTCCTTCTCCATTCTTTCTTTGTCATTGATCAGCATGCCAAGCAAATCTAACAATAGTCTGGCCATGTTATTCAAGTGGTAACACTCGATAAAATGCCTATATGATTCAGGCAATGATTGTAGAATCATATCCATGTCCAACTCTTGGATCAAAGAGAATCTTATTTCTTCTAGATGATCTGCATGTCCAATCATTTTAAGAACATGGGTCTCTATTGAGTCTCCCTTTGTCATAATACACTCAAAGAGTTCCTTTGAGACATTGTACCTTTCTTTCTTTGTGAGTTTATTTTTCACATTCTTAATATATGTTACCATCTCAAGGATCCCCATGTCCTCACACTGGTCATGGAACTCGTAGTTCATGCATCTTAGCATAAGGTTCTCTATGTCTAAAGCATCATTGGCATGCTTTTAGTAAGTATTGAATTCAACCCTTGGCGCATCAGGAGCATATATTTTTGGAACTAGTGTTTCTAGGGAATATAGCTTATGCTCATAATTGAGAACCCTTCTCAAAGTCCAAAATTAGTCATGGAAATTTGTCCCATTAAACTTGTCCTTCCTAAGGACTGATCGCAACAACAATTTGATATCATCTGATTATATAAGAGAAAATTTTGCATTTTTTCAAAACACTTTAGATTTGATTTGATTTGAAAAATATTTGATGATATTTAGTTAGGACTTTAATTAATTATCACTCCCATATTTTATTCAAATTGATAGCCTTCGCATATTAATTTGGAAGATTATAGTGTAAAACCTTCTAGTGAGCAAAGATCTAAAATAATTCAATTATTACCTGGCTAATGCCAGCGTCCATGATCAATCAATAAGGTAGGCATCTCTTACCAATTGCGTCTTATGCAATTCTTTGATAAATGGCATGTGCGACTCCTTGCTGTAATCACTTGCATTCTTCAACCTGCTTAATCTCAATAAGAACACCCAGTTAAGCCTGACCCAAAACCCAAGACGACAATAATGCACCCCGCTTGGCAGGCCTACATTTCTACCATCACACTTCCACAAGATACATAGTGCACCACACTTGGTGTGCCCATGCATATTTGATCAAGATTTTCATGTGTGTTTCTAACGAAAACCATCTTAGACTTAATATGTTAATTGAGGGAGTTTGTATTTATAAATACATATACATATCCAATCACCATATATACATAGTATGTATCATATATATCTGTATCCCACAATTAAAACATGCAATAAAACATAAGTGATGGCTATGGACATTATAATGCAATTCTTTGGTGCCACAAGGAATTGCCACAACCTAGGGTGTACATCTCATGTGGAAAACCTATTGTTGATGAAGATATTTGTTTTCCAATATGGGTTGATCTATTTGACCCTTGAACCGATCGACTCATCTCCTGGTTGATCGGTTCAGGTCGGTTGATCATCTCCCCAGTTGCCTACTCTCTGATCCACCATCTTTTGGATCCTCTAGTTGATCAATTGGGCCTCCAGCCGATCGGTCTAACTACTCCTATCCTCTATCTAGTCGGCTCGTCCTTTGAAATGGGAGGCTCATCATCTTCAATGTAACATGGATTTAAACTATCCTAATTGCAATTACATAATAATAGAGAAACCTTGAGTTACATTCGAGGGGAGCAAAGGTAGGAGAGAATTATACTTTTACAATTAGAGGATAGAATAGATGCTCGGTATGGAAACCTAGATTAAATAGGAATAAGTACACAACAACCATGCACATATATTTTATGCTTATTGGCCATAACCATGCAATACATACACCATCAAAACCAACTTTTAGGGTGACACATGTAAATTGATATATATATATATATATATGATATATATATATATCATATATATCACACATATATATATGATGTATATATATATATATTAGTTTGGTATTGTGGTATTTAATCATATATGCACAATAGTATTCACATCGTATGCAATAAAAAAATATAACCAAAAATCCAATCATATAGATTATCCCAAAGCATATTAAGTTGACGTGGCTCTAATACCATTGTAGGAAAATATGACATAGAGAAGGCAATAGAAATATAAAATCTAACTGTCATATTACTTATATAACAGTATATTGGTGTCAATGAGTATGTAATGGGAATGATGGTTTCGAGGATATACCTGGTCCTGGAGGAAGTCCAGTGACAATCTCCTTATTGTGGTGTACGCCTTTCTTCAAGTCGTACTCAAATAGCGTCTTCAGCAACTATTGGTTGATCACCACAGATGGAAGCCTAAAGTTATCCTCCTAGCAGGAAAAGCTCCTCTCCTCTAGAGTAGTCCACACAGACCATCGGGAACTCCTATTATTCTAAAGGAACAAATAGGAAGGAGTTGTCCCTCCATGTTGGTGTACTAGTAACCAACTTTCTCTCCCACAATTGTTCTCCCTTTCTATCCCTCCCTTTCCGGGTATGACTTGCTCATACTCTCTATTGGTTACCAAAACCAGAGAGGACAAAAATTATCAGAGGTATTCACATTGTGTCTTTTGGAAGCCCCTAGGACCCCTCTATTTATAGGAGGTTCAGTGACAGGGTTCCTAGTCTGTGTGGGAGTGAAAGGGATTGTAATTTCACTAATTTCCACAACTTGTGAATGGTGAAATGATGGGTGCAAAGGTGAACCAATTGGTTGGCATGTGAGACGATAAGTTCAACCCTTATACCAATTTTTTCATCATGTTTCCTAATTGCAATTGTATTGGCAATTCTTATCCAATTAATGCACAACATGATGTAAGCACTAATCATTGATGCAATCGAATTGATTCATGAACCAGGCATCTAATCCCATGAGTCAATCGTCTCACGACCCTGAGCAGATTGGTTCATTCAGTGAACCGGTTGGTTCATGCCCTAGTTCATGTAGAAGTCAGCCAATGGAAATTCCAATCAACCTGACACTCCAACTGGTCAGTTTAGAGCCCAGTCAGTCAATTGTTGTTTAAATTAAATACCTATACACTTTAGTAATCAATTTAAACATTCTTCATGAACATAAACTCATATTCTAAGTTTATCCTAAGTGTGTGACCCTATAGGTTCCATATTACATTGGTAGTGAATGTCCATAATTAGCTTATGACATCACAAGCAAAGGGTGGTGCTTAGTAACACATCATTGCTACCCAAGTAAAATGAAAGTTAGAGAACAACTTCAACTTACAATCTGTGATTGACGTTACACTGATTGTAAATTTCCATTGTTACTGGTATCCAGATTGAACACGAGGCATGGATTAGTCACCCTCTTCAACATTCAATCTTTATCTCTTGAACTAGAGCATACTGCCTGAGATATATGTAAGATCAATGTCACATATTGACTCACATGTGCATGACCATGCATTTCTCAATCTCACTTATCAAGTATCCAGGATATCATACTCCAGTAAGAGGGACAAATCCCATCTACATCACTCACAGTCATCCCCATGTATCACCTTGCATCTGATCATCACCTATATGGCAATCCTTATTCAAGGTTATGGTGGATGATGTCAAGGTACACCGAATGACATATGCTGAGTGTAGTGATTTGAGGTCTAAGAACCACAATCACCACCAACACTATGAGAGATGATTGTAACTACCATGTCATGGTTTCCATGTGTCACTCTCATGGAGGGTCTATCTAATACACTATTCTCTAACATGTATCTATGTGTTTGGTTTGATATCACATATCATGAATGATGAGATTTTGTCATAAACCAACACACACTCTAGTCTTATGTGGTTATTTTTATCTATCAACCTTCCATAATAACATCCTACTAGGGACATAACAAAAATGTAAATACTCTTGATATTTGTATGATCTCATTCTCCAGGTCATCAACCAAAAGACATACATCATTGAGTAATATCATTATTTAGACATTTATAATGTTACATCATTATATCATGACTAAATAAAACAAAATAAATTGGAAGATTGAAAATCACTTACAAGTTATGTCATACAATCATCACATGATTGGCTCTCTAGGCATCATACCAACAAATTTCTCCTATAGGAACACTAGTGATTCTCAAAAACCCACATTAGCAACAACAAATGGCCAATCAACAGCCCATGAACAACAACCCATTGGGATTTAACAAAAACTAGAGTTACAATGAAAAACAACAATCCCAATTGACATCAAATGTAGAGATCTTGCTTGAGACATTTGTCTCAACTCAAATCTAGTAGAATGAAAAATTTCACAACCATGGGAAACTTATCAAAGATGTAGTTATCCATCTCTCTTAGGGGTCGTTCGACCCCCGACATTCAAAGTTCTGGTATTTGTATGTGTATATATTATGTTTGATTTGTTGACCATTAACGTCTCAACAGAGAAACTCACAACCCGCTATAGCAGGTGAGCGTGCTGAGTGTCTACCATCAGACTCCAGGTGGTAGTGACCAGTGCCGCCACACATGGCGTGACTCAAATCATGCTTATTTATTAATGCAACTATCAGATAAAATACAGGATAGCATCTTGCATTATCAATATAACATGTCGTTTTCACATAAATACCTGTAGTCAGGAAAACGGCGGCCAAATGGGCCCTTATAGAGTACACAACAGTGTTACCCACACAAAAATACTAGAGAATCATATTCCACAACAAGCTATAGCCAACCAAAAGACCCCTTCTGGGTCACAACCAAGTTAACTGGAGATGAACCCAAGAGACTACAAATCCATTACTTTAAGGAGTGGATCTGTAATTGAAAGATACCCACCATGAAATGAGAAGATAGATGATGATGTTGTTTACAAAGAGATGATATTGATGAGAAGCAAAGAAAGAAGAATGCATCTGAAGCACCACCTTCTTAAAACCCACTATTCCTTTTCCTCATAGGTTTGCATGCATGAAGGATGATGTCAAATTCAATAGATTCTTGGACATTCACAATAAACTTTATGTCAATCTTCCCTTACTGAAGTTATTGGTGAGATGGCCTCCTATGTAGAATTTCTCAAAAATATCTTCACTAAGAAGAGAAGGTCTGACCAGGTGAAGACTATTATGCTATTGGAGAGGATGAGTTCTATCATCCAAAATAGGATACCAGATAAACTTGATGACCAGGGAGCCTTCATCCTTTTGTGCAAAATTGGTGACACTACATTTGATAAAGATCTAATTGACCTTGAAGCTAGTATCAACCTTATTCCCTTTTCACTATGGCAACAACTTGATCTTGGAGAGTTGAAGTCGACTAAGATGTCCATTCTATTAGAGGACCATTCCATCAAGTATCCAAAGGTATTGTAGAAGATTTTCCTATGTAAGTTGAAAAATTCACATTCCTTGTGACTTTGTTATTTTAAACATGAATGAAGTTCCATCCAAACATATTCTCTTTGGAAGACCCTTTCTCTAAATAGTTGATTGTATAATTTATGTGTGAGAAGGTAAACTAACTCTTAGAGTAGGAGAGGAGACTATGAAATTTTCCATTTTGATACCATGAAAGCGCCCAAAAAAAGATGACACGTGTCTCTTTGATTCTATCGACAAGCTTCTACAAGAAAATGAAGTTTTTGTGATTTCATCATTATTTGTTGTGAAGAAGTAGAACCAGACACCGCCATGACAATAGATGTTTCATATTATACTTTAATTCTTGATTAACATCCAACCAATGAAGATATTCCATCACTAGAGGAAGATTCTAACAAGTCTACAAAGGAGAAAAAGGTAGAACTCAAACACCTTCCACCTGGGCTAAGGTATGCTTTCCTTGATCCTAATTCTACTTCTCCTTTGATTACAAATGCTAATTTAACCGATGAATAAGAACTCAAATTTCTTAATGAACTTTATTTGCACAAAGAAGTTATCAGTTATTCAATTGATGACCAATTGCATGCATCAAATTAATTTAGAATATGATGTCAAACCACGTGTAGAACCTCCTAGGCATTTAAACCAATATATGATTGAGGTTGTGAAAAAGGAGTTTTTCAAGTTGAGAGATGCAACACTCATATACCCTACAAGTGGAAACCCTTAGGTAAGTGCTATTTGTGTAGTACCCAAGAAAGGGGTTGCAACTGTCATAAAAGGGGATAATGATGAGTTGATCCAAACTTGTGTAGTAATAGGGTGGTGCATGTGTATTGATTATAGGAGATCAAATAAGGAAACTCATAGTTATCACTTTACTTTGCCTTTTATTGATTTGATGCTTGAAAGATTAGCCAATCATTCTTAATTTTGTTATCTTGATGGATATTGTGGATTTTTCCAAATACCAATATACCCACCAGACCAAGAAGATACCACATTTACATGCACTTATGGAACTTATGCTTAGAGATGCATGTCTTCGGCCTTTGTAATGGTCTACTGAATTTTTAGTGTTGTATGATAGCCATTTTCTCTAATTTCATCTAGCAGAAAATGGAGATTTTCATGGATGATTTTAGTGTGTATGGAAATTCATTTGATGATTATTTACCAAATTTACCTAAAGTTTTTCAGCATTGCAAAAAGGTTAACCTAGTACTAAACTAGGAGAAGTGCCATTGTATGGTACAATCCCGAGTTGTACTAGGCCATGTGGTATCTAGTAAGGGTATTGATGTTGGTAGGGATGAAGTAGAGTAAATTTGAAAATATTTCCACTTTGACATCCATGAAAGATGTTCGTTGCTTTCTTGACCATGTAGGGTTTTACAACATTCTATGAAGGACTTCTCTAAGATAGCCAAACCATTGTGCTCACTTCTAATGAAAGATGCTGATTTTTTTTCTATGATGATTGTCAAGAATCTTTCAGGAAGTTGAAAGATGCCCTTATTTATACCCCCATTATTCAACCCTCAGATTGGAATGCACCTTTCAAAATTATATGTGATGCAAGTGACTACACCATTGGTGCAGTCCTAGGACAGAGAACAGATAAAAAAAATCATTCTAGATTTTATGTGAGCAAAACCCTAGATGAAGCATAGATAAACAATGCCATCATAGAGAAGGAGGTGCTAACAGTTGTATATGCCTTTGACAAATTTAAGCAATATCTTATAGGATTCAAGGTTGTGGTCTATATAGACCATGCTATAATAAAGTATTTGTTGAACAAGAAAGATGCCAAGCATGCCTAATTTGCTAGATACTATTGCTTCATGAGTTTGACCTTGAGAGAAAAGACAAGAAAGGTACAAATAACAATGGAGATGACCACCTCTCATGGCTAGATTGATGATTATCTACCTATTAAAAGACTATGTGTTATTGGCACTTTTCCAGTCACTTCGTTCACTGACATTTCCAACTTTATTGGTACTAGACGCCTTCCCCCTGATCTCACTTATCAACAAAAGACGAAGTTCCTACATGATGTAAACTTCTACTATTGGGATGATTCATTGTTGTTCAAGCAAGGAACATATGGGCTGATCCGGAGGTGTGTAGTTGATGAGGAAATTCCAACCATCATTTTTAATGCCACTTTCCTCCTATGGAGGACACTTTGAAGTAGAGAAGATAGCTACACAGATTTTGCAAGTAGGTTTCTATTGGCCAACATTATTCTGAGATGTTCATGCATATGTCAAAGCTTGTGACAAATATATCAACAAGAGATGAAATGCATCTCAACTAAATTCTTGAGATAGACATATTTGATTTATGGGGCATAGACTACATGGGCCTCTTCCTGGCTTCTTATGGATATAAGTACATCTTGGTTGCTTATTATTATGTATCCAAGTGGGTAGAAGTTATTCTTACTCACGCCCCAGATGCAAAATCTATAGTAAAGCTATTTCAGAAGATACTTTCCCCCATTTGGAGTTCTAAGAGATGTGATATCCGATGGAGGCACACACTTTAGGGAAGATCAAATCATAATCTACTCAACAAATATGGAGTCAAGCGTAATATATCTACTCCATATCATCCTCAATCGACATGACAAGTTGAAGTATCAAATAGGAAGCTAAAAAGTATTCTAGAGAAATTAGTTTGCAGTTCAAGAAAATATTGGGCACTCAAGATATATGACACTCTATGGGAATTCTGGACAGATTTCAAAACATCTAGTGGAACACTAACATTTAAGCTGATCTATGGCAAGTCATGCCACCTTCCTCTGGAGTTAGAGCAAAAAGATCTATGGGAAATTAAGTTTCTAAATTTTGACTTGAAGAAAGTAGGAGAAAAGAGATTGCTACAACTCTAGGAGCTTGAAGAGCTCAGTCTAGATGCCTATGAAAATGCAAAAATCTACAAAGAAAGAAGAAAGGCATGGCACGATAGGAATATTAGAAGAAAAGACTTCTCTTAAGGAGATCAAGTGCTACTTTTTAACTCCAAGTTGAAGCTTTTTCCGGGCAAGCTATGCTATAAGTGGTCCTGACAAGATCTTTCCATATGAAACAGTTAAGCTCCAAGGGAAACAATCAACATTCAAAGTCAATTGCCAAAGGTGCAAGATATACATAGAAAGAGAGAAGATCAAAAAGGAAGATTCATGCTCTCATGCTGACATTTGTTGAAGAAGTCCCAAGTCTCATTCTAGACATTAAATGGAGGACCTTTGTCTGAGTTGACCCCACACTCAGGATAGATTCACTTTAAAATTTTATGCAAAGATCTTTTACTTTTTTTATAAAAAGTATCGTGGATGAATGTATACTCCATAATCATTGTGGGAGTGGAAGCAAATAAGGAAAAAATCAAACTTCTGCAAAAATTCGACTCCAATATGGTCGTGTTTAACAGATGACATGGTGTGTCAAGTTCAAATAGTCAATCTTTAGCACTTCATTCTAGAAAACACACTATGTGTAAAACACAACACACTGTGTACATAGTAGGTTATATTATCATAAAGGTTTTGTGAAAGACTAGATTTTAGCTTAATTTCGAGGACGAAATATCTTTTAAGGTGTGTAGGATGTGATGGAGTGGACTTTTGGAACCTTTTGAATGACTAATGACATATTAGAATTCATGTGGGGTTGAGTAATTTTGGGAGGTCACAATGTTTTACCAAAGTTTGGAAGTCAAATGATATTGATATCATGATTTGGATCCCTATGTTCATGCCTTTTTGAAGTATTTAATTGACAAATCAAATAGTTGAGTTTTTATACAATATGCTTGTGTTATATTTGTAGTAGAAATACTTGGCATATGATATTGCATAAAATGATTGCTCTTGTATGATATGTTGCATGATTTTCCATACTTATGACTATGAACACATTAAACATAATATATTTGTTCCATTATATGAAAGCACCAAACTCTTTGGTAGTACAGTGCTTGAAAGTGACCTAACTCTTTGGTAGTCGATCACATTGTACATATGATCTAACTTTTTCATATTCGATCATAAAAGCCTTAATCTTGATCTCCTTGAGAGTCAAGAGAATGCATCAAAACCTTTGGTGGTCAATGCATGGATATATAATGGAAAATAAGCTTAAAATATGTGTTCTCTTTTAATAATGAATATCTTTGTGCAAGTATACGCTTTTCTTATATTTGTTAATGCTGCCAAGTATTAGTTTTATCTAATTGCCAAGCTGAGTTATAAGAGGTATTTGAAAAGACACATAGGCGTACTCAATACAATATAGTTGAAATTGTGCTGACGTGTACCACATGTAATCTTTTGTTTAGTTTTATGGACATATGATCTTGAAGATCCAGGATAGTTGAGAGTTGTATGGCGAGCTGATGTACATGTGGACCTATTGTCTTAGATTTTGAAGTTTAGTGGTAGTACATGTATACGAATAAGTTTTTTATTCAATATGTATTATCAAATGTTGTAACAATTCATGTTGTAATTATATGTTGAACGGTGACAATTTGTTGTATGGTTTTATTATTGTTCATGTGCATGTGCTATTGATTGTTTCCTTCTGACTTCCTTAATTTTCTTCTTCTTAGCCTAGTGTGTGGTGTTTAAATTGGAATCTTCACTGAGGTGAGGCTTCAATTTTGATGTCACATATTAGATTAAGTTTTAGAAAATGTGGGGACGTCACAGGTGGTATCAGAGCATGAACAATAGAAAAGCCTGACATTTGCTCATTATGCAATGCAACACTAAAGAACCTTGAACTTAATAATCCTTAGGGTTATATTAGTCTCCTTTAGAGACTAGATCTGACCTAGACTCTAGGTTAGCACCTAGATGTCTGAGAACTAGGCCTAGATTGGTGCTCGTTGTAAAATAGGCCCTTAGCTGTCGTTCTTTCCTTGTAGTGCACCGGTATGGGACGTTGCATTATTTGGAAATGATGTACATCAGGGGAAGAGAAACCTTTGGCATATGATGCATCTATGATTTGGGTAGCTACACCCTGTTCTCACCCTTGTCACTAGTTTTAGTGGCACTGTACGCTCTACTATGTTTGGGACACTCATTTTCTAGATTTGGTTTTTGATTCCAATCAGATTGAACCTTGATAGCTTTCTCCGATGCTTGTTTTTTTAGAGAAAAACTATATAATATTTTATTATGTATGTAATTACTAAAAAAATGTCTCCCCATGCATGTACGAGTAGGATGTGGGCATGCAACCTAAGTGAAAGTGAATGACATTAGTCTAGAAGAGAGAGTAGTTCTAGATTAGATGTCTAGATCCTTGTTAGAATATATGATAGATGTAATAGATGAGATAAGTTTTGATGATATGATCTAAGTCTTATATATATGATATAGGATGGTTTATGATGATCAATGTTGTCTTTAATGATTAAGGTTCATTTTTGAGGATTTGAGATAAGTTTTGATGATGAAAGTATGTATGTTCTTGTAAGATAAGATAAGGCGTGAATCAACATATGCCTCAAGTTCTTTTACAAAGGAGGACCTCTAGTGTTGGGACTAGTTATATGGTTAACTCCAGAGAGAGAGACCCAGAGGGAGAAGGTCAGAGAACCTAAACTCCAAGATATGAGAATTATGAGAAATATGTATTATGATATGTCCTAAACTAGCCTACTCCTGAGTGAATGAGTTGAATTGCTTAATGCATGATTCTTATAGATATCTTGAACCCTAGATGTCCTTGGGAGGCCCAAACCCTGGAGACAAAGAGAGGTTGGTTATATATGCATATGCGAATAACGAAATATGAGAACATATCATCTGGGTGAGGGAGAGAGAGTCTGAAGACCCTGGAGGAGGTAAAACTATGTTAGTTTCTGTGATGCCTCATGCTCGTGGTTGTTGCTACCTTATAGGAATCTAGAAGTGTTTATGAAAGAGAGTTGTGGGTAAGCATGTATCATGGGTAGAGGATCTATAAAGAGAATGCCATACCAAGTTTGATTTGTGCTTATGTGGCTAGATCTTGCAAAGTTATTACCAGTGCCAATGAGGTAGACCTGATAACCCTAGACTAAGAGGGGGAAGATAAAGTATATGCATATGAGATACTCATAGAGTTGAGTTAGCTCAGAGAGACTGAGCATGGCACTACCCTCATGATATGGGTCAGGAGAACCTCAGTTGGACTAGATAAAGTTTTGATATATGTTTAATAAGTCACTCACATAAGTTTGTTTAGCACAACCATGATAAAATATATGCAAGACTGTGATCTAATCTTGGGATGTGATATATAGATATGACATGGTGGAAAATTTTAGAGATGTTTTTATAGATATCAATATATAAATGGTTAACCATATACATGAATAATGATGATAATGTGATATTGTTGTTTAATCTTGTGATGAAATCACTAGTAAATCTTGCAATTTACTATGAGCAATGAAATAAGATCATGTGAATGGAACATGTTACATGATGTTTTAATATTAGTGCTTAATAAAGATGAAAAATATAGTTTGACAGTTAGAACAACATAATGATTATGACACCTTGATATGATCTAGGTGGATAAAGTGGGTTAACTTTAGTTAACTCCCTCTTGAAAGGCATATGTTAATGTCGAAGATGTTCTAACAATTATCTCAATAAAATGTTGATGACACCTTGGTATAATGGGCTAACTTTAGTTAACTCCATTAGAACATGGTAATATGATGTGGGAACCCTAATTCATGGGTAAATATAATGATGCCACCCTAACATAAGAGATATGTCATGACATAACCAGAATTTCTAAGTCATTGTTTCAATTTTTTATGAAGGGTTGTTTCACCCCAGATATTTTTTTAAACCTCCTAATAGTGGTTCAAATATGATTAAGGAGCTTTGTTTTTGGATATGTATCACATAGAGTAGTTTCCTACTTATAAATCAAGTTCCTTTCAGAAATAGGATGACTTGATTTTGAGGAAAAAACTCTTTTAAGATGTATATGATGTGAAAGATTGGATTTTAGCTAAATTTTGAGGACGAAATATCTTTTAAGGTGTGTAGGATGTGATGGAGTGGACTTTTGGAACATTTTGAATGACTAATGACGTATTATAATTTATGTGGGGTTGAGTAATTTTGAGAGGTCCTAATGTTTTACCAAAGTTTGGAAGTCAAATGATATTGATATCATGATTTGGATCCCTATGTTCATGCCTTTTTGAAGTATTTAATTGACAAAACAAATAGTCGATTTTTGGCACCAAAATGGAATGGAATGTAGGATGAGTGATGATAGAGCTATGGTTAAAATTTGGTGGCAATTTGAGGTTCCTAAAGGATGTTATTTAAGTTTGAAAAGTATGAAATTGTGTGAATTATTGAGGAAAATAGAGCTAAGTTTGTTGATCAATGATGAGGGTCGCACCCTTGCTCCTAGATGGGCTGTGTGGCCTATTTATGGCTTGGGATCCCCAATCCAATGGATGTTTACTGCTAGGAGGAGATGCCATAGATAGGCATAAGTGAAAGAGCATTTTGGACCCTTAGATGGAAGATCGATGTCTGTGAAGGCTTTCTTCCACCTTGCAGTTAGAGAAAGGCTCCAGCTCAGTTGACGCCATGAGTTTGACCACCACCACTCCTTGTGATCGTCGGGTGAGGGGAGAGACTAAGTGAGAGGTTAAGCTCAACTCGCAAAGTCCTATTTCCTGACCCCTCAATCGAGGCATATGGTGAACTGACAAGGGGGTTCTAGTTCCCCCTTTCCACTGCCTCTCCGCTACCCACCATCATGAGGATGAAGACAGAACTAGAGAGTAGATTAGAGGGGATCTTCAAGCAAGATGATGAAGGGAAATGAAGAGCCAGACTTAGGGAGTTGATTTCACAAGTTTTGTGCTATCCGATGGCATCTTCGTGTGCCGCCGAAGCCAAGGATGGCAGGAGACCAGCTCGGAGCTAGGGGTGGTGCTTCATGTTGTTTCAACACCACCTATGAGTTCCCTTCGGTCTATGCTAGTCGCCCAGAGCTGCTCAAATTGAAAAATGGTCAAGAAAAGGGTCCAAGGGCATGATCCCCATTTTTCTCTACCATGGAAGAGCTTCATGGCGGTGCGGTTGCAGACACAAGGGTTTGGGGACGAAGCATCGAAACTAGGTATCCGTGGAGGTGTCTGATTGAACGGTGAGTCAAATCGTATTGCTAGAAACTGGAGACAAGCACCGTGTCTTAGCCTTCTACTCATCGGAGGAGAACTAGGCAGCGACATTTCA
Organism: Alisma plantago-aquatica; assembly: GCA_963693085.1. Taxonomy (NCBI): domain Eukaryota; kingdom Viridiplantae; phylum Streptophyta; class Magnoliopsida; order Alismatales; family Alismataceae; genus Alisma; species Alisma plantago-aquatica. Next base: position 760,464,003 of record OY856412.1, read on the forward strand.
ATGCGGAAGAACAAGTCTCACTTGGGACTAATCACGTGATAAAGAAAGACCAGACCATCCACTCCAATCGCCCGAACCGACCGATCAGGCCTCAGAACCAGCTTGAGTGGGCCGCACCCCTGTATCAGCTGGACAAATCGAAGCCTGACACATCAAGCCAGCAAGGGAGAGTCGATCGCTAGAATTGGCTGACTCAAGCTAAGGAGTGCGTCCCTTAGTGGACGTGTATCGCCTCCTGATTGGCCAGAAAAAGGTAAAATCCCCAAAATGCTCAGTTCGTATATAAATCATAATATTAGCGCGCTTATCATAAAATTACAAATAAGGTACCAAAATTCTCAATAAAATGCATAAAATAATGTGAAACCATCATATCAGTCTTTTTATGCTTAAATCTCAATGATATCATGTAAGTTGTGAAATGCTTATTTCATGGATAATAAATTTCAAACAATGGAAAAAGATTATGGAAATGTTCCAGTAACTCCTAAATGTGATGTATAATCCATATAATGTTAGTAATTATGATGTTGATGCACAAAATCATGTAATTTACTTAGAATGTCTATCTAGGGCTAATAACCCTAAATAAAATGCAATAAATACATACATGCTCAATAAATGATGAAATTTATAGAACACCCTAATATCAGCAATTGGAAGGTAATATGTAAAGTTGATATCAGTTTATTACACAAAATCCATGTTATATGAAGATGACCCTTAATACATGGGTTGTAACCCTAATTGGATTAATGTATATAAACTAGGGTTAATATGGGCACACAAAAGGATTTGGAACCTAATGTTCTGATAATTAACCATAATCTAGAAAAACTACATGAGTAAGATAATTCTAGGACAAGAATGCAAGTAATGATGCACACATCCTAGTGGACTAAGAAAACCCTAATGAACCCGACTAGGGTTAAGATGATGAGAATCTGATGCTAGTATATGATCTTATCTTAATCAGGGTTCGAACAAGGATATAGTTGGCATTAAGAATATGGTTTACTATATTTGTGATCAAGGTATGCCATTACCTCTTTCTTGGCTTATTATACAATATGCTTGTGTTATATGTGTAGTAGAAATACTTGGCATATGATATTGGATGAAGTGATTGTTCTTGTATGATATGTTTCATGATTTTCCATACTTATGACTATAAACACATCAAACATAATATATATGTTCCATTATATGAAAGCACTAAACTCTTTGGTAGTACATTATTTGTAAGTGACCTAACTCTTTGGTAGTCGGTCACATTGTACATATGATCTAATTCTTTGGTAGTCGATCATAAAGCCCTTAATCTTGATCTCCTTGAGAGTCAAGATAATGCAAAAAAACCTTTGACGGTCAATGTATGGATATATAATGGAAAATAAGCTTAAAATATGTGTTCTCTTTTATTAATAAATATCTTTGTGCAAGTATACACTTTTCTTATATTTGTTAATGCTTCCAAGTATTAGTTTTATCTTATTGACAAGCTTAGTAATGAGAGGTATATCAAAATACACGTAGGCGACCTCCGTGTAATATTCTTGAATATTGTGTTGACGTGTACCACATGTAATCTTTTATTTAGGTGTGTGGGCATATGATCTTGAAGATCCAAGATAGTTGAGAGTTGTATGATGAGTTGATGTACAGGTGGACCTGTTGTCTTAAGATCATGTAGTTTAGTGGTAGTTCATGTATATGTATAAGTTTTCTATTCAATATGTAATATCAAATGTTGTAACAATTCATGTTGTAATTATATGTTGAATGGTGAACTTTTGTTTATGGTTTTATTATTGTTCATGTGCATGTGCATGTGCATGTGCTATTGATTGTTTCCTTCTAACTCCCTTAATTTTCTTCTTCTTAGCCTAGTGTGTGGTGTTTAAATTGGAATCTTCATTGAGGTGAGGTTTCAATTTGGACGTCACACATTAGATTAAGTTTTAGAAAATCTGGGGACGTCACAGGTGGTATCAGAGCATGAAAAATAGCAAAGCCTGACATTTGCTCATTATGCAACGCAAAACTAAAGAACCTTAAACTTAATAATCCTTAGGGTTAGATTAGTCGTCTTTAGAGACTAGATCTAACATATCCTCTAGATTTTCACCTAGATGTCTGAGAACTAGGCCTACACTGGTGCTTGTTATATAACATGTCCTTAGATGTCGTTCTTTCCTTGTAGTACAGTGGTATGGGACGTTGTATTTTTTGGAATTAACATACATCAGGGGAAGAGAAACATTTGGCATATGATGCATCTATGCTTTGGGTAGCTACACCAGTCTACACCCTATTCTCACCCTTGTCACTTGTTTTCATGGCACTTTACTCTCTACTATGTGTGGGACACTCATTTTCTAGATTTGGTTTTTGATTCCAATTGGATTGAACCTTGATAGTTTTCTCTAACGCTTATTTTATCGGAGAAAAACTATATAATATTTTATTATATATGTCATTATTACAAAAATGTCTCCCCACACATGTACGAGTAGGAGGTGGTCATGCAACCTATGTGAAAGTAAATGACATTGGTCTAGAAGAGAGAGTAGTACTAGATTAGATGTCTAGATCCTTGTTAGAATATATGATAGATGGAATAGGTGAGATAAGTTTTGATGCTATGACATAAGTCTTATATCGATGATATAGGATGGTTTATGATGATCAATGTTGTCTTTAAGGATTAAGGTTCATTTTTGAGGATTTGAGATAAGTTTTGATGATGAAAGTATGTATGTTCTTATAAGATAAGATAACATAAGATAAGATAAGGTGTGAATCAACATAAGCCTCAAGTTCTTTTAAAAAGGAGACCTCTAGTGTTGGGATCAGTTATATGGTTAACTCCAGAGAGAGAGACCTAGAGGGAGAAGGTCATAGTACATAAACTCCAAGATATGAGAATTATGAGAAATATGTGTTATGATATGTCCTAAACTAGACTACTCCTGAGTGAATGAGTTTAATTGCTTAATGCATGATTCTTATAGATATCTTGAACCCTTGATGTCCTTGGGAGGCCCAAACCCTGGAGACAAAGAGAGGTTGGTTATATATGCATATGTGAATAAGGAAATATGAGAACCTATCATCTGGGTGAGGGATAGAGAGTCCGAAGACCCTGGAGGAGGTAAAACTATGTTAGTTTCTATGGTGCCTCATGCTCATGGTTGGTGATACCTTATAGGAATCTAGCAATGTTTATGAAAGAGAGTTGTGGGTAAGCATGTATCATGGGTAGAAGATCTATAAAGAGAATGCCATACCAAGTTTGATTTGTGCTTATGTGGCTAGATCTTGCAAAGTTATTACCAATGCCAATGACGTAGACCTGATAACCCTAGACTAAGAGGGGGAAGATAAAGTATATGCATATGAGATACTCATAGAGTTGAGTTAGCTCAGAGAGACTGAGCATGGAACTACCCTCATGATATGGGTCAGGAGAACCTCAGTTGGAATAGATAAAGTTTTGATACATGTTTGACAAGTCACTCACATAAGTTTGTTTAGCACAACCATGATAAAATATATGTAAGACTGTGATCTAATTTTGGGATGTGATATATAGATATGACATGGTGGAAAACCCTAGAGATGTTTTTATAGATATCAATGTATAAATGGTTAACCATATACATGAATAATGATAATAATGTGATATTGTTGGTTAATCTTGTGATGAAATCACTAGTAAATCTTGCAATTTACTATGAGTAATGAAATAAGATCATGTGAATGGAACATGTTACATGATGTGTTAATCTTAGTGCTTAATAAAGATGAAAAGTATAGTTTGATAGTTAGGACAACATAATAAATGTTTATGACACCTTGATATGATCTAGGTGGATAAAGTGGGTTAACTTTAGTTAACTCCCTCCTAAAAGGCATATGTTAATGTCGAACATGTTCTAACAATTAGCTTAATAAAATGTTTATGACACCTTGGTATAATGGGCTAACTTTAGTTCAATCCTTTAGAACATGGTAATATGATGTGGGAACCCTAATGCATGCGTAAAGATAAGGATGCAACCCTAACATAAGAGATATGTCATGACATAACTAGAATTTTTAAGTCGTTGTTTCAATCTTTATGAAGGGTTGTTTCACCCCGGATGTTTTTTTTAAAGCCTCCTAATAGTTGTTCAGATATGATTAAGGAGCTTTGTTTTTGGATATGTATCACATAGAGTAGTGTCCTACATATGGAGCAAGTTCCTTTAAGAAATAGGATGGCTTAATTTTGAAGACACAATTTCCTTTAAGACGTATATGATGTGAAAGACTGGATTTTAGCTTGATTTTGAGGACAAAATATCTTTTAATGTGTGTAGGATGTGATGGAGTGGACTTTTGGAACCTTTTGAGTGACTAATGACATATTAGAATTCATGTGGGGTAGAGTAATTTTGAGATCTCCCAATGTTTTACCAAAGTTTGGAACTCAAATGATATTGATATCATGATTTGGATCCCTATGTTCATGCATTTTTGAAGTATTTAATTGACAAATCAAATAGTCGAGTTTTGGCACCAAAATGGAATGGAATGTAGAGCTATGGTTAAAATTTAGTGGCCATTTCAGGTTCCTAGAGGATGCTATTTAAGTTTGAAAAGTATGAAATTGTGTGCATTATTGAGGAATATAGAGCTAAGTTTGTTGATCAATGATGAGGGTTGCACCCTTGCTCCTGGATGGGATGTGTGGCCTATTTCTGGCTTGGTATCCCTGATCCAATGGATGTTTACTGCTAGGAGGAGATGACACGGATAGGCATAAGTGAAGGAGCATTTTGGACCCTTAGATGGAAGATCGACGTCTATGAAGGCTTTCTTCCACTTTGCAATTGGAGCAAGGCTCCAGCTCAGTTGACACCACGAGTTCACCCACCACCACTCCTCATGATCGTGGGGTGAGGGGAGAGACTAAGTGAGCAGTTAAGCTCAACTCACAAAGACCTACTGCCTGACTCCTCACTCGAGGCATATGGAGAACTGACAAGGGGGTTCTAGTTCCCCTTTTCCACTACCTCTCCACTGCCCACCGTCGCGATGATGAAGACAGAACTAGAGAGTAGATTAGAGGGGGTCTTCAAGCAAGATGAAGAAGGGAAATGAAGAGCCATTCTTAGGGAGTTGATTGCACAAGTTTTGTGCTATTTGATGGCTGCTTCGAGCACTGCTAAAGCCAAGGATGGAAGGAGACCAGCTTAGAGATAGGAGTGGTGCTTCATGTTGTTTCAACACCACCTATGAGTTCCCTTCGATCTATGCTAGTCGCTTGGAGCTACTCAAATTGGAAAGGGGTCAAGAAAGGGGTCCAAGGGCAAGATCCCCCTTTTTCTCCATAATGGAAGAGATTCATGGTGATGAGCTTGTAGACGTAAGGGTCTGGGGATGAAGCATTGAAAAATTAGGTAGCCATGGAGGTGTCGGAATGGACGGCGAGTCAAATCATATTGCTAGAAATTGGCGACGAGCATTGTGCCTTAGCCATAGGCTCATCGGAGGAGAACCAGGTGACAACTGTTTTATGCAGAAGAACAAGTCTCACTTAGGAGTAATAATGTGATAAAGAAAGAGGAGTGGAGCTGGGTCCAAAGATCAGACCACCCGCTCCAATCGCTTGAACTGGCCGATCAGGCCTCCGAGCCAGCTTGAGTGGGCCGCACCCCTGTGCCAGTTGGACAAATCAAAGCCCGATACATCAAGCTAGTAAGGGAGAGTCGACCTCTAGAACCGGCCAGCTCAAGCTAAGGAGTGTGTCCCTTAGTGGACACATGTCGCCTCCTGATTGGTCAGAAAAAGGTAAAATCGCAAAAATGCTCAATTCGTATATAAATCATAATAATTAGCACACTTATTAGAAAATTACAAATAAGGTACCAAAATTCTCAAAATAATGAGCAGAATAACATGAAACCATCATATCAATATTTTTATGCTTAAATATCTGTGATATCATGTAAGTTGTGAAATTCTTATTTCATGGATAATAAAGTTCAAACATTGGAAAAAGATTATGAAAATGTTCCAGTAACTCCTAAATGTGATGTATAATCCATATAATGTTAGTAATTATGATGCTGATGCACGAAATCATGTAATTTACTTAGAATGTCTATCTAGGGCTAATAACCCTACATAAAATGCAATAAATACATACATGCTCAATAAATGATGAAATTTATAGAACCTCCTAATATCAGCAATTGGAAGGTAATATGTAAATATGATATCAATTTAATACAAAAAAATCCATGTTACATGAAGATGTCCCTTAATACATGGGTTGTAACCCTAATTGGATTTATGTATATAAACCAGGGTTAATATGTGCAGAAAAAAGGATATGGAACCTAATGTTCTGATAATTAACCATAATCTATAAAAACTACATGAGTAAGATAATTCTAGGACAAGAATGCAAGTAATGATGCACACATACTAGTGAACTAAGAAAACCCTAATGAACACGACTAGGGTTAAGATGATGAGAATTTGATGCTAGTGTATGATCTTGTCTTAATTAGGGTTTGAATAAGGATATAGTTGACATCAGGGATATGGTTTACTATATCTATGATCAAGGTACACCATTACCTCTTTCTTGGCTTATTATACAATATGCTTGTGTTATATGTGTAGTAGAAATACTTGGCATATGATATTAGATGAAATGATTGTTCTTCTATAATATGTTTCATGATTTTCCATACTTACGACTATGAACACATCAAACATAATATATATGTTCCATTATATGAAAGCACTAAACTCTTTAGTAGTATAGTGCTTGGAAGTAACCTAACACTTGGGTATGCATTCACATTGTACATATGATCTAACTTTTTGGTAGTCGATCATAAAGGCCTTAATCTTGATATCCTTGAGAGTCAAGAGAATGCATCAAAACCTTTTGCGGTCAATGCATGGATATATAATGGAAAATAAGCTTGAAATATGTGTTCTCTCTTGTTAATGAATATATTTGTTAATGATGCCAAGTATTAGTTTTATCTTATTAACAAGCTTAGTAATGAGAGGTATATGAAAAGACATGTAGGTGAACTCAGTACAATATTCTTGAATATTGTGCTGACGTGTACCACATGTAATCTTTTGTTTAGGTTTGTGGGCATATGATCTTGAAGATCCAGGATAGTTGAGAGTTGTATGGCGAGCTGATGTACAGGTGGACTTGTTGTCTTAAGATCATGTAGTTTAATGGTAGTACATGTATATGTATAAGTTTTCTATTCAATATGTAATATCAAATGTTGTAACAATTCATGTTGTAATCATATGTTGAATGCTGAACTTTTGTTGTATGGTTTTATTATTGTTCATGTGCATGTGCTACTGATTGTTTCCTTCTGACTCCCTTAATTTTCTTCTTCTTAGCCTAGTGTGTGGTGTTTAAATTGGAATCTTTGCTGAGGTGAGGTTTCAATTTGTACGTCACACATTAGATTAAGTTTTAGAAAATATGGGGACGTCACAGGTGGTATCAGAGCATGAAAAATAGCAAAGCCTGGCATTTACTCATTATGCAATGCAAAACTAAAGAACCTTGAACTTAATAATCTTTAGGGTTAGATTAGTCATCTTTAGAGACTAGATCTGACCTATCCTGTAGGTTAGCACCTAGATGTCTGAGAACTAGGCCTAGACTGGTGCTTGTTGTATACCATGTCCTCAGATGTCATTCTTTCCTTATAGTGCAACGGTATGGAGTGTTGCATTATTTGGAAATAACATACATCAGGGGAAGAGAAACCTTTGGCATATGATGCATCTATGCTTTGGGTAGCTACACCAGTCTACACCCTACTCTCACCCTTGTCACTAGTTTTCATGGCATTGTACTCTCTACTATGTGTTGGACACTCATTTTCTAGATTTGGTTTTTGATTCCAATCATATTGAACCTTGATAGTTTTATTTGGCGCTTGTTTTATCAGAGAAAAAATATATAATATTTTATTATATATATATGTATTATAAAAATGTCTCCCCACACATGTACGAGTAGTAGGTGGTCATGTAACCTAAGTGAAAGTGAATGACATCGGTCTAGAAGAGAGAGTAGTTCTAGATTAGATGTCTAGATTCTTGTTAGAATATATGATAGATGGAATAGATGAGATAAGTTTTGATGATATGATCTAAGTCTTATATAGATGATATAGGATCATTTATGATTATTAATGTTGTCTTTAAGGATTAAGGTTCATTTTTGAGTATTTGAGATAAGTTTTGATGATGAAGGTATGTATGTTCTTGTAAGATAAGATAAGGTGTGAATCAACATAAGCCTCAAGTTCTTTTACAAAGGAGGACCTCTAGTGTTGGGATAGTTATATGGGTAACTCCAGAGAGAGCGAGACCTCGAGGGAGAAGGTCAGAGAACCTAAACTCCAAGATATGAGAATTATGAGAAATATGTGTTATGATATATCCTAAACTAGACTACTCCTAAGTGAATGAGTTGAATTGCTTAATGCATGATTCCTATAGATATCTTGAACCCTATATGTCCTTGGGAGGCCCAAACCCTAGAGACAAAGAGAGGTTGGTTATATATGCATATGTGAATAAAGAAATATGAGAACCTATCATCTAGGTGAGGGAGAGAGATTCCTGAGACCCTGGAGGAGGTAAAACTATGTTAGTTTCTATGAAGCCTCATGCTCAGGGTTGGTGCTACCTTATATGAATCTAGAGGTGTTTATGAAAGAGAGTTGTGAGTAAGAATGTATCATGGGTAGAGGATATATAAAGAGAATGTCATACCTAGTTTGGTTTGTGCTTATGTGGCTAGATCTTACAAAGTTATTACCAATACCAATGAGGTAGACCTGATAACCCTAGACTAAGAGGGGGAAGATAAAGTATATGCATATGAGATACTCATAGAGTTGAGTTAGCTCAGAGAGACTGAGCATGGCACTACCCTCATGATATGGGTCAGGAGAACCTTAGTTGGACTAGATTGAGTTTTGATACATGTTTGACAAGTCACTCACATAAGTTTGTTTAGCACAACCATGATAAAATATATGTAAGACTGTGATCTAATTTTAGGATGTGATATATAGATATTACATGGTGGTAAACCCTAGATATGTTTTTATAGATATCAATGTATAAATGGTTAACCATATACATGAATAATGATTATAATGTGATATTGTTGGTTAATCTTGTGATGAAATCACAAGTAAATCTTGCAATTTACTATGAGCAATGAAATAAGATCATGTGAATGGAACATGCTACATGATGTGTTAACACTACTATAGAAATGGCTTATAACGTCAAATTTACACGTGTCGGTTGTATACAAGAAACCGATGCCTAAAGCATACAACGTCAGTTGAAAACACAAACCCACATCTATATGTGAAGAATAGCCAGACACATATATCACTTTTTATTCAACGTCAGTTCCTTAATAAGAAACTGACACCTAAAATCAACCGCCAAATCCAAATTTTTCAGTGAAAAACATTACCTCCAAAATTTAACATACGACATCGGTTATTAACTACATAACTGACGACTAACGGTATTTTGCGAGACAGAAATTGGGCACATTTTTATCATTAGTTGTCTTTCAATAATCGACACTGATGTGTTTTCGCACACTATCCCCATGAAAATTTCACCCCCCTTTGGCGTCGATTCTTCTACAGAAACTGACGATAATGGTCATTAATCGAGAACATCTTTTTTTGTTGGCATATGTAGATAGACGTCCATTTTTCCAGTTGGAACTAATGACTATCATTGAACATAGGTGTTGGTGTTTGGTGGTAATGGACGCCTGTTGTGTTAAGTGTCAGTTTTGTTAAATAACCGATGCCTATTGTTAACTTAACCCGCACGAGCCAGACTCTTCCCCTTTCTCTCTATTTCATTGTCGATCAATTACTCTCTGCCTGTTAGATCTCTGGCGATTTCTCTCTACCGTCGTTCTCTCCTCCGCCGTTGCGCCAGCCCTACCGCCACTTCGCCACCGTTCTCCTCTGTCGTTGTGCTTGCCTTGCTACCGTAGTACCTCCGTTCTCCTCTATTGTTGCGCCTACCCTACCACCGTTCTCCTCTGCTGCCATTCTCTCTAGAGATTGCCTGCTTGCTGCTCGCACGTGCTGGTCACCGTCGCCACTTGAGGTACCCTCTTCCTCCTCTTCTCCCTACACTAGAGGAACCAGAACCACTTGCAGAGTCCCTCGTCGAGGAGTAGGTGAAGGAAGGAAGGTCAGGTGGCTGGAAGAGTTTGTGGACTCTTCTGTTGTTGCCCACGCCTGGACTCTTCCGTTGTTGCCCACTTGCAGAGTCCTCTCTATTATTATAATTGGGCATTTTTATGACTAATTTCTCCCATAATGAGGCAATTTTTACAATACTTGCTCTTGTTCCAATTGTTGGACAATTCATATACTCTCAATTGGGAAATATTATTACTCTTCTAAAATTATTCTTATCATGTTGAATCGATTCAATGACCACACCTGCTATTGTGCCTGAATTATGCCATGTATGTTTGTAAAAAGTGAATCTTGTCGCTCTAATTGTGAATTATTGCATGTTTGAAACTATTGAATTATTGATTTATTATTTAATAATGCTCTAATTGTGAGTGATGCAATGTGAGTGATTCAACGTAAGTGAGCAAATACATGTAGTGGTGGTGAAATCTTATGTCTATGTTCTTTTACTCATTAGCCTAGAAACCCATCCAAGATTTACTCATTAGGAGTAAATCTTGGATAGTCCCCGGTTTGGGACTATTCTTGAACACCTAATCTCACTTAGGATGTAAGTGTATAATGTGTATTGGGTTTTCAAGAAAATTTCGGTAGCATTTCCCCGTTTGTTCTCTAAGTACATATGCACTTGGAGAATAGCGGGGAAATGCTGCCGAAATTTTCTTGAAAACCCAATACACATTATACACTTACTAGTGAGATTAGGTGTTCAAGAATGGGATAGGTGGTACACATTTATTATATATAAGAATGATAGCACATATATTTGTTGGCCTAGAAAACCGTCTAAGATTTACTCATTAGGAGTAAATCTTGGATAGTCCCTAGTTTGGGAATGTTCTTGAACACCTAATCTCACTTAGAATGTAAGTGTATAATGTGCATTGGGTTTTCAAGAAAATTTCATCTACATTTCCCCATTTTTTCTCTAAGTACATATGTACTTGGAGAACAACAGGGAAATGCTGCCGAAATTTTCTTGAAAACCCAATACACATTATACACTTACTAGTGAGATTAGGTTTTCAAGAATGGGATAGGTGGTACACATTTAGATGTTCAATCTAATAGATGTGAAGAATTTGAGGTGGCATGTAGATGTTAAGAAAAATAATGATGGGATCCTACGGCATGCGTCTGATTCCCCACAGTGGAAGAAGATTGATTTATTGTACCCTGAATTCGGTGAAGAAGTTAGGAATCTAAGACTTGGGCTTTGTACATATGGGATGAATCCATACAGGACATTGAGCAGCCAACATAGCACTTGGCCAGTTATGCTTGTTATATACAATCTTCCCCCCTGGTTGTGTATGAAAAATAAGTACGTTATGTTGTCGTTGTTGATATCGGGCCCTAAACAACCTGGAAATGATGTCGACATTTATCTTGAACCTCTAATTGATGACTTGAAGAAGCTCTGGGGTGAAGGTGTGATGACCTATGATGCTTCACGAAGAGAGACATTTCGTTTGCATGCTATGTTGTTTTACATTGTGAATGACTTTCTAGCATATGGGAATTTGTCTGGATATAGTGTCAAAGGATATAAACCATGTCCTATATGTGAAGAGAACACTGATTTAATACGACTAAAACACGGCGGCAAGACTGTATATCTTGGTCATCAAATGTTTCTTCCAAAATTCCATCTGTATCGTAGGTTGCGCAAAGCATTCAATGGACGGAATGAGGAACAGAGTGCACCTAAACCTATACCAAGAGATGATGTTTATGAAAGAGTAAAAGGCATTGCCAATGAATCTGGTAAGAGATCACGATGTACGATGGCCACACAAAGTGACAAATCTTTATTCAAGAAGAATTCAATATTTTGGGATCTTCCTTATTGGAGTTCTTTGGCAGTCATGCATTGTATCGATGTCATGCACATTGAGAAAATGTTTGTGACTGCGTCATCGGTACTCTGTTGAATATAGTAGGTAAGACTAAAGATGGGATAAAATCTAGAATAGACCTATGTGAAATGGGAAAAAGGATAGAATTAACAGAAGTAGTTAGTAGCGATCAGAGAACATACTTACCTCCCGCTTGTTACATGTCGTCTAGAAAGGAGAAGAAAGCTTTTTTTGAATGTTTGGTAAATGTTAAGGTGCCACAGGGTTACTCATCCAACATCCTTAGATTGGTATCAATGAAAGATCCAAAGTTGATAGGTCTTAAATCTCATGATTGTCACATTCTAATGCAACAAATATTACCCATGGCAATTCGATCTATATTGCCGAAGCATGTAAGGTTTGCAATCACCAGACTTTGTTTCTTTTTCAATAGTCTGTGCAGAAAAGTTATTGACCCTGATACTCTCGATAAATTGCAAAGAGAAGTGGTTGTTACCCTATGTCATCTTGAGATGTATTTTCCTCCTTCATTCTTTGATATCATGGTACATCTTGTTGTCCACTTGACTAGGGAAGTGAAAATGTTGGGACCAGTTTTCTTGCATTGGATGTATCCCTTTGAATGATACATGAGCATTTTTAAATGTGATGTTTGAAACCGTTATCGGCCTGAAGGGAGTATTATTGAGGGTTATGTGGTGAGAGAGGTTATGGATTTTTGCAATGACTTTATGAGTGGTAATGGTGCTACTGTTAATGACAAGAATATTGAGGAGCATTTTGGCAAAGGAATTTTGGGATCACGGATGAAAGTAATCAGCCGTGAGCAGTTGGAACAAGGTCACTTGTATATTTTACACAACATCGACGAAGTGAGTGTTTATATCGAGGAACATACCAATTTCATCAAGAGATAATATCCTAGAGCCAATTCAATGTGGCTTGCTAGAGAGCATAACAAGACATTTATTAAGTGGTTTGAAGATAAAGTCTTACATCAACCATCTCAAACATGAAATAATCTTACTGAAACTATCAAACACCTCACCTTTAAACCAAAATTGAATGTTATGTCTTACGAAGGGTTTGACATAAATGGATTCTCATATTACACAAAGTGTCAAGATGATAAGAGTGTCGTCTAAAACAGTGGGGTCACCCTTCAAGCATCTTCATTGTTTTTTGCAAGTGCAAAGGATAAGAGTCCATGTGAAGCTAAAATGTCATATTACGGTGTCATTGAAGACATATGGGAGTTTGACTGCATAGATTTCAGAATTCCGCTCTTTAAATGTAATTGGGTTGATAACACCAAAGGAGTTATAGTGGATGAATTGGGTTTCACATTAGTGAACTTTGAAAAGATTGGCAAGAAGGGTGAACCAATCATATTGGCATCACAGGCAAAACAAGTATTTTATATCGATGATCTTGTAAATGATAAATGGTCAGTTGTTCTTCATGGTAAAAGACAGTTCATTGAAGATCCTATAGATGAAGAACAATACTATGATAAGTGTGATGACTCCAGTCCATTCTCAGTTGGGTTGCCAACACCACCAAATATTGAAGCTAATGATAACTTGTATGTGCACGGAGATCACAATGAAGGATTGTTAATTGATAAAAGATCGCAATATTAGAGGCATGCATGTTTATATTTTTTTATATGTTTTATTTTTGTAAATGTGAACTTTACAATGTGAATGAGAACTTTACAATGTGAATGTGAACTTTACAATGTGAATTAATTTACAATGTGAACTTTACAATGTGAATGTGAACTTTTAGATGGCTGAGCATTCTCCTGATGATCATGATGATGATTACCGTGAGGGTGAGGATGTCAATGCACTGTCTCACAATGTAAGTTTTAAAAATATATCACTGAGGTTTCTATCTATATGTTCATTTATAGTTATATCCTGTAAGTGTGTTTTTTGTCAAATTTTAGGTTGGTGATGTAGCCCCTGAAGGAATTGGGGCACTTGATGAGCAACAAAAAAATTGAGAAAGTGAGGGGCATCACAATGATGAACAAGTTACTACAGCAAAGGGGCAATGGACCCAAACTGGCTGTGGATTTTGATCATGTAGGAAATCCAGTTGGAGTGAACCACAACTCATTTATTTCATATCTTGGGGTTCTTACTCGTAGCCATTGTAGTCCTATTTTTTAATCCTGGTATAAAGTTCCTAAGGGGAAGAAAGACTTAGTATGGAAGGAACTATGTGTGAGTTATTATTATTTGTAATTCTATTTTTGTAGATTACTAATTTTTAGGATACTAGTTAATAGCAATTCTATTTTGCAGAGTATATTTGATCTGGATGAAAAGTTGCATTGTAAATGCGTGATGCGACACTGTGGGAGGGTCCTAAGGAACTATAGGACAAATCTCACCCGAGATTACATACACAATGCTGAGAAGAGGTTCTTGATTGATTTCCAATTCTAGACATTGATCACTTTTTGACTAACTCTACACTAATAATTTTTGTTTGTATTCTCTTTAAAAAATAAATTTAGGAAGAAGATAGCCATTGAGCAATGGAACTGCCTAGACACCAAAGACTGGGAGGAGTTTGTTACCCAAAGAAAAATGGATGAATTCAAGGTATTAAGTTCCACTCCCAATTTAATTAATATACGTTCTTATGTATTCACCTATTCAAGATTAACCTTTAGTGTTACTAACCAAATCAATGTGCTTATTAACAAGGCGTTCAGCGATGCTCAAAGAGCAAGGCGTGCACTGAATGTGCATGACCACACAATGGGTCCAAGAGGCTATGTAGGCGATTCCCAAAGACTACAGGATGAGTCTACTACTCAGTCTTCTTCTACTCAGGAGTCCTCTACTATTGGTCCCGCACCTCTGCCTCGCCATGCTATGTGGATAGCTGGGAGGCAAAACAAGAAGGGAGATATAATGAAGCCCGCAACTGCTGAGGCGGCTGCAAAAATGGTAAAATTCAACTCTTAGAGCAATCGATCGATATTGATTATTATTATGTTTACTTATGAATTTCTATTGATGGTGATTAGCGGGAGCTGCACAAACAGAGGAAGGAAGGAAAGTTCATCCCTGAGGGCACACGGGATGAATTGATAGTTGCTCTGGGTAACCCAAAGCATCCTGGACGTGTTAGGGGTGCAGGCACTGGTGTGGGCATCAAAGCGTTCTTTGGTCCATCCCAGCGCAAACTTGTCCCAAAAGCGGGACTTTCACAAGCTGAGGTAACCTATTATTTTTTAGAATGTTTCTGCAAAATGGAATTCATTAATCAGAAGCTAGAATTTCTTTTATCCATGTATATGTACATTTGTTAATTGATAAGAGAATCCAAGAAGCAATGGCGAAGTGGCAGGCGTCTCAGCCTGCCACTCAGACAGTACCTGTGGCGGGCCACTCTTCTCCTACTGTAGAAGTAGTCGGGAGTAATCTTGTAGACCCACCACCTAGCACGTCTGTTGTAAGTATTTTTATGACATAGTAGCTAGTCTTTTCAAGATGATATGTTTATGTATATATATAACATTCTTTATGTAAATTTGTAGGGGTTGAAGCCATGTCGTCTAAAAAGTAAAGAATATGTCGTTGCAGATGCATCGGCTTACCCACCCTTTCTAGGGGAAATGTTTCATGGGACTCCAGTACCAGATGGTGCGGTTCGTGTGAGCCCGATAAGTGTAGTCCCCAAATGGAGGGATCTTACATTGCCATCTGTCCACCCAGATATAGAAACGCTTGGTGAGGTAGAAGGCGGAGTGATATTGTGGCCCAAAGCAGATGCCGTCTATACTAATATTGTATGGTAAATTTACATTACGTTAAATTGTTAGTGTGTACGTATATATGAGTCAATTGATCTAAAAGTATATATACAGGTAAAAAAGAAGACACCCTCTACATCTCAGCCTCCACTTCCACCTCATGAAGTACCAAGTTGTCTTCCAAGGGACCTACATGCCTCGTTAGGTCCTAATGGTAGGGGTATGGCAAATTGGATAGGCGAACATGATCCAAATTTCCCTATACATGTTACTATTCCAGAGGAAGCTACAGGTCAATCATACGACAATAAGCTATTTATAGAAGATATTTTGGAGATGTTTTGTTATGCTTGGTGGAATACATCTATGATAGAGCTATGAATATGGTGAGATCATATTTATACATCCATATACCTTGCTTTATATATGGTGATCTAGTTTCTTATATATTAATGCATACGTAATACAGGTTTTACAACCACTTACATACGATATGTATAGATTTTTCATTTCTACATGTGGGTTTTTTGGTTCCATCTTTGATTAGTCTTGTAGGTAAAAACCCTAGGGAAGTTACTTCATACTATTGTGATGTTTTTAAATATTTTGGTAAAAATAAGAAGACGGTGATAATAGCTCCATTCAATGTCGGGTAAGTTACTTTGCTTATAATTTGGACTTAAGAAAATTACATTTTTATTGTGACTTTGAGTTATTAATTTTTAACTTTCTTACCTATAGTGGTAAGCATTAGCAGTTACTAGTTATTGTCCCCGAGATGTTCACTGTCTATTATCTAGATCCTGCGGAGAAGAAATTGAGTATATATGGACACCCAATGAAAAGACCATTATTCCTGTGAGAAATATTTCATATTTTTATATCCGTTAACATCTGTTATTACATTACTATTTAATTATGCAATTTAATGTGTTACATTAACATGTAGCGCTTTAGAAGAGTTCAAAAAAGCTGGAGGAAAAGTCCCCAAGAAAAAGAACCAGCCACTAACTTGGGAGAATGTGAAAGTAATTTCCCGACTCCAATGTATATATTATTTATGTGAACTGTGCTTATTTGTATTTTTGAATATTTTTTATGTTTCAATTTCTAGTGTGCTACACAAGACAACGGTTGGGCATGTGGATACTATGTGATGCGATTTATGTGCTTAATTATCCAGCATGCCGCAATGGAAATCAATACCATACATCAGGTATTATATGCAGTCTCATTAGATAATATGAAATATATCAATCTTATTCTATATTATTAATTATATATATACATCATTCTCTTTGTAGGTGTTTAAAATTGACTCCACTAAAGGTGAAAAGTTATTAGATGTACATACTCCCTATACGATGGATGACTTAAATGATGTAAGAGAACAATGGGCAGAAGCCCTACAAGTAGTGGGAATTTTTAAATATAATTGGGATACTCATGTAGATAATGACGATGATGAATAAATGAATGATATTTATAAACTTTGTTCTCATAATTATTTTTGTGTGAATGTGAATGAATTTTTCTGAATTGTCATGTGTGAATTTGAAGATGATCAATACATGAATGTTTCTACATGTGTCTGAATGTGAAAAGAGATGAAATGAATGAAACTACAGGTTGCTACCAGTTTCTACATGTGTGTGATGAAAAATAATATGAATTAAATGTGCCTATACAAGTGTGTGAATTACATATATATAATATTTTCCATTTTGTTAATTTTGTAGGTTTATGGCATGTTGTTGGCTGATATCAATGGATGTCATAAGCCTACAGTTCAGAATTGAACTGCAGGTTCTGCATCCTGCTGACCAGCCATACAGCAGGCCTGTAATCTGATAAGAAAAAAAATCATAACATAGGCATCGGTTATTTGTATAAAACTAACAACAAAGACTTACATCATCGGTTATTAGTAAAAAACTAACGCCTATTGATCCCTCCCAGCATGGCCACATGGATATAGTGTCGGTTGTCAATGAAAATCGATGCCTATTGTGTATATAGTGTCGGTTGTACCTAAAAATCGATGCCGATTGTGCCCTTATTGGCACCTTTTATTGGTGGTGGGAAGGGTAATGGCGTCGGTTTGTAGTTAACAATCGATGTGTTTAACATCGGTATAGTGTCGGTTTTCTTTAATAACTGACGCCTATAGTCCCCTTGCTGGTGTGTTTTTGGTGGCGGGAAGGGTGATGCGTTGGTTATGGAACTGACGCCGAAGGGGTTGACCTTTAGCGGCACCCACTTGGGTGTCGCTTGGAAACTGACACTAAAGGCCTTAATTAACCGACACCAAAGGCATGTTCTATAGTAGTGTAATCTTAGTGCTTAATAAAGATGAAAAATATAGTTTAACAGTTAGAAAAACATAATGTTTATGACACCTTGATATGATCTAGGTGGATAAAGTGGGTTAAGTTTAGTTAACTCCCTCCTAAAAGGCATATGTTAATGTCAAACATATTCTAACAATTAGCTCAATAAAATGTTGATGACACCTTGGTATAATGGGCTAACTTTAGTTAAATCCTTTAGAACATGGTAATATGATGTGGGAACCCTAATGCATGAGTAAAGATAAGGATGAAACCCTAACATAATTGATTTGTCATGACATAATCATAATTTCTAAGCCGTTGTTTCACTCCAGATGCTTTTCTTAAAAACCTCATAATAGTAATTCAGATATGATTAAGGAGCTTTGTTTTTGGATATGTATCGCATAGGGTAGTGTCCTACATATGGATTAAGTTCCTTTAAGAAATATGATGGCTTAATTTTGAGGACAAAATTTCTTTTAAGATGTATATGATGTGAAAGACTGGATTTTAGCTTAATTTCGAGGACAAAATATCTTTTAAGCTGTGTAGGATGTGATGGAGTGGACTTTTAGAACCTTTTGAATGACTAATGACATATTAGAATTCATGTGGGGTTGATTAATTTTGAGAGTTCCCAATGTTTTACCAAAGTTTGGAAGTCAAATGATATTGATATCATGATTTGGATCCCTATGTTCATGCCTTTTTGAAGTATTTAATCGACAAATCAAGTAGTCAAGTTTTGGCACCGAAATGGAAAGGAATGTAGAGCTATGGTTAAAATTTTGTGGCAATTTGAGGTTCCTAGAGGATGTTATATAAGTTTTAAAAGTATGAAATTGTGTGCATTATTGAGGAAAATAGAGATAAGTTTGTTGATCAATGATGAGGGTCATACCCTTGCTCCTGGATGGGCTGTGTTGCCTATTTCTGGCTTTGGATCCCAGATCCAATGGATGTTTACTGCTAGGAGGAGATGTCGTGGATAGGCATAAGTGAAGGAGCATTTCAGACCCTTAGATGGAAGATCGATGTTTGTGAAGGCTTTCTTCCACCTTACAATTAGAGCAAGACTCCAGCTCAGTTGACACCATGAGTTCACCCACCACCACTCCTCATGATCGTGGGGCGAGGGGAGAGACTAAGTGAGTAGTTAAGCTCAACTCACAAAGACCTACTGCCTGTCCCCTCACTCGAGGCATATGGAGAACTAACAAGGGGGTTCTAATTCCCCTTTTCCACTGCCTCTCCACTACCCACCATCATGAGGATGAAGATGAAACTAGTGAGTAGATTAGAGGGGAACTTCAAGAAAGATGAAAAAGGGAAATGAAGAGCCAGGCTTATGGAGTTGATTGCATAAGTTTTGTGTTATCTGATGGCTACTTAGAGTGCCGCCGAAGCTAAGGATAGTAGGAGACCAGCTTGGAGCTAGGGGCGGTGCTTCATGTTGTTTCAACACCACCTATGAGTTCCCATCAGTCTATGTTAGTTGTCTGGAGCAACTCAAACCGGAAAGGGGTCAACAAAGGGGTCCAAGGGAAACATCCCCCTTTTTCTCCATCGTGGAAGAGCTTCATGGCGGCGAGCTTGTAGATACAAGGGTCTGTGGATGAAGCATTGAAATTAGGTAGTCGTAGAGGTGTCAGATTAGACGACGAGTCAAATCATATTGCTAATAACTAGTGATGAGCACCATGCCTTAGCCTTCTGCTCATCGGAGGAGAACCACGCAGCGATAGTTCTGTGTAGAAGAACAAGTCCTGCTTGGGACTAATCACGTGATAAAGAAAGATGAGTGGAGCCAGGTCTAGAGACCAGACCACTCACTCCAATCGCCTGAACCGATCAATCAGGCCTCTGAGCCAACTTGAGTGGGCCACACTCCTATGCCAGCTGGACAAATCAAAGCCCGACACATCAAGCCAGTAAGGGAGAGTCGATCGCTAGAACCGATCGGCTCATGCTAAGGAGTGTGTCCCTTAGTGGACACGTGTCGCCTCATGATTGGCCAGAAAAAAGGTAAAATCCCAAAAATGCTCAATTCGTATATAAATCATAATAATTAGCATGCTTATCAAAAAATTACAAATAAGGTACCAAAATTCTCAAAAATGTGTAGAATAACATGAAACCATCATATCAATATTTTTATGATTAAATCTCAGTGATATCATGTAAGTTGTGAAATACTCGTTTCATAGATAATAAATATCAAACAATGGACAAAGATTATGGAAATGTTCTAGTAACTCCAAAATGTGATGTATAGTCCATATAATGTCAGTAATTATGATGTTGATGCACGAAATCATGTAATTTACTCAGAATGTCTATCTAGGGCTAATAACCCTAAATAAAAAGCAATAAATACATACATGCTCAATAAATGATGAAATTTACATAACACCCTAATATCAGCAAATGGAAGGTAATATGTAAATCTAATATTAGTTTTATACACAAAATCCATGTTATATGAAGATGACCCTTAATACATGGGTTGTAATCCTAATTGGATTAATGTATATAAACTAGGGTTAATATGTGCACAAAAAAAGGATATGGAACCTAATGTTCCGATAATTAACCATAATCTGGAAAAACTACATGAGTAAGATAATTCTAGGACAAGAATGCAAGTAATGATGCACACATCCTAGTGGACTAAGAAAACCCTAATGAACACGACTAGGGTTAAGATGATGAGAATCTGATGCTAGTATATGATCTTGTCTTAATCAGGGTTCAAACAAGGATATAGTTGACATCAAGAATATGGTTTACTATATCTATGATCAAGGTATGTTATTACCTCTTTCTTGGCTTATCATACAATATGCTTGTGTTATATGTGTAGTAGAAATACTTGGCATATGATATCGGATTAAATGTTTGTTCTTGTATGATATGTTGCATGATTTTCCATACTTATGACATTAAAATCATCAAACATAATATATCTATTCCATTATATGAAAGCACTAAACTCTTTGGTAGACAGTGCTTGGAAGTGACCTAACTCTTTGGTAGTCTATCACATTGTACATATGATCTAACTCTTTGGTAGTCGATCATAAAGGCCTTAATATTGATCTCCTTGACAGTTAAGAGAATGCATCGAAACCTTCAGTAGTCAATGCATGGATATATAATGGAAAATAAGCTTAAAATATGTGTTCTCTTTTGTTAATAAATATCTTTGTGCAAGTATACACTTTTCTTATATTTGTTAATGCTACCAAGTATTAGTTTTATCTTATTGCCAAGCTTAGTAATGAGAGGTATATGAAAAGACACGTAGCCATACTTAGTACAATATTCTTAAATATTGTGTTGACGTGTACCACATGTAATCTTTTGTTTAGGTTTGTAAACATATGATCTTGAAGATCTAGGATAGTTGACAGTTGTATGGCGAGCTAATGTACAGGTGGAAATGTTTTCTTACGATCTTGTATTTTTGTGGTACTACATGCATATGTATAGTTTTTTGTTCAATATGTAATATCAAATGTTGTAACAATTCATGTTGTAATTATATGTTGAATGGTGAACATTTGTTGTATGGTTTTATTATTGTTCATGTGCATGTGCTACTAATTGTTTCCTTCTGACTCCCTTAATTTTCTTCTTCTTAGCCTAGTGTGTGGTGTTTAAATTGGAATCTTAACTGAGGTGAGGTTTCAATTTGGACATCACAAATTAGATTAAGTTTTAGAAAATCTAGGGACGTCACAGGTTATGTGAAGCTTTAACATGGCATGTGTTAAATTAACGCAACATGCTTGTTCTAGGAAATTGTCAAGTGATTTCCCTAGAAGTAAACACTACATTGTCTTGATCTACACATGACATGTACATATGAAGCGTACTTTCTAGAAATTTCTATGAAGATTAAACATGTTGTGTTCTTTGTGCAACACATCGTGTCTGGTGCAATCTTCATTTCTACATCTTCACTTGGAACAAAAATGTCATGTGAAAATTAAGACACGACATGCCTGAGATATGTCTGTCTTTATAGAGTGTTGCTGATGAGGGACATGACATGTTCTTTCCTAGATACATTGTGTTAGTTATGAATGAGGCAAAATAAAAAAGAATACATTGATACACGATGTGTATCTCACTAAACACAGTGTGATTAACGAGATGAAATAGGGGTTTTCAACCCAATTTTGAACATTCACAACCTTTACCCTAGCTCACGTCACTTCATCAACCCATACTATTTCAAGCTCTTAGATATCATGCTTCCATTCCACCCTACTCTTCCATATTCATATCTCTACTAGCACTCCCTATCATGTGCCTCTAACAGTCGCCACCAATGTAGCATCGAGAAACTCCTGTTCCACCGCTCTAGCCACTAAGAAGCATCGACCAACACCTGGGCGCCACCAACACACTGATATTCTTTGTAGTCCAAGATCTAGAAGTTCACCGCACAACTCGCCCCTATAGAACCCCTCTCCATCATGTTATGTGTTTCCCCAAATTGCACCTGCAACATAGTCATTGATGTCACACATTATCTCAAAGGGAAGAGGCAAATTTGGGGCACAAAGAATTGGAGTAGATATAAAAGCTTCCTTTAGGGTGGTGAAGCACTTAGTATAGTCAGAGTCAAAGATGAACTACACATCCTTTTGAAGAAGATTTACAAGAGTCTTGGTGATCTTGATAAATTTTTGAATGCACCTCCTATAGAATTCAACATGTTGTAGGAATTCTTGGACTTCTTTGATAGTGGTTGGAGTAGACAACTTGGCGATCACTTCTATCTTCACTTTATCAACCTCAATGCCTCTAGAACTTACATCATGGCCTAAAACAATGCCCTCCCTCACCATGGAGTGGCATTCTTTCCAATTGAGCACCAAACGTGCTTCTTCACAACATTCCAAGATTAGGGAAAAGAGGTGTAGGCATGTATCAAAAGAATATCCATAGAGTGAGAAGTCATCCATAAAGACTTTCACTATTTGGTTAGAAAAGATGGCATATTTGCAATGTTGAAAAGTGGCAGGAGCATTGCACAAACCAAAGGGCATCCGAAAAAAGTATATGTGCCAAAGGGACACATAAAGGTAGTATTTTATTAGTCACATGGATTGTGGGAATCTTGTACAAAATAGAACACCCATCTAGGTAACAAAAGATCTTGGTGTGCAACCCTCTCCAAGACTTGACCATGAAATGGAAGGGGAAGTTGTATTTCCAAGTAGCAATGTTGAGATTTTCATAAGCTATATGAATATGCCTCCCTATAATAGTGTGGGTGAGAATAAGATAATTCTTCTCATTTGGAACTATTGTAAAGACCCCTTTATTTGGAACTACTTGCACATGACTTGCCCCTATGGAATTAGAGATGGGATAGTTGATCCCATGGAGAAGCAGCTTTCTTACCTCTTCACGCACAACCTCCTTCATAATTGGATTCATCTTACATTGAGGTGAGATGGAGGGCTTGTATTTGTTGACCATATAAATTTTGTGCACATAGAGGACTTGAAAGACTCTAGTTACATCCGTAATTTTATGTCCTACTTCCTTCTACCTTTTCCTGAGCTAATGCATTCTGCCTTTTCTTGAACTTTATCAATAGCTTGTCCTCATTCGCTACTGTGAGATCACATTGATGATGATTGGACATACCTCCTTCTCATTTAGGAAGACATGTTTGATCCTTAAGAGGTAGCGGCTTCATTTCTAGTGTAGTGGGTACCTTGTTCTTCTTAGATGAATTTCTTTTGAGACATTTCATGCTAAAAAGAGGAAGATGAAAGGAAACCATGGCTATATGGGCATCAAACGTGATATGAGAAAATCATATAAATGATTAGAATGGGATATCATTGACAAAGTTCTTATGGTGATGGACTTTGCTGATCGGTAGCGAAGTGAAGTTGATAAATGTTATCGCTTTGTATCTTTCTCCTTCATTGTAAATGAATGTAAGAAAGGCTTTGTAAAACCTTAGAGGGGTCAAAAAACCAATCCCTCTTTACCTTTTCTTACTTTGTGCAAATGTCTTATCATGTATTCTTAGCAATGCAGTGGAGTACGACACTATCCACAGTGTTAAATCATGTAGGACAAGACCACCTATCTGACACTTATTCCTCATTGATGATAGGCTTATTTTTCAAAGGTGGGTGTGCATGAATTTTTAGTGATGGATGACATTACCAATCTTCATGAAGAATCCTTAGGGTAGAAAATTAACTACATCAAGTCAGGGGTCGCTTCCAGTAGGAGTTTTTCTACTACCATATGTTCAACTGTTTTGGAGATTTTATAGATAGACTAGATTGATAAGAGTGATAAATACTTGGGGATACCAACTATGATTAAAAGATCATAAAAAGTGGTGTTCAATTCTATTGAAGAAAACAATTGGGGGCACTCAAAGGGTGGAAGGAGAGATATCTCATCTAATCCAAGAAGGAAATCTTTATAAAGCTATCCCCTCGTATATGATGGGAGTTTTCAAGATCTCAAGCTACATCATTGATGACATTAAAAGACTCATGGATCAGGTCTACTTGATGGAATATTTGCAATATTGAAAAGTGAAAGGGGCATTGCATAGACTAAAAGGCAATTGAAAGAGAAGTATATGTGCCAAAGTGACATATTAAGGTAGTATTTTATTAATCACTTGGAAAATGGGAGTCTAGTACAAAATAGAATACCCATCCAGGTAACAAAACATCTTGGTCTGCAAGCCTCTCCAAGACTTGATCAAGAAATGGATGGGGAAGTGGTCGTTCCAAGTAGCATTGTTGATATTTTTACAAACTTTATGAATATGCCTCACTATAATAGTGTGGGTGGGAATAAGCTAATTATTCTCATTTGGAACTATTGTAAATACCCCTTTCTTTGGAACTACTTGCACAGGACTCACCCCTGGTGAATTAGAGATGAGATAGATGAACCCATAGAGACGTAGCTTTCTTACCTCTTCACATACAACCTCCTTCATAACTAGATTCATCTTACATTGAGGCAAGATGCAGGGCTTGTATTTGTTGACCATATTAATTTTGTGCACATAGAGGGCTTGAATGACTCTAGATAGGTCAGTAATTTTATATCCTACTTCCTTCTACCTTTTTTTTCTAAGCTAATGCCTTAAGTCTTTTCTTGAACTTTGTCAATAGCTTGTACTCATGCTCTACTGTGAGATGCACATTGATGATGACTGGACATACCTCCTTCACATTTAGGAAGACATGTTTGATCCCTAAAAGGTAGTGGCTTCATTTCTAGTTTAGTAGGTACCTTGTCTTCTTCTTCGATGAATTGCTTTTGAGGCATTTCACGCTAAAAAGAGGAAGATGAAAGAAAAGTGTGGCTATATGGGCTTCAAACTTTATATGAGAAAATCATATGAATGACTTAATTGGTATTTCATTGACAGAGTTCTTATGGTGATGGACTTTTCTGGTCTGTAGTAAAGGGAAGTTGATAAATGTTATCACTTTGTATCTTTCTCCTTCATTATAAATGGATGTAAGAAAGGCTTTGTAAAACCTTAGAGGGATTAGAAAATCACATCCCTCCTTACCTTTTCTTACTTTGTCACTAGTACAGATACCACCTTTAACCTCGGTTAAAATAGGCTTTTTACGTTGATTTTCAAGCAACACCCAAGTGGGTGACACTAAAGGTAGAATCATACAGCGTTGGTTCTAGAACCGACGACATAGATCACCCCCGATTGCAACCATAAAAAGAAACTACACCATTAGGACCATAGTCGTCGGTTATGTCTAAGAAAACCGATGTGATAGAGTGAGTTTTTACATATATTATTATTTAATTCCTCTCTCTTACCATTTTAATTGTTCCATTTATGCCCTTAATCATCTCTCTCAATAATTTGATTAAATGGATTATCAATTTTACTTAAGACCATCCATAATGGTACATAAAGTCAATAATACAAGTATCATGACTTTTAGTCAATTGACATATTCAATAATCAAATTGGGACTCTAATTTTGCACCATAGCTAAATCATAGCATTATAAAGTTATGCCTAAAATCTCATTTCAATTGGACTTACCAATTTGGAGTTATTTACTTTTGAAATTTTGGTGTATAATGTTACCTAATCTAGCCTAGGACTAAGGTCTGCGATTTAATTTGACATTTATATGTCACGCAGCCTTGTTGTAGGCTTGGGCGCAGCTCTTTTTAAAAGGGGAGTAATCTCCACCCTCGGATCGGCCGATCACCGAACCCGCGTGATCCGACGACTGCCAAGTCGTCTCCAACCTCCGATAGACCCGGTCCTTGCCAGGCAGTTGAACGTGCAACTCCTCCAACGGCCCTCGCGCCCGGATCCTACCTCCTCCTCGCGAGATCTTTGGAGGACTAACTCCTCTCCTCAAACCGCACCCAATGATCCATACCACGTCATCCGTCTACCCCGGATCAGGGAGAACGACCTCCCGAGTCCTCACATCTCTCTGTGGCAGCGGCAGCCGAATTTAGGGCTCTCCTTCCTAGCACCCCCCACGCCTACTTAAGGATCCCAGTAGCTCCGCCATTGTCTCTTTAGTCGCACCAACACCTTAATTGCTATCGAGATAAACCCTACCTCCCTCACCTCGAGCACCCCTGCTCACCTGCTCCCCGACCTCCCTCTCACTCTGGTAGGCTCCTTCGTCCAATTGTGAGCGATCGCACCATCTCAGGACCCTGACAAGTCGAACGCCACCCTCACTTGGAGTCGCGAAGATCCAGAATCCCGGGTCGACTAGCTACCACAGCCGAGCTCAAAGCCGCCATCGTCGGCGAGGTCCAGGGTGCGTCGAACAGCTGGGAGTGGACTTAGAGCTTCACGAACCTCACGCGGACCTTCGTGACCCCTCAATCCAGCCGGAGGGCAGGTAAACCCTTAGAACCCATTTTTCCCATTTTTAGAGTCTCTTGCCATCGCAACCCTGGCTGTAGCCAACCTCCGGCGAGCTCCTTTGGTTCGTTGAACTCAAGACGACCCCGCGGATGCGACCCACCCGTTCTCACACCCCCAGACACCTTCTAGCCAGCCTGGGCTACTCCACCCCTCTTCTTCCTTGTTGACTGATCAACCTGCTACCATCGCGCGCAAGGGAAACAATCGAAAGGGCAGGATTACTAACCTGCCCTGACCCGTCATCATTCTAAGCAAACCCCATAAGGGGCAGTCACGTCTTTTTACCCCAGCCTGACCTCTCTAGATGAGCACTGGCTCGCGGGTTAGTGAGAGGATCCGGCTGATCGGATCCCTCGCATGATCCGCGAGGCAGAACTCGCAAATTCTTTTTTTATTTTCGTTTTATTTCTTTAAATTTCCCTTATTGGTCAGATCTTAGGAAAACTCTAGAAAATGATAGGAGTATCAAGAAATATCAAACCAATATACCATTTTCATCAGAAAAATCCAAGGTATCTAAATAAAATATAATCATAACTTGGATCTGAACCCTTTTTGGAAAATATGGCCAACCATCACTAATGACCTTCTAATGCATATTTTGTGTAATAATAGTTATAAATGATGTTATTTCTGCCTTGGGGACATATTAAACCCTAATTACTATCTTGGTCATCATGTTACTCGAAATCCCACCTAAGGAAGATAGTTGATATAATAATTGAAAAAGAAGCCTAATTTCTAGTTTTCCTCACCTCCTCATGAATATTATGTACAAATTTATGAAAACCCTAATAACCGAAATGTCCTTTTAATAACCTGGATGACTCTAATCTCAGACCCCAACTCAGAATCCTATGTATCATAAGTGACCCCTAAATGACCTAAACCCTAATAAGAAACCCTAATGTGGAATAATGAGAATCCATAGTAACTTAGGGTTTTGTTTACATTTCAGGGTGATCTATTATCTTCTCCTAACTTAGGACTTATGGAATCCAGATCTGAGAGTTAAAGGTACGTGGATATAATTATATGACTAGTTTTTGCTGGATGTTAAGTATATGTAATTGTTTGCACGAAATTGATATACATTGATGGATGTGGATATATGATTAATTGATGATTTACCGCCTTGAACATGAAAGAACATAATTGAATATAAGTGAAATGTAGTTACTAGTGGTGCTCATTAATCTCCCTATTAGAGAGGGAAAGTATTAATGTTGACTAGCACCTCCCTAATGGTACAAGGTACGCAGGGAGATCCCTAATGGTACAGGGTACACAGGGATAGGGCCCAATATTTATGTTGTGCTAAGTCCACCATAGTAATGCATATTCATTCTAAATAAGGATAATAACTTGGGATTTCCTGATTTTCGGCTTCTAAATAATGTCTTCATTCTTTTCTCCAATTTTGAATATTTTATATACCAGCATAGTATAGCTTTAATTCCACGTACCAACTTTGTTGATGTTTTTGTTTCTCGTATTTTCTAGGTGCAAGGAACAATTGATGATTAAAGTGCAATGCATATTCAAAGTACCTGAAGGCACAAATAATAAGCATGGAGGATTTATTAGATAGACCTAGTCCTCTTATCTCTTTCTTGCTAGATGTTAGTTTATTTCTTTCCCTAGATTATGTTGAGGATGATTGAGATCCAATGTAATAATCATAGACTTATTCTTCTTCTTTCTCCAGTATCAATATGTATGACTTTATCTTATATTGTTGAATGAAATGTTGTGTTGCTATTTGCTATGATGTGAACTTGATCTTGGCTTATCTCTGATTTTAGTTGGCTATCTTGATTTCTATTATTTTCCCTTTTGACATTTATAGATATGAGTGCACGCATATCTGTATATGTCACTAAGGAAAGTATGTAGAAATTGGGGTCGTCACAGTTGGTATCAGAGCCAGGTTCACACCTCATAGTCACATGACTTTCATTCACCCTATTATGAGTCTAAGGTAGTCCTTGAGTTAGGGATGTGAAGGGTGGAGGTGACTAGGATAGCATCTGCCTAAGGTCTGGCTAAAGTCTCCGAGCCACTTTTCTTGGCAATCACGAGGCTACCTATAAGGCAGTGTGAGTCTACCTGGCTGATACCCTAAATGTTCCTTACTTATTGGACATACCTTAAATTAGGATCCTTCTCATCTATAGAAATTCCCTCTCCTCTTTTCTATAGGAATATTTTCCCTCTTATCTCAAAATTTTTGAAAATTGTTCTTCCCTTCATCTTTATGATATAAGATTAGGAAAGAGTCTCTCTATTTTGAAAGTCTTAAGGACCAACCAATAAGGAATTTTAAGGTATCCTCCATAAATTGCAACATCAAGAACATTAATAAATGATATAAGAGAATAATGAAATGACATATTGATAATGACGAATATAATTGTTGGGTAATAAATCTGATATATCCCAATTAATTTCAGGATGCCTCCTAAGACTCGCAGCTCAGGGGAATCGTCCTCTAAGAAAAGAAAAGAACGTGAACCCTCTGAAGTACCTGATCCCGATGCTGAGGCCAAGGAAAGGTGAGAAGAACAGAAGAAAATCCTTTTAGATTTTATGGAAACCCTCGCCACAAAAGGAACCCCAGAACCTAGCTCATCTAGGAAGAAAGAAGTGACAGTGATAGATTTTATTAAACTAAACCTTGATTCCTTTTGGGGAGAGGATCAGCCTGAGGTTATGGATAAGGCTGAAGCCTGGATTTTGACCATAGAGAATGGTTTTCATACCCTAGAAGTACCCAATGAGAAGAAGGTTAGGTTTGCCACCCATATGCTTAAGGGAGGGGTAAAAATCTGGTGGGAGAATTATGGCGGGAATAAAGGTGAGGAAATGGACAACATGGAGAGGGAAGCCTTTAAAAACCTCTTCACGGATCGTTTTATGCCCATAGCTGAGAGGAAGAGGAAGGAGAAGATGTACATGGAGTTAAGGCAGGGTAGTCTTTCAGTAGCTGATTACACCCGGAAGTTTAGGCTTCTGGAACATTATGCACCCATCAGGACTGAAGACCGCCTTACTGAACACTATGTTGATTGCCTCTCCGCCCACCTAAAACCCTAGTCATAGCCTCTCATCCCAGAAGCATAGATGAAGCCCTAGATATGGCCCTCAAGAAGGAGAGAGAGCATGGCATGCAAAAACCTTCTAGCATGGGATACTTAGGGTTAACCACAACTGAAGAGGATAAGTTTAAGAAGTTCCATCCTGGCCATAACAATAAGGGATCAGGGAAACGAGGAGGTTCAGGAAAAGGAGGACAGAAAAGCTACCAGAATCAGCTGAGGACAAATCATCCCAAGTGCAAGACTTGTGGATGTTTCCATGGTGGAGTATGCCGCCACACCAAGCCAGTCTGCTATAACTGCAAAAAGGAGGGTCATTTTGTCGCCAAGTGCCCCACTCCCTCCATCTTTGGCAATCCTGCGGGTGGTGCTCCGCAGCCTCAGGGACACCGCAATGGCAGGGTATTTGCAGTAAATGCAGAAGAGGCCAAGGCAAACCCAAACCAGCTCTGCGAAGGTAACCTAATTTCTTTATAATTCAATATCTTTTGTCAAGCCTGCAATTATTCATAATTTGATTACCTTATGTAGGCACTATATTATTAAATGGTCATCCTGTTAAGGCTTTATTTGACTCTGGATCCACAAATACTTTTATTTCTTGAACTCTGGCATCCATATTAAATCTTCACATAAGGGATTTGTGATATGTGCTGGACGTGTCTACTCCGAGTGGCAAAATACTCACAACTCTACAGAAAACTAATGAACTTTCTCTAAAATATGAAAATCATGATATGCCCTTTGAATTCATTCTCTTAACTATGGAAGACTTTGATGTTATACTTGGTATGGACTGGCTTTACACATACCATGCTCACATTGACTGTAGAAACAATACGGTCGTTCTCTCTCAACCTCATTCTTATCCTGTGAAAATCCCTAGGGGAAGTGGATTCTGTAATAATATTATAATATCCTCTCTTAAAGATAAAAAGCTCATTTCTAAGGGATGTAAAGTCTTCCTCGCATTAGTCTCAGAGACCAGTCCTAGTAGCGGGCATGTAGAAAGTCTGGAGGTGGTACGTGACTTCCCTGACGTTTTTTCGGAGGAGCTTCCTGGGCTGCCTCCAAACAGAGACATTGAGTTCTCCATAGATCTTCTTCCTGGAACCACTCCGATTTCTAGGGCACCATATAGGATGGCTCCTGCTGAGCTGATGGAGTTGAAGAAACAGTTGCAAGAACTTCTCGACAAAGGTTTCATTCATCCTAGTGTTTCCCCATGGGGAGCTCCTGTTCTTTTTGTTAAAAAGAAGGATGGTTCTATGCGTATGTGTATTGACTACCGCATGTTGAACCAAGCTACTATTAAAAACAAGTATCCCCTTCCTCGTATTGATGACCTTTTTGACCAGCTTCGTACTGCTAAAGTTTTCTCAAAGATTGACCTCCGTTCTGGATACCATCAGCTTAAAACCAAGGATTCTGATATTTCTAAAACTGCTTTTCAAACTCGTTATGGGCACTATGAATTTCTGGTAATGCCATTCGGGTTAACCAACGCACCAGGTGTATTTATGAATTTGATGAACAAAGTCTTCCAACCCTATCTTGATGAGTTCGTGGTCATCTTCATTGATGATATCTTGATCTATTCTGATTCCATGGAAAAACACCGGGAACACTTGTGATCAGTTCTTGACATTCTTCGAACCCAGAAGTTTTATGGCAAACTATCAAAATGTGAGTTTTGGATTGATAAGGTCATGTTTCTTGGGCATGTCATTTCTGGAGGTAGTATATCTGTTGATCCTACCAAAGTCTTTGTTGTACTTGATTGGCAACCTCCTCGTAATCCTTCTGAAATTCGGAGTTTCCTGGGTCTGGTCAGATACTATCGTCATTTTATTCCAAACTTCTCCAAAATTGCACTTCCTCTCACCAAGCTTACTCGGAAGGACGAGCACTTCATCTGGTCAGCCCCTTGTGAGTCCAGTTTCCAGCAGTTAAAGTAGAAGTTGACGTCGGCTCCTGTTCTTGTTCTACCCTCTGGCAATGAAGGATTTGTCATATTCACTGATGCTTCAAGGAATGGGTTAGGGTGTGTCCTGCAGCAGAATGGTAAGGTAGTGGCCTTTGCGTCTAGACAGCTAAAACTCAATGAACTTAATTATCCCACCCATGACTTGGAATTAGCTGCAATTATTCATGCCCTCAAAATCTGGAGGCACTACCTGTACGGAGCAACATTCGACATCTTCACCGATCACAAGAGCCTAAAGTACATCCTGACTCAGAAAGACTTGAATCTGCATCAACGCTGATGGATCGAATACCTAAAGGACTACGATTTCACTATTGCCTATCATCCGGGTAAAGCAAATGTAGTCGCTGATGCTCTTAGCAGAAAAAGGGCAGTGTGTGCATCTCTTTCGGTCCCTGAATGGAGGAACATGGAGGATCTAGTGGGCTGGAAACTGCAGTTTTTGTCTGATCGTGTGCATGTTAATAACATTTCCATCACGTCCAACCTGCATTTCAAACTTCTTGAGGCACAAAAGGCTAGTCCCGATCTTGCAGAGCTATCTTCTCTCCTGACTAAGCCGCAAACGCATCTGTCTGTGGGTCTTGATGGTGGTCTCCATTATAAGAATCGTATGTGGGTTCCTGAGCAGTCAACTGTAACGACATCAATCCTAAATGAGGCACATGGGTCCAAGTACAAAATTCATCCAGGCACGACAAAGATGTACAAAGACCTACAACGTCAGTTTTGGTGGAGGGGCATGAAGCGTGATATTGTCGATTTTGTGTCCAGGTGTCTGACATGTCAGAGGATCAAAGCGGAACATCAGAGGCCAGGCGGTTTACTACAACCCCTTGAGATTCCGGAATGGAAATGGGAACACATCACCATGGATTTCGTGGTGGGGTTACCCAGGACCAGGAAGGGATACGACGCTGCATGGGTCATAGTGGATCGTCTCACCAAATGAGCTCATTTTCTTCCTGTGAAGAATACTGCAAGGGTTTCTAAGTTGGCTAACCTCTACATACGGGAGATAGTACGTCTGCATGGAGTTCCAGCGTCTATTGTCTCAGACAGGGACCCGAAGTTCACATCAAATCTGTGGAAGCAGGTTCAAGAGGAATTGGGCACCAAGTTGAACTTTAGTACAGCCTACCATCCGCAAACAGACAGGCAGTCATAGCGTACAGTACAGATTCAAGAGGATCTTCTGTGAGCTTGTGTCCTCGATTGGGAAGGCTCATGGGACTATTACTTGCCTTTAGCTGAGTTTGCTATAATAACAGTTATCAGGCAAGCATTGGGATGCCTCCCTATGAAGCTCTTTATGGCTGACCTTGCAGATCACCTTTACACTGGGATGATGTCGGAGAGCGTACCCTGATGAAATCCGAGGAGATGCAGTTGTATACTGATAAGGTTTCTCTAATTAGACAGAGGATGAAGCGAGCATAGGACAGGAAAAAATTGTATGCAGATGCTCACAGAAAGGAACGTCAGTTCAAGGAGGGCGATCATGTCTTTTTGAAGATCCGACCTATTCGAGCTTTGGCCAAGAACAAAGGAAAGCTCAGTCCTCGTTATGTTGGACCCTTTGAGATTCTAGAAAGGGTTGGTGAATGTGCCTACTACCTTGCCTTGCCACCTTAGTATAGTACCATGCATAATGTGTTTCATGTATCTAATCTGAAGCCCTATGTCAAAGATTCCAGTCATATCTTGAATCATGAGCCTCTCGAACTGAAGGATGATCTGTCATATGCTGAGTCCCCAGTCAGAATTCTCGACTTCAAGTCAAAGGAGCTTCACAGTAATCGTCTTATTGAAATGGTGAAAGTTCTCTGGAGCCACCATGATGAGACTGATGCCACTTGGGAAATAAAGACCGAGGTCGAGAAGAAGTATCCATACCTTTTTCATGATGCTTGAATTTTGGGGTCAAAATTCTTAAAAGGAGGGGAGAATGTGACAGAGTGAGTTTTTACATATATTATTATTTAATTCCTCTCTCTTACCATTTTAATTGTTCCATTTATGCCCTTAATCATCTCTCTCAATAATTTGATTAAATGGATTATCAATTTCACTTAAGACCATCCATAATGGTACGTAAATTCAATAATACAAGTATCATGACTTTTAGTCAATTGACATATTCAATAATCGAAGTGGGACTCTAATTTTGCACCATAGCTAAATCATAGCATTATAAAGCTATGCCTAAAATCTCATTTCAATTGGACTTACCAATTTGGAGTTATTTACTTTTGAAATTTTGGTGTATAATGTTACCTAATCTAGCCTAGGACTAAGGTCTGCGATTTAATTTGACATTTATATGTCACGCAGCCTTGTTGTAGGCTTGGGTGTGGCTCTTTTTAAAAGGGGAGTAATCTCCACCCTCGGATCGGACGATTACCGAACCCGTGTGATCCGACGACTGCCAAGTCGTCTCCAACCTCCGATAGACCCGGTCCTCGCCAGGCAGCTGAACGTGCAACTCCTCCAATGGCCCTCGCGCCCGGATCCTACCTCCTCCTCGCGAGATCTTTGGAGAACTAACTCCTCTCCTCAAACCGCACCCAATGATCCATACCACATCATCCGTCTCCCCCGGATCAGGGAGAACGACCTCTCGAGTCCTCGCATCTCTCCATGGCGGCGGCAGCTGAATTTAGGGCTCTCCTTCCTAGCACCCCCCACACCTACTTAAGGATCCCAGTAGCTCTACCACCGTCTCTTTAGTTGCACCAACACCTTAATTGCTATCGAGATTAACCCTACCTCCCTCACCTCGAGCACCCCTGCTCACCTGCTCCCCGACCTCCCTCTCACTCTGGTAGGCTCCTCCGTCCAATTGTGAGCGATCACACCATCTCGGGACCCTGACAAGTCAAACGCCACCCTCACTTGGAGTCGCGAAGATCCAGAATCCCGGGTCGACTAGCTACCACAGCCGATCTCAAAGCCTCCATCGTCGGCGAGGTCCAGGGCGTGTCGAACAGCTGGGAGTGGACTTAGAGCTTCACGAACCTCACGCGGACCTTCATGACCCCTCAATCCAGTCGGAGGGCAGGTAAACCCTTAGAACCCATTTTCCTATTTTCAGAGTCTCTTGCCATCGCAACCATGGCTGTAGCCAACCTCCGGCGAGCTCCTTTGGTTCGTTGAACTCAGGATGACCCCGCGGACGCGACCTGCCCGTTCTCACACCCCCAGACACCTTCTAGCCAGCCTGGGCTACTCCACCCCTCTTCTTCCTTGTTGACTGATCAACCTGCTACCATCACGCGCAAGGGAAACAATTGAAAGGGCAGGATTACTAACCTGCCATGACCCGTCATCATTCTAAGCAAACCCCATAAGGGGCAGTCACGTCTTTTTACCCCAGCCTGACCTCTCTGGACGAGCACTGGCTCGCAGGTCAGTGAGAGGGTCTGGCTGATCGGATCCCTTGCATGATCCGCGAGGCAGAACTCGCAAATTCTTTTTTTATTTTCGTTTTATTTCTTTAAAATTCCGTGATTGGTCAGATCTTAGGAAAACTCTAGAAAATGATAGGAGTATCAAGAAATATCGAACCAATATACCATTTTCATCAAAAAAATCCAAGCTATCTAAATAAAATATAATCATAACTTGGATCTGAACCCTTTTTGGAAAATATGGCCAACCATCACTAATGACCTTCTAATGCATATTTTGTGTAATAATAGTTATAAATGATGTTATTTCTGCCTTGGGGACATATTAAACCCTAATTACTATCTTGGTCATCATGTTACTCGAAATCCCGCCTAAGGAGGATAGTTGATTTAATAATTGAAAAAGAACCCTAATTTCTAGTTTTCCTCACCTCCTCATGAATATTATGTGCAAATTTATGAAAACCCTAATAACCGAAATGTCCTTTTAATAACATGGACGACTCTAATCTCAGACCCCAACTCGGAATCCTATGTATCCTAAGTGACCCCTAAATGACCTAAACCCTAATAAGAAACCCTAATGTGGAATAATGAGAATCCATAATAACTTAGGGTTTTGTTTACATTTCAGGGTGATCTATTATCTTCTCCTAACTTAGGACTTGTGGAATCCAGATCTGAGAGTTAAAGGTACGTGGATATAATTATATGACTAGTTTTTGCTGGATGTTAAGTATATGTAATTTTTTGCATGAAATTGATATACATTGATGGATGTGGATATATGATTAATTGATGATTTACCGCCTTGAACATGAAAGAACATAATTGAATATAAGTGAAATGTAGTTACTAGTAGTGCTCATTAATCTCCCTATTAGAGAGGGAAAGTATTAATGTTGACTAGCACCTCCCTAATGGTACAAGGTACGCAGGGAGATCCCTAATGGTACAAGGTACGCAGGGATAGGGCCCAATATTTATGTTGTGCTAAGTCCACCATAGTAATGCATATTCATTCTAAATAAGGATAATAACTTGGGATTTCCTGATTTTCGGCTTCTAAATAATGTCTTCATTCTTTTCTCCAATTTTGAATATTTTATATACCAGCATAGTATAGCTTTAATTCCACGTACCAACTTTGTTGATGTTTTTGTTTCTCGTATTTTCTAGGTGCAAGGAACAATTGATGATTAAAGTGCAATGCATATTCAAAGTACCTGAAGGCACAAATAATAAGCATGGAGGATTTATTAGATAGACCTAGTCCTCTTATCTCTTTCTTGCTGGATGTTAGTTTATTTCTTTCCCTAGATTATGTTGAGGATGATTGAGATCCAATGTAATAATCATAGACTTATTCTTCTTCTTTCTCCAGTATCAATATGTATGACTTTATCTTATATTGTTGAATGAAATGTTGTGTTGCTATTTGCTATGATGTGAACTTGATCTTGGCTTATCTCTGATTTTAGTTGGCTATCTTGATTTCTATTATTTTCTCTTTTGACATTTATAGATATGAGTGCACGCATATCTGTATATGTCACTAAGGAAAGTATGTAGAAATTGGGGTCGTCACAACCGATGTCATTAGGAACATAGTCCTCAGTTTATAAATATGAAACAGATGCTTATCTCCATGCTCCAATAAAAAAAATTGGCCCAGGTTAGAGCACTCTTGTCGATTTCCTATATTTAACCGACATCACTGACATTGGGTGATGATTTTTTTTAAAAAACCGATGACTAAGTATTGGTTTTTTTATTATCAGCTTGCAGACCTGTTGTCTGACTGATCAGCATGATGCAAAACCTACAGTTCAGTTTTGAACTGTAGGTTTACAACATCTTTTGATTTCAGCTAACAACATGCCACAAACCTACAATAACAAGATGATCAAGATTATATATACATTATGTGATTAACACACATGTAGAAACACAATTAATTCATTCACATGATTCACACACATGTAGAAACCTACAGTTCCATTCATTCAACCATTTTCACATTCACACACATGTAGAAACCTGTAGTTCCATTCATTCATTTTTTTTCACATTCACACACATATAGAAGCACATTCATTCATTCATTTTCACATTCACACACATTATATAGATTAAATTTCAAGAAGACAATTAAAAAAAAAAGTCATTCACACGTGTACATATAAGCTTGTCTCTTAAAGTTTAGAAATTTCATCAAATACTGAAATAATTATGACATCAAAATTTATAAATGTCATTCTTTATCATCATCACTACCCCAATTATAATAAAAAAAGTGCCTCCCTTTCAAAGTCTTTTGCCCATTGTTATCTTATGTCATCTAATTGTTCCATCGTATAGGGATCACGTACATCTAATAACTTTTCCTCTGTAGTGAAGTCACTAGTTTTAAACACCTACAAAGAGAATGACATATACATAATGAATAAGTTTGATATTTTCATATTATCTAATGAGACTATACTTATATATGATGATCAGGACTATATAATACTTGTCGTATGTTTTCAATTTCTTGTGCAGCATATCTGACAATTAGGTCCATATAACGCATCACGTAGTATGCACATTCCCATCTGTTGTCTTGTACAACACACTATAAATTTCATCATGCAAAATGTTAATAAATAAAAATAAGCATAGTTCACATAAATAATGTATGCATTGGAGTTAGGAAACTACTTTCACATTCTCCCAGACTAACGATTTCTTTTTATTACACGTGACTCCTCCAGATTTTTTGAAATCTTTTAAAGCCCTACATGTTAATGTAGCACATTAAATATCATTACCAAATAGTAATGTTATAATATATGTTAACAGATATAAATATAAAAAAATTCTCACATGAATAATGGCCTTTTCATTGTGTGTCCCAAACTGTCTAATTCCTTCCCCTTAGGATCTAGATAATAAATAGTCATCATCTCAAGGACAAAAACTAGTAACTCCCAATGCTTACTACTAGAGATAAGAAAGTTAAAAATATATAACTCAAAGTCCACAATAAAATGTAATTTTCTCAAGTCCAAATATAAGAAAAGTAAACTTACTAACATTGAATGGATCTATTATCACACTCTTCTTTTCTTTACCAAAATATTTAAAAGTGATAGAGAAGTATAAGGTAATTGATGAAGGACCTTTATGTACATGACTGATCAAGGATGGAATTAGAAATCCCACATGGGTAAATGAAAATTATGTACATACCCTATGTAAGTGGCTACAAAACATATATTATGCATGCATTCATATATAAGAAAATAGATCACCATACACAAAACAAGTTATATATATATATATATATATATATATATATATATATATATATATAAGATCTCGCCATATCCATAGTTCTATCATAGATGTATTCAGCCAAGCATAAGTAAACAACTCCAAAATATATTGTATAAATATATATATTTCCATACCCCTACATTGAGGACCTAATGAGTCATATATGTCCTTTGCAAGCCAACCAAGTACTTTAGGAAGAGGTGGAGGTGGAGGAGGATGAGATGTAGTAGGTTTCTTCCCTTTGTCCTGTATATATAATTTCATATCAATTGTCATGTATATAAATATATATTTTCTTAATGTAATGTAAATTTACAATACATGATTAGTATAGATGACATCCATTTTTGGCCACGAGCCCACTCCGCCTTCTACTTCACCAAGCGTGTCAGCATCTGGGTGGGCATATGGCACTGGATGCTGCCTCCAAGTAGCGAACACAAGCCTCGGGCTCACACAAACCGCACCAATGGGTACTGGAGTGCCATGAATTATGTGCCCTAGAAAGCGTGGGTAAGCCTCACCCTCAACAATGATGAATTCTTTCAATTTTAGATGGCATGGCTTCAACCCCTAAAAATTTACATAGAGTATGTTATATACATAAATAAACATATCATCTTGAAAAGATTAGCTACTATGTCACTAAAATACTTACAACAAACGTGCTAGGTGGTGGGTCTATAGGATTACTCCCAACCACCTCTACAGGATCACTCCCAACCACCTCCATCGTAGGGGAAGAGCAACAGGCACGCCATAGGTATTGTCAGAGTGGCAAACTGAGATGTATGCCACTTGCTCAATGCTTCCTAGACTCTCTTATAAACTATCTCATCTACCTATACATGGCCAAAAGAAACTATTTTTGATTCATGAATTCCCTTTCCAATAACATTCTAAAAAAATAACGGGTTACCTCAGCTTTTGAAATTCCCCCTTTTTGGACATGTTTGTGATAATATGGCCCAAAGAACACTCTTAGGCCCACTCCAGCCCCTGTAGCTGTAACACGTCTAGGATGTTATGGGTTACCAAGAGCAACTGTCAATTCATCCCTTGTACCCTCTGGGATGAACGAGCCTTTCTTCCTCTGCTCGTGAAGCTCCCACTAATCATCATCAATAGAAATTGGTAAGTAAACATAACAATCATCAATACTAATTTCTCTAAGTGTTAAATTTTACCATTTTTGCAGCCACCTCAGCAGTTGCGGGGTTGGTTATATCTCATTTTTTATTTTGCCTCCCAGCTATCCACACATCATGGTGATATAGAGGTGCAGGAGTAATAGTAGAGGACTCATCGGTCTCAGACTTAGGAGTAGTAGGCTGCTGAACAAAGACGTATGTAGTTTTTGGCGAAGAGCTACATAGCCACCTGGACCCATCATGTGGTCATGTACATTTAGTGCATGCCTTTCTCTTTGAGCATCGCTCATAGCCTTGTTAGTAATCACATTGAATTGGTTAGTAACAATCAAGGTCAAACGTGAATAGATGAATTCATAAGAATGTATATTAATTAAATTGGGAGTGATGCTTAATACCTTGAATTCATTAGTATTTCTCCTAGCAACGAACATATTCCACTCAGTCGGGTCCAGGTTGTTCCATTGCTCAAGGGCTGACTTCTTCCTCCTATTAGCATCTCATATGTATTGTCGATTGAGAGTTGTCCTATAGATCCTAAAGAACCTCCCACAACATTGCATCACCTTTTTACGATGTAGGCTTTCATCCAGTTCAAATATAATCTATAAATATTTATATATTTAATAGAGTATTCTAAAAAAAAATTGTAAATAACTTTAAAAATATAATTCCAATTGATAATACCTCACACATACTTCTTTCCATATTAAGTATTTATTCCCTTTAGGAACTATATGCCAAGATTCTGCATTTACACACAATGGTTGCGAGTAAGAACCCCAATATATGAAACAAATAAGTTGTGGTTTACCCCAACTGGATTTCCTACATTATCAAAATCCACAACCAATTTTGGTCCATTGCCCCCTTTGTTGTGGTAACTTGTTCATCGTAGTGATGCCCCTGATTTTTTCAAAAAAAATTGCTGCTCATCAAGTGCCACAAGGTTTTCAGGGGGTACATCATCAACCTAAAAATTGATAAAAACTGCATATAGGATATAACTTATAAATGGACATATATATAGATAGATATAGGATATATTATAAAACTTACATTATGAGGTGGCACCTCACCCTCATGGTAATCTTCACCACGATCATCATTCTCATGGCCAGCCATCTGAAAGTGTCATACAAAAAAATCAAACATTTAACATTTAGCATACAAAAAAATTAACATTTAACAATTAACATTTAAAAAAATAAAAACATGCCTCTAATATTGAGATCTTTTATCAATTAACATTCCTTCGGTGTGATCCCCATGCACATATAAGTCATTGTTAGCTTCAATATTTAGTGTTGGCAACCCAATTAAGAATGGACTTGAGTCATCATACTTATCATAGTAGTCTTCTTCATCTATAGGATCTTCAATGAACTATCTTTTACCATGAAGAACAATCGACCATTTTTCATTCGCAGGATCATCAATATAAAATACTTATTTCTCCTATGATGCCAA
The DNA here is from genome assembly GCA_963693085.1 of Alisma plantago-aquatica. Taxonomy (NCBI): domain Eukaryota; kingdom Viridiplantae; phylum Streptophyta; class Magnoliopsida; order Alismatales; family Alismataceae; genus Alisma; species Alisma plantago-aquatica. The sequence continues at coordinate 760,505,658 of OY856412.1, forward strand.
TATGAATGGTTCACCCATCTTGCCCATCTTTTCAAAATACACTAATGTGAAACCCAATTCATCCACTATAACTCCTTTGGTGTTATCAACCCAATTACACTTAAAAAAGTAGAATTTTGAAATCTACATAGTCAAACTCCCATATGTCTTCAATAACACTATAATATTCCATTTTAGCTTCATGTGGACTCTTATATTTCACATTAAAAAAACAATGAATATGATTGAAGGGTGACCCCATTGTTTTGCATGACGCTCTTATCATCTTGGTGCTTTTTGTAATATGAGAACCCATTTATGTCAAACCCTTCATAATACATAACATTCATTTTTGGTTTAAAGGTGAGGCATTTGATATTTTTAGCAATATTATTTGGTGTTGGAGATAGTTGATGTAAAACTTTATCTTCAAACCACTTAATAAATGTCTTGTTATGCTCTCTAGCAAGCCACATTGAATTGGCTCAAGGATATTATTTCTTGATGAAATTGGTATGTTTTGTGATATAAACACTCACTTCATCGATGTTGTATAAAATATACAAGTGAGCTTGTTCCAACAACTCACGACTGATTACTTTCATCTATGATCCTAAAATCCCTTTGCTAGAATACTCCTCAGTATTTTTGTCATTTATAGGAGCATCATTACCAGTCAGAAAGTCATTGCAAAAATCCATAACCTCTCTCACCACATAACCCTCAATAATACTCCCTTCATGTCAATAACAGTTTCGAACATCACCTTTAAAAATTCTCATGTATCGTTCAAAAGGATACATCCAATGCCAGAAAACTGGTCCCAACATATTCACTTCCCTAGTCAAGTGGACAATAAGACGTACCATGATATCAATGAATGAAGGAGGAAAATACATCTCAAGATGACATAGGGTAACAACCACTTCACTTTGCAACTTATCGAGATTCTTAGGATCAATAACTTTACTGCATAGAATGTTGAAGAAGAAACAAAGTCTGGTGATTGCAAACCTTACATGCTTTGGCAGTATAGATCGAATGGCCATGGGCAATATTTGTTGCATTAGAGTGTGACAATCATGATATTTAAGACCTATGAGCTTCATATCTTTCATTGTTACCAATCTACATATGTTGGAAGAGTAACCCTGTGGTACCTTAACATTAACCAAGCACTCGCAAAAAGCTTTCTTCTCCTTTCTAGACAACATGTAACAACCAGGAGGTAAATATGTTCTTTGATTAGTACTAACTACTTCTGTTAATTTTTTCCTTATTCTCATTTCATGTAGGTCCATTCTGGATTTGATCCCATCTTTAGTCTTACTTGGTATATTCAACAGAGTACTAATGATGCTATCACAAACTATTTTCTCAACATGCATGACATTGATATAATGCCTAACTACTAAAGAACTCCAATAAGGAAGATGACAAAATATTGACTTCTTCTTGAATAAAGATTTGTCACTTTGTGTGGGCATGGTACATTGTGATCTCTTACCAAATTCATTGTCAAAGTCTTTTACTCTATCATAAACAACCTCCCCAGGTATAGGTTTAGGCACACTCTGTTCCTCATTTCATCTATTAAACTCTTGCCCAACCTTCAGTACGGATGGAAGTTTGGAAGAAACCATCGATGACCAAGATATACATTCTTGTTACCATGTTTTGGTTGTATTGAATCAATGTTCTCTTCACATATAGGGCACACTTTAGATCCTTTTACAATGTATCCAGACAAATTCCCATATGCTGGAAAGTCATTAATAGTGCAAAACAACATAGCATGCAAATGAAATGTCTCTCTACGTGAAGCATCAGGGGTCATCATACCTTCACCCTAGAGTTTCTTTAAGTCATCAATCAGAGGTTCAAGATAAACGTCGATCTCATTTCTTGGTTGTCTAGGGCCCGATATCAACAACGACAGCATAACATACTTATTCTTCATACACAGCTAGGGAGGAAGATTGTATATAACAAGCATAACAAGCCAAGTGCTATGTTGGCTGCTCAATGTCCTGTATGGATTCATCCCATCGGTACAAAGACCAAGTCTTAGATTCCTGACTTCTTCACCAAATTTAGGGCATAATAAATCAATCTTCTTCCACTATGGGGAATCAGACGCATGTCGTAGGATCCTAACATTATTTTTCTTAACCTGTGCATGCCACCTCAAATTCTTCACATCTATCAGATTGGCAAACAAGCGTTGAAACTATGGTATTATAGGTTGATACCACATCACCTTGACAGGAGAACCGGTTTTAGACTTCCCCGAAGTTGTAATTTTATACCTTGATGCCCCACATTTTGGACAATATTTCAAATCCACATAGTCCTTTTAAAATAATACACAATCATTCGGGCATGCGTGTATCTTCTTAGCTTCCATTCCCATTGGGCACAATAATTTCTTTAACTCATATGTTGAGATTGGAAGCTCGTTTCCTTCAGAAAGAATTTCTTTGAACAAAGACAACAATGGCGTGAAGCTTTTGTCACTCCATCTATTGTTAGCCTTCAGCTTATACAATCTCAACACAATTCTAAGCTTCGTAAACTTAGTACAACTTGTGTATAACTGTCTCTCAACATCATGCACAATGTTCCTCAACATGGGAGGTGGATAGGTGTTCTCTACCCCACAACAATCCAACATCTCATCAATGATGTCTATTAGAATAGGTTCATTCACATCTACATCATCAGAGGCAATTTCTTCTTCCACACAAGCACTGTTATCGACATCTATTGATTTCAGGTTTGAAATCTCTCCATGCCAGTACCATTTTGTATAGCCTTGTACAATCTCATTGCATATGACATGACTTTTGATTTCATCACCAGTGTTGACTTTCAAGTTGTTACCGCAATACCTACATGAACAATAAAACCTATCTCCATGTTGTTTCCTATGATTCTTTTGAAAATCTAATAAACTGATTAAGAGAAGCAATAAACTCAGGGTGCAACGATTTGGAATGGACTACCATGATCTATCCATTCTATGATCAAATAGAAAACAAGTATAAATTCGGGTTTAGCATTAAAATATTAGGGTTTAGGGTTAAAGATTAGGGTTTAGGGTCTTATATATAATAAATGTGTACCAACTATCCCATTCTTGAACACCTAATCTCACTAGTAAGTGTATAATGTGTATTCGGTTTTCAAGAAAATTTTGGCAGCATTTCCCCGCAGTTCTATGAGTACAAGGATGTAAATGGGCAAATACCCACCAACATATGTACTTAGAGAACAAATTGGGAAGTGCTAAAGAAACATCATGAAAATCTAATATACATTATAGTCTTACATCCTAAGTGAGATTAAGTGTTCAAGAACAGCCCCAAATCAGAACTATCCAAGATTTACTTCTAATGAGTAAATCTCAGACTGGTTTCTAGGACAACAAAATACATGTATGTATTTATAATAGCAACATATTATAGTCTTAATCATACCCTAGTCTAGGTACCATATTATATAACATTGATTTCAACATCTCCAATGTCCATGCATGTTCATCATCAAGATAATCATTACACATAAATTAGTCATGACCTAGGGAGGGAGAGATTCATAATTGATTTCAAAATTTCAAACTAGCTCATGCATTATCATCATCAATCTACATCATATAATATGGATTCATGTAGATGTTAGGGTGACACATCACTACAAAATTAGAGATCTAACATTAGGGTTTTAATATCTTAGATAGATTGATCACAAGATTTGAGTAATATAGTTAATACAAGATTAGGGTGAAATGTGTACAAGATTAGGTCTCAAATATAGCAACATGCACATTAGTGAGCTTCAGTGTCCTCAAGCCAGGGCCGAGCTCTAGCAATAGTGAGCACAGCGCTCCTCAAGCGGCAGTGGTGTGGTGTCTGACAATGAGCACAGAGCTCCTTACCAATGGCGGCAACCTCCCAGACCCTGCGACTCCTCAACAGAGGCACAAATCTCCTCACCGGCAGCGACATCCTCCCAAACCCTGTGGCTCCTGAACAACGGTGCATAGCTCCTCACTAGCAGCTCCTCAGCAGCATCAATTCCACAACAGCCTCAGCGGTGGCACATCAACAGTAATGGCGGCAGCAAGCCAATGACTCAGCGGCAGCGAGGAAGACCAATGTTGTGGAGGAGACGATCGACGATAGTGGCAATGGAATCACCCTAATGAAATCGTGATGAAACAGAGAAGAGGAAGAGTATATTTCACATGGGTGGTATTTAGTTACCTTTAGTCATCGGTTGTTTGCCAAAACTATCACCTAATATCAATAGGCATCGGTCCCACATGAAAACCAACAACTAAGTGCAATTTTAAACAAAAAATTTGTACCAGATTAGGGTTTTAGTCGTTGGTTTCTAGGTATAGAAACCAACTTTTATTCACATACCATAACAAAAAAAATTGTTACCAAAGTTGTTGGTTGTCTAACACAAATCGACGTTGAAGAAGTAAATTGGGGGGAAAATATTTTCATGGGGACAATGCGCGAACACACCTAGTCGTCGATTCTTTGTCAAAAACCAATGACTAATGAGGGAATAAATTTTGTCTCACAAAGGGTGATTAGTTGTCAATTTTTCACAAAGGGTGATTAGTTGTCAATTTAGATGTCTAATAAGGGATAAAATTTTCCACAGGGGCCAAGGCCCAAAATATGTATCATCGGTTTTGGTACAACCAACGCCATATTGAAAATTTTGGAGGCAAATTTTTTCCCTGGAAAATTATATTTTGTGGGTAATTTTAGACGTTGGTTTTTTGGCAAATAAACTGGCCTTATAGTAAAAGTGTTACATGTGTCTTTTATAAATTGGTCAGACTTCCCATATTGGTGATGGTTGTGGTATTTAGTCGATGTTGTTGGTTTATGGCTTCAATTTTTTATGTTTAACCGACGCCATCAAATGTGACATTATATATCATTTCTATACTAGTGTGTGTAAATGTCTTCTCATCTATGCTTAGCAAGGCCGTGGAGTACAACACTATCCATGGTGTTAAATGGTGTAGGGCAGGACCACCTATCTGACACTTATTCCTCATTGATGATAGGTTTATTTTTTGAAGGTGACTATGGATGAATTTTTAGTGATAGATGGCATTACCAATCTTCATGAAGAAGCTTTAGGGTAAAAAATTAACTACATCAAGTCAGGGGTCACTTCCACTAAGAGTGTTTCTACTACCATACATGCAACTATTTTGGAGATTTATATATAGAATGGGTTGATAAGAGTGGTATATACTTGGGGACACCAACTATGATTCAAAGATCATAAAAAGTGGTTTTCAACTCTATTAAAGAAAAAATTTGGGGACACTCAAAGGTTGGAATGAGAGATATATCAGCTAGTCAAAGAAGGAGATCCTTATAAAGATATCAACCAAGCTATCCCCTAGTATATGATGGGATATTGTAAGATCCCAAGCTACATCATTGATTACATTAAAAGACACATGGCTCAGTTCTTTTGGGGCATCTCTGAAAACCGTAGGAAGATTTGTCGGGCTACTTGGGAGAATTTGTGAAAGCCCAAAGATAAAGTTGAACCTAGATTCAGAGATCTTGAGACATTTAACATGATTCTACTAGCTAAGGAGTGGAGATTATTCACTAACCCCGTCTCTATAGCTTACTCAATCCTCAATTGGAAATATTTTCAAAAATTCCAACTTCTTGGAAGATTGCATGGGTTTTGATCCTAGTTTTACCTAGAGGATTATTTGACATGCTAAACACCTCCTAAAGGAGGGCCTTAGATGGGGTATTGAAGAAGTAAGCAAGGTGAAAATATGGGAGGACAAATGGCTTCCTAATAGTAATGGTTAATGTGAAAAAGTCTATTTATCTGAAGAGTTTTCTAAAACCAAAGTGGAGATACAAATGGGTAGAGAAAGAGGGACCTATAGATCCAATATATTGGTTGGTATCTTATCTACTAAGGACCATATCATATTCCAAAAATATTCCCCTATGTATTGAGGCTACAAATCCATAATATTAATACCCCACAAAGAATGGAGTTTTCATAGTGAAGTTCACTTATCAGTTAGACACTAACTATGAAGTAACATACTGGTTGGGACAAAGTTCTAAACTGCCTGATATAATGAAGCTAAGCTGGTAATGAAGAGCTCCAGTGAAGATTTATCACTTCGCCTAGTGATTGTGCTCAAACCACCTCCCAACAAAGAAAACATTGTTTGAGAAGCATATTTCTACAAAGAGCACTTGTAATGTATGTGATTATGAAGTTGAATCTTCCTATTGTGCCCTATTTGAATGTAGTTATGCAAAGACTATCTAGATGAGCACTCCCTTCTAGTCTCCTATTCTACATATACCCATACATGATATTATATGTATGATGTCCTAGATTTGGGATCTCTTAGATAAAATGGATATCAGAATGTTTATCACTCACTATCTTGCATCTTCGAAAATAATAAATGAAGCCATGTGTACCACTATGCAACCTAACCCATGTATCACTGATAAAAGTGTAATGCACTGGGTCAAAGACCATGAAGGTGTTAGTAGTTGATACAAAGCAAGAGATCGGAGTGTAATAGATAGGCTAGCTGGAGACCCCCACCTATGAGAGTCATGAAAATTAATACTAACCTTGCTCTACTAAATTGGGATTGGACTAGCTTCATTGTTGTTTTCAAAGATGATAAAGTTGTGATAAAGGCTTTGATGGGTAGAACTATCAAGGGGGAATGGAATTCCTTACAACAAGAGCTATGTTATCTACCTATCTACACTTACAACTCGATGACTAGAAGTGAGGCATATTTGGGTGGAATCTAATGCTTTCAATGTTATAAACAAAATTAACTCAAAATGTGATGAGAAAGTTTGATCACTTAAATATTCATTTATATAGAAGCCTTGACGAAGGCGTTCAAGGAAGTCAAATTCAGCCATGTAGCCATGGAGAGTAACTTTGTAGCTCATAATCTTGGGAAATTGGGTCTTGGGATTGTTGTCCTAGATTCAAAATTCCAATGGATCCTATGACTGCAAAATGACATAAAAGCAAGAAAAAAATGGTAAATTGATAAAGCTTGGATTTGCCTCATGTTTATGTAAAACAAGGAAAATATGAATATTGGTGTTTAAATCAGTGGGAAGCACACACAATACCCTATTTGACTCCACCTATGTGTGGACAAGAAAGGTATACATTAATTCATAGATCAGATTCAACGATCCTGTTATGAGTGAGGAAGGTGTTACCACCCCCATATTGCCTAATAACAGTATTTCAATCTTGTTAGTCATCTCAAATAAAAACATCAGAGCTTGATGCTATATTTGTGAAAATGGCTATAAAAATGATAAAAGGTAATTTTTTATGCTGGTGAACGTTTAGGGTGGGAGACAATCATGGCTTTCCCATAACAAACCTAAAGGTCCAAATTTTAGGTGTTTTTGTGGTGTAAATCACGTTAGCACCTCCCACGACGGAGATCCATCATTGGTAGTTATGATTGATGCATAGGAAAAGAGATAGAGTTGAGAGATATAGATTCAATAGAACAAGATCAGACCTTTGAGAAAGAGCATACAAATATGAATAGTTATGAACAGATCAAAGCAAGAAGCAGTTATTCATATGGATATAACAGAAAAAGTAGTAGTTATTGTTGTGCAACCCACCAACGTTGGATGAGTAGTTAATGTCAGGGGGTGGGGCCTTTGATCACATGAAGAAAATAAAAGGGATAGGTAGTTTTTTCTCTGGCTTTAGGAGAGATAAAAGGGGCCTGGAATACGTTGGGTGTGGGGGTTTATAAATAGGTTGGTTTTAGAGTTTTGGGTTTCCAACTAGAAGATTCAAGAAGTGGTAGTAGATAGCACTGATGCACGTGAGGCATGGCCCACATATCTAGGAAAACTGCCACGTATCACTGATGAATTGTTGTTATCCACCTAGTGGCTTGTGCTGGACAGAGTTGATTTTCCTAATTTATGGATATATCAGGAATGCTCTAAAGAAAATCATAGAAAATATAGATTTCAAATAGAAATAAAATAAAATAGTGAAGGAGAGAGAAAATGCATTAATTTAGGATTATCCTTTATTACTATCCAAACGATATGTATTTTTTGTGTGAAAAAGGCAATTGAATTATGTGGAAAAAGGAGAATATTTAATTCAAGAAAATATAACTGAGAAACTTATGGAAAAGGCTTATAATAATTAGAAATATTGAAAAGAAATGAACATGAGTCTAGATGAAAGATTTTATTTGCAAAAAGCTGCAAACTGGGTAAGGTGGGAGAAAATGTACAGATAAATAGGTGGAAATATGAAAAATGGGTAAAATGTGTAAAATATGGTGAACTCTATCATTATCTTGAGAGTTAATATCAAAGCATGATTTTTTGCTGAGTGAGCAAAAATGGGGTGTCAACAGAGCAAATTGTTTTGAATTAACACTAACCAGAGAATTAAGATTCGTGCATTGGTATACCCTTGGCGGGAACCATACAAGATGGTGTAGTTGTTCTCCATGCATAATGTATGGTGACATAGTTGTGCATGACATGTAAAGGGGAACTGTTGTGTCTGTGGCTCTTAATGAGCCATGTTAGCTTTCACTGTCTACTTTCTTTTGAACTTGAGTGTCTCTGTGACCTGTGGTTCATCAGCCATCATGACCACTAGATGGACTTGTGTCAACTCAAGTCTTTAGTTCATCATGAGAGTCTTCAACCAGTGTCTTCATAACCTCTCCAATATTGGACTGATCATTGGTGATTCTCATTTCAAGAATCTCTTTCCAAAACTATCAGTAAGAATTTGTTGCCTGAGACTTTTGTGATGTCTTCCTCTGTACTTAAGGTGGAATGATTGGTTGTTAGGATTGGAAGACCTATGGGGAATTTTCCCCTTGTGTAGCAAGTATTTTAAAAGGGAAGAAACATGGTCATATACAAATTGACCCTTGCTTTAGGCAAGAGGCTTCAACATATGGCATTCATCTTTTTCCTTTCCCCACCATTCTTGGTAGATCTCAATAGAAGTTTCCACTTTCATGGAAGAGGGTTTCCAAAATCAGACACAAACATGCCCATTGCATGGAGAAGGGGACAAAGATCATGTTGATATATGAGAGTTCACCCTTTGCATGGAAAGGATTATTAATGTATCAGTGCATATTGTTAGATTGAATGGTATGAGAGAGGAGCATGCCCCTATATTGAGTGATATGGAATGATTTATTCAGTCTTGTTATGAGGTATGTCCAGTAGCATCGTGATCAAGCATGTGAAACATGGTATTGGTTGCGTAGGGTTAAAGTTAGGATGGTACCCAAGGACAAGTTGACCCACTTGGGGTCAGATATTGTGGTTGGGGGTTCATGTGTGAGGTTTGTCTTTCTTTAGGAGTGATTTTACAAGATAAATGCTCACAAGGAAAAGGATACATCCAGGGATAAGGTGACCCACTTAGGTCCAAAGATATAGCTGGATATGGGTTGTGAGATTCCTCTCTCCTCAGGGGATATTTTATGGGAGAAATACTCACCAGGAAAAGGGGATATCCAAGGTGACCCACTTAGGGCCAAATATTGTGTCTAGATATGGGTGTGTGAGATTCCTCTCTCCCTAGGTGAGATCTTATGAGAGAAATAGTCATAATCCAAGGACTAGGTGATCCATTCAGGGCCATAGACTTTGACTAGATATGGGTATGTGAGATTCCTCTCTCCTTAGGAGGGATCTTGTGAGAGAAATACTCATAAAGGTAAAATGGGTATCTAGGGATAAGGTAGCCCACTCCGGACTAGAGATTGTGGTTGGATATGGGAGTGTGAGATTCCTCTCTCCTTATGGGAGATCTATCAAAGAAATACTTACAAAGGTAAAAGGAGATATATAGGGAAAGGGTGACCCATTCAGGGGTAGAGATGTGGCTAGATATGGGTACATGAGATTACTTTTCTTCTCAGGGGAGATCTTATGAATGAAATACTCACAAAGGTAAAGGGGGTATCAAGGGACAAGGTGACCCACTCATGTCCAGAGCTTGTAGTTGGATATAGGTGTGAAGGTACGGTGATTCCCCAATTTTTGGTCATGGTCCGGGATCGTATAGATGTGAGTGTGAGAGCATGGAATAATAACCCAATTCTAGGCCGTTGTCTGGGACCGTATGGATATGAGCATGAAAGCATGGGTGATGGCATAGTTTTAGGTCATGGTCTGGGACCGTCAAAAGATGTTAAAGTGAAGGTACATTGATGTCCCATTTTTAGGTCGTGGTCCAGGTTCATGGTGTAGGGTAGGCAAGGATGGGAAGATCACATAGTCTTGGGTGACATCTCATTCAAGATGGACAATCATTTGGATCAAATGGAGTTGGTTTACTCAATGCATGAGTCGATACCTTAGTTGATATTTAGAAATTTTATCCAAAATTTGAGGTTTGAGTAGCCTTTCCATGTAATGGTGATGATTTGTTTTGAAAGGATCAATATGAGCTAGAGTCCCTTCATGGAAGTATGTTCCTGAGTAAACATGGGAATGAGTCAGGCTGGAGTGAATGATTTTAAACTAGATGAGTCCAGGTAAAATCAAGCAACCTTTTGATGCAAGGTTGAATGTATCAGAAGGTCAAAGTAATCTGGAGAATCTTCCCAAAAAGGATGTTTCTTTGGATTATATGTGAACAAATATGAAGATTGAATAGCATTCATAGCACTTGAATATCATTTTGGAAGCCTTGATGCTAGAGGTTTCAGCCATGAGTGGTGGCTCATGAGAAGAGACCACAATTGGGCAACCTTTTAGCATGGATCTAGTTGGAATATTTTAAAAAGGTTTCCAAGCTTAAAAATATTTTGTTTCTTTTGTTTGTATATAGGGAACATTTTCCAACTTTTCAAGAAAAGGTTCAATTTTATTGATTCTTAAAAGCACTTTTCAAAATTGGAAGTCGGTTCCATTTTTTTGTTTTTCTTTGAAAAGATTTAAGATTGTCGTATTAATGAAAAGGTTGTTCTTTTTGGAAAAGATTTGTTATCTATATTTTGAAAAGATTGTTCTTTGTTTTGAAAAGATTGTTCTTTCCAAAAAAGATTGTTATTTTGTGAAAAGACATGTTCTCTTTTTTTAAAGATTGTTCTTTTTGAAAAGATTTATTCTATTTTTTTTGAAAATATTTTTCTTTTGTGAAAAGATGTGTTTTATTTTGTTTTGAAAAGATTCTTCTTAAAAAAGATTTATTTTCTTTTTCTGTAAAGATTTTCTTTTTTGTCTCAAAAAAATTCTTTTTAAGAAAAGTTATTTTTTGTAAAGATTATACAATCAAGAAGTTTAATAATATTATTGGAAGAGAGAGATCATTTGATATTGTTGAAGATCGTTGAAAGAATTTCAAGTTTTAAAAGATTATGGATCAAAATTGTTGATGATTGAAATCATTTGAAAACATTTGGGATCCTTTTAGATCATTGAAAATTGTTAGTTTGAGATTGTTTTGAGACCATATCATGAGATTGTTGATATGAGATTGTTGTTTTGATAAGATTGTTGATGTGAGATAGTTGTTTTGATAATATTGTTTACACGTGAGAAAATGTTGAATAATCTGTGCATGAAGATTACAATCATAAAGCATAAATATTTCAACGATCTTAGAATTAACAAAGCACACAACAATCGTAAAAGTTGTAAAGCCAGCAACCACAAGATGTGTATGTAGAAGATAAAGTCTCCCTTTAGCGCATGAGTTTATATTTGATTTTCCTCCTCACTCAAGAATAAGTTGTATAGGACAGGCTGGTCCTTATATTCTCTATGGTGTGATGGCACTCATTGTGGGGTAACTCAAGTTCTTCGAATATTCATATTAATCCTGACATACCTTGTGACTACAATGACCGTAATCAGTAGTAAGTTCTAGGAGAGGGGGTGTTTTCGAGGCCTTTGTACGTCCAACTTAACATTGTACTAGTACTTTTATTGGCACCCCCACCCCTCTTTTAGGGACCCAACATGAGTATCAACACCCTTTCCATGACACATGGGTTTGTAGGTGTGCATTGTGTAGGTTTAAGATATTAATATATGTTGATGCAATCCCATAATAGTAAAGCACGAAAGATAAATGATAGGAAAATAAGGAAGCAATCATGCAATTATCAAGAAAGAGAAGATGTTTCTCATCTAGAAGACTTTTCTCGTCCTTTTCTCTCTTTCCATTTTATGTTTTTCAAAGTAAACAAAAAAGGAATCAAGAAAGAAAAAGAAAAAAATGGAAGGAAGTAGAGGCTAACCCTAAAAGGGAAGCGGAGGCCAACCCTGGAAGGGAAGTGGAGGCTAACCCTAAGAATAGTGATAATAGAAAACATGACAGTTGTCATTGCCAAAAATGAATGTGATGTGAAAACCAAAGTGATTTTTTATGCTGGCAGAACAGATGATTCTTCCAGATTTATTAAGATTGAAAAAACAAAAGGCAGAAATAAAGAAAAAAAATTCTTTTTGCTGGAGGAATAGAGTGCTATGTAGATTTTGAGTAGGGTAAAAAGAAAATTGGAAAACAATTATCAATGGATTGCTCCAATCCACAGTCAAAGAAAAATTAAACCTGTTGATTTTGGAAAAAAAATAGAAGGAAAGAAAGACAAATGAATAGAAAAAAAAAACCTCAGCTGATCAACAAAAATGAGGTGATGAAAAGGAAACTGCAACCAGATAATCTGACTACTCCTTAGTAGAGTCAGCAGTCTATTGTACCTGATCCAAAAAAATCCAATAGATCCTATGGTCATTAGAATAATAAAAAAGTAAGAAGAAAATGATAAATTGATAAATCTCTGAGTGGCGACCTAATTTTATATAAAATAAGGAAAAAATTAATATAGGCATTTAAATCAATAAGAAAAGGCACAAAAAACCTAATTTGTCTCCACCCCAAGACAGATAAAAAAAGTATGAATTAATTTTGACATTAGACTCCACAATCCTATCACAAATGGGCAAGATGTTACCACCCCCATCTCGCCTAGTAATGGTATTGCAACGTTTGTATTCATTTGGGATAAAAACAAAGTGATCAAGGTTATTGTTATGAAAATAGTAATGAAATTGATAAAAGGGTGATTTTTTGTGTTGGCGTACCTTTGAGCTAGAGTTTGTGGATTTCACATAATATTACTAAAGGTCCATTTTTTAGATGTTGTGTGGTTTGAATCACCTCAAGAACCCCCCCCAATTGCTAAGATCCATCTTTGGTGGTTAGGAACGATATGTAGGAAGAGAGAGAGGCAAGGGAGATAGATTCAGTAGTGCAAGATCATATAATTGAGAAAGAGTGTGAAAATATGAACAGTTATGAACAAATCAAAACAAGTAGCAGATGTTGATATGGATATAATAGGAAAGGTAGCAGTTGTGGTTGTGCAACCTACTGACACTAGCAGAGCAAAAGGTGTTAGATGAAGGATCCTCTGATCACATGCAGAACATAAAAAGAGAGGTAGTCTTTTCTATGGATTCAGAAAGATGAAAGGGGCTTGGGATACAATGGATGTGGGGGTCTATTTAATAGGTGGATTTTAGGGTTTGTGGTTTTCAGCTAGAAGATTGTAGAAGATGTGGTAGGTCGAGGCATGGGCCGTAGATCAAGGTAATCCCCCATATGTCACCAGTAGATTGTTGTGATTTGCGAGGTGACCTAGACTGGATAAAGTTGATTTTCCTTATTTATGGATATTTCAAGAATGTTATGGAGAGAATTGTGGAAAAGGTATATTTTGAACATATTAATATAATGAAGGAGAGAGAAAAGACATGGATTTGGGATTATCTTTCATTGTTATCCAAAAGATGTGTATTTTTGTGTGAAAAAAGGAAAATGAATTATTTGTGGAAAAGGGAGAATATTTAATTCAAGAATATTCAACCGGGAATTTATGGAATATGTCTTATAAAAAGTAGAAATACTGATTAAATTGTACTTGAGTCCAGATGAAAGAGTTTATTTGCATAATGCCCCAAAATGGGTTAATGTGGGTAATAATGGATGGAATGTGGGAAAATGTGGAACAATATGGGAAAATGTGAAAATGGGTAAAATGTGGAAAATGTAATGAACTCCATCATCATATAGAGAATTAACATTTACGCATGATTTTCTACCGAGTGAGGAAAAAATGGGGTATCAATAGGGATGAATGAGTATGTCACTATCATGTGTGATTTTCCTGATATGTAAAACAAGGTAATCTATAACTTTCACATTTAAGTAGAAGAAGTTGCTAGTTTTTCAAAAAAAAACTAATTGTACATGGAACAAATATCATCTAGGCATAAAAAACAAATTGTATTAGGATTGTGCTTAAAATTGAGAAAGATCATGTTGTTTCTATCCCTCCAAACATGATAAAGTATAAAAGCATCTCCCATTCTCTTTATTCCCTTGTGTGCCAAAATATTAGTGACACTTCCAACACAAAGTGTCAAAGATAAATTAGAAATTCCAAAGAGAGAGAGAAAAAATGTATGAATGCAATATTCTCTTTCTCATAACCACAAGGAGAATCTTAAAGACATATGAAGTTCAAATATTCTTCAAAATATTAGTGGAAGGAATTTTATTTAGAAAGAGTTTCCATATACCAAAGGAACAATTTTTTAAATCTAAAACCATTTCTGCCAGAGAATAGGGAGAAACATATGTCTTACTATATACCAACCATATCTGAGGTGGAAGCAATTTTTATCACTTAAAAATAATGTGATCGATTGCTCCATAAGGTGTTGCAATGGAACAAAGGATTTCTTGAACAAATGTATATAATCTAACAATGAAAAAACTCCATGTTCCATTGACAATGCATGAACTAATCTTACAATTCTCACCTTTACATAAGTAGATGACCATTGGTTTATCAACTAGGTTAAGAAGGCTATCTCCATTAGGTAACCACGGGTCCTTCAATAATGGAAAATTTCTCCCATGACTAATAAAGAAATATATATGGGACTTAATTATATATCTTTTGTTTAGTAACTTCCTCCAAAGACACAAAGAATTAGGATTGGCTCTTACTCATCAGATTGATACATTATAAATACTTTTTAATCAAACCATTTGACCCATAGGGGGTTTTATCACTACCAATGTCTCATAGATTCTTTAACAAGACTACATTGGACCGAGCTTCAATTCATATTATTCACATACCCCCTTTTTACTTTACTTTACACATTTATTCCCAAGAAATAGTGTATATGTTTCTCTTTCTCTCAACATCATCCCATATGAAGTTTCTCATCAATCTTTCAAGTTCCTCAGTCACTACCATAGGAAAGTGGGAAGACAACAACCAAAAAAGGTGATAGGTTGAGAAAGTATAAATTATCAACTCCACCCTACATGCATATGACTGGAGCTTTAGTTCCAAGAATCAAGCTTTATTCTTATTTAATCAACAATTGGAAGGCAAATAGATAAAATATATAATAGGTAGCATGAGACATAAATATTTATAGTAGAAGCAGTAAATTAATCATAAAAATTTGCAATATAATAATTGGCTTTTAGTTTTATTCATCTTCAAACAAAAAAATCAAAATCTTCAAGGACTTGCGCAAAATATTTAACATCATTCTCATTATCCTTGGTCAAAAGAAGTATTATTAATAAGTGTATAAAAAATCAAATCCATATAGAACTATAGTGATATTGGTAATACTAGAGAATTCCATCACTCTGATTTAAATCAATCACGTGTATTGCTTCTGTAGTTTCACAATTAGTTAATCAACTGAATCAACTTTTTCTTTGGTCTAGATAATAAATAATTAGTTATTAGTAGTTTTTAGTCTTCATCGTTCACTAAATTTCACACTTAGGGATTAGGGTTCCACTATGACTTTGACATGTACACAGAATTTCAGTGCATAGTTTTGGCGTGTCAAGTTTATTTTGGCACCATATTTAGAGAACTAGGAATATTGGCATTATGATTGATACAAATTGGCCACTCCATACCATTTTTTATTTCAATTTTTTTATTAGTATTGTTGGTACTATATGATCCTTTTTCTTTATCTATTTTAGGTACAATTTCATGCTACATACTCTCTCTATTTTCTATAGTGAGAATACACCCTTCATATTAGATCTAAGGTGGATAATTTCCCAAGCAAGAGACTTTTTTGCTTCTTTCCTGACACTTATTCTAGTTGAGGTCTTGGTGGAAAAATAAGAACATATTGAGATGGATCCAAATGGAGATCTAAAAAATCTAGTTGTAGGTGACAATGATGATATGTTGCCCCCACAACTAGAGTGGGAGCATTCTGTATGGAAAAGCATCATGGCCTCTTTAGATACAGCTTAACAAGGTCCCATTAAAAGATGAGGTGTGTATATGGTAATATACAAGTGTGATCCAAGTCTATGCGCATTGGTAAAGGCTTAAGCTTTCCATGGGCATCAACATGAAGGTCGTATGCAGCATATCAAGAACTTTGTTGAATATTGTGATACATTAAAGATTGATTGGGTACCAACAATTACGATCTACTTGGAGTTTTTCTTATTTTCCGTAATGGATAGATCATAGAATTGGGTTGGAAATCTATTGTCAAATTCCATAAAGACTTGGGATAAAATGGTGGGAATTTTTTTTGAGATATTACAACATCCCAAATTTTTATTTAAGTAATAGTATGGTCTTAATAGCAATTCCTCACTAATTAAATTAAAATTTGTGTACTTAAATACAAATGAACCCTAATTGGCCTAATTTCACCCTTGTTTAGGTTAGCTATCTAACATTTCCGCAAGTATGGTCTTCGAACCACATGGTCACTCGCGATTGGCCTAGTTGGCATTGTAGTAGTGTTTTATATGAATATATTGCCTACATGGCTATCATGTAATTTGTGACTCAGTGGTTCTTCAAAAATAAATGTGATAAATCAATTGCTTGATAGAAAATTTTACAAAAAAATCGCTGGAAAGGATTTTAAATAAGTAACAATAGTGTGATGGTTTTCAAGCATGATTTGACTCCATTTTCTTCTGATTCATTAGACAAGCATGAAAACTTGGAAATAAAGATTAAGATTATTCATTAATGGATGTTAATTGATTTAACAGGATAATTGATATTTCAACCCCAAGACTGATATAAGGGTTTCATAAATCTAAGAAGAATAATTAAACTCTTCTCTAAGAGAGAGGTAAGCAGGTTCATGCACTTTGGGTATTTATCATGGGTTTTCAACTGCTTATGTTTATTGTATCATGGTATTCAAGTTAAACTATATGCATAGCCTTGTACTTCAATTTGAATATTTCTTGCATCAATGTTATTATATGATTCTTATGCTTTCAAGATTCATATTCAAGAATATATGTCATGATTATGGGAAATCTAAGTAAAGTTAATTATGTAAAGTAAATGATGAATCATGTAACGGGTTGTATTATTTTTTCCTCAACATGTTAATGTTGGGCCCTCACTCCTTATGAGTTCAAGTGGAACATCAATTGATCGTACGAGTCTTATGAGCTCAATTGGTGCATAAGAGTAGAGGACACTATAATCAAACACTATGATTGAGTTATGTGAATTCAAATATATTGTTCAGTTAGCTTCATGGTTTTCATTATTTCCAAGTTAATTTGTTATGATAATACTCATTGCCGCTTACTCTAACATGTTTTCCATTTTTCCTTATGAATGGGGGTGTGATGCCCAAGAGTATCGGAGCAAATAAGGATTAAAGAAGAGCAAGACAAGGATTATAAGACCTTCAAATGCAACTTGGTGGGGTGCCATCTACCTAGATGAACCATTCATCTAGATTAGAGTTTCTTTCATGTTCTAGATCATATTTAGAGTTTATATTGTGTATTCAACAACTCAATTGTACGAGATTGTCTTTTATGTATGAATATAATATTAATATTGATGCATGGTTATCATTTACTTTATTTGCAATGTTTATTATTCTTATGACATTCCTTTGAAATAAATTCACTAATGTTATGGAAAGAATAGTACTTTCTTATACTAAAATATGTATGCTTAAAGGGGTTTTACAATAATGGTAACAAAGAAAATAAGTAGATGGCCACTAAGAAAAATCAAATTCGTATGTTCTGACCCTAGTTATAGAAGAGGTTTGTAAATGGTATTAAATCAAAGTAGAGGTCTAATCATGAGACATAAGTTTATATAAGGATTAGTTAGATATTTTGGAAATTTATGTTAACTATAGAATTTCATATAGTATGCTTTCTCTTTTTGCAACATATTTGTGGTATGGGACACAGGCTTATGGGGTTTTATAGAGAGGATGTTATATACATCATGCTTGTCTTTTGTCCTTTTGAATGCATGTGGTATGGGACATGTTCACTATGGAGGTGCTAAGATAAGTGTGACAAGATATGTCACCTCTAAATGTATGAGTGGTTGGCATGTATCCAAAGGTGATAAAGAAAATATGAGTCAGCATTAAAATTTTGAGACAGTAGTCACCTAAACCTAACCGGAAACATAATAAGACCAAGCGTGCAGACAAAGGGTACATAATTTGACATAGATAAGTGAGAAAATCATGCACATGCTAATAAACAACATTTTCTACTATTTTATGATTATGTGTTCATCATGTATCACTGTCATGCTAATGAGTTATGGAATTATGGAAATCATGTTATGTTGATATTGTCCTCTCAATCATTATGTAAGCCTTAACCAATCTTCCATGAGCCTTAAACGGCCTTATGAGCATTGTGGGTGCATTTAGGAGAGTGACTATACCAACTCAAAAAAACATCCAGTCTAATGTAAAATCATGTAAATTTAATTAAGTTCTCATGTGATTGTGTTAACCATGAGTAGGTCATATCTTAAGTATGCTACATAGTTTTTAAGATAGTATTAGAGAGTTAGCATACATATAATATGTAAAAATTCATGTCATGTTTATGGGAAATCTAAGTAAAACTAATTATGTCAAGCAAATGATGAATCATGTAATGGGTTATATTATTTCATCATCATTATTTTAATGTTGATCCTCTAGCCTTTTGAGTTCAAGTGGAAAATTAGTTGAGCCTACGGGCCTTATGATCACAATTGGTGCATAAGCGTAGAGGACACTATAATCAACCACTAAGATTAAGTTATGTGAATCCAAATCCAATATTTAGCTTCATTATTTTCCTTATGGCCAAGTTATTAAGTTCTTATAATAATACTCAATGTCGCTTACTATAATGTGTCTTATGTTTTGCCTTGTATGGTTGGGGGCATTATGCCCACAGGTATTGGAGCAATTAAGGATTAAAGAATATCAAACCAAGGATTGGAAGACCTTCAAATGCATTTTGGTGGGTTTCCATCTATGTAGATGATTTAATCATTTAGATTAGAGTTTCTTTCATGTTCTAAATCATATTTAGAGGTTATATTGTGTATTCAAGGACTCAACTATACTAGACTGCCTTTAAACAATGTATGGATCAATATTAATATTAATTCATGGTGCTTGTTTACTTTATTTGAAATGTTTAACATTCTTGTGACATCCCTTTTAGCTATAATCCCTCACAAAATATGGGAGTTGGTTCCACTGATACATGTATGCTTAAAGGAGGTGTTATAGATACTTTCCACCAAAAAAGACTACAAAGCGTGTAGGGAAGATTCATAATTTAGGGGCCTAATGGATCCTATTATGAAGCTTGGGGGTGCTAACAAGACATGTTCCTTTACCCATAACAATATTTTTGACTTTGATTCTCCACTATGATCTAAATATCAAGGAGAGGACCATGCTTGACTCAGTTGGAGAGGGCTTCTTTGTGAATAATATGATGTCTAGGTGCATAGAAATCATGAAGAATATGGCAATGTGCCAATCATGGGGTGACTAATAGAAACAACATGGGTTAGGCATGATTGCAATTGAGGATAAAAATGTCTAAATTGAAGTCACTAGTGAGTGCTTTAACTATGAAGTGGGGGTCTTGAACAACAAAACACATGTTGCATATGAAGAGTGTGTGTACATGTGTAGCGTATTATAAGAAATGAGTACCCATGGTAGAGTCACCCCAAATTTTAGTGGAAGGTTCCAAACTACTTCTAATAGGAACCATATCAACCACAATAGCCTACTACTCAAGTGTAGCAATGCCCACAACCACATCAGAGAGGTGGAGGACTAAGGCATTTGGATAGTTTGCAGGAAATGTTTGGGAAGTATAAGAATGGTTCATATCTTTAAATTGTATAGGAAGTAGTAGAATCAAAGTTCCCAAATACACATTCTTGAGATGCAGATATCTTAGTTGACAGTCAATGTAGAAAATTTAAAAAAAACTAGCACAATGTGGGTTCCCATGTAATATAGAGGTTTCCCAGAACAATAAGCAGGCCAAACTTATTACGTTGAACATTGGGAATATCATTCAGAAGGAAAAGGCAACATGAAGTGATGTAGGGAAGTATCAAGAGTCATATGGACTACACCTGATTTGATAAGAGAGAAAGAAATTATGTCTCCTAAACAACCATTTCAACTAGTACAACTGAAGATATCCTTGATATAATATTAGGGGAAATCAATGCCCCTAGCTCCACATGCAGACCAACTCATCAATTCTAGCTTGTGGTATTTATTCATGTCCCTAACATCCTTAAGAAAAGCAAGGTAGATAAGCATTTCATGAAGTTTTTAGATATCCTCTATAGGCTTCATGTCAGTCCCCCATTTGTGGAATCAATAAAGCATATTCCCACCTGTGGTAAACTTCACAAAAACATTATAAACAAGAAAAGGACAATTTCCAATTCTTATGCAATAGTGGTCGATCAGAGGTCAACATGCTGATTTAGATTAAGTTGTAGTAGAAGAGGTAAGATCCATGTTGTTTAAATATACTTTTTCCATTGGTTGTTTTCACTTTAGAGACGCTTTGTATGGTTTTGGATCCAGCATCAACTTGATACCTATAAAGACCTTTAGGAAAATGGGCCCAAAAAATCCCAAGAATACCAATATGGAAATCCAATTGTTTGGAAAATCATTTCACATGCCTTTTAGTATATGTGAATATGTGCTTGTAAAAGTGGACAGGTAAAAAAAGTTAAGTTTGTAGTTATGGAGATGCAGGAAGACTATGGGTCAGAGATTCTTTTGGGAAGGCTACTTTAGGATAGTAAATATGTCACACTATATATGGGAAAAGGATGGTTTACTCTAGGCATGGGAGATCATATATTGGAATTTCAAACTTAGAGAGCAACCAAAAAAATGGGGAGGTGTAGTACCATGCTTTTCATGAAACATGATGATACATATGTCTCATTGCTTCTTGGAAAACCCTTTATGGATGTGGTAAACATATTGCACCAGGTTGATAGAGGTTCCTTATAGTTGGAGTTGATGAATCAAGTATGCATAGTTTACCTTAAGAAAGCTATGAGGCATCCAAATGAACCATCTGATGCTTATTTCCTTATTCTATAACTAGGGAAGTGGTAGTGGTGATCTATCATTCGTATTCAAACCTAACAGTTGATGCAAATATTATGAATTTCACAGGCAATGTGATCAAGGTTGATTTCCTATATGAGTGTGCATCATATATAAAAGTGTTGCATCTGATCTTGAAATATGTTTTTGGTAGATAATGAGAAGTTTTCAATTATCATCTCTACTCATCTGACTACATCTAAGGAGGGAAAGTTGATGACAGTCTGGTGACAACACCCAGCTATGTTTGGTTGGTCTATTGCAAATATAAATGGGATTACTCCAACCATATGTCAATATAAGATCCTCATGAAGGAAGGAGAAAATTTGATAGAACAATCATAAAGGAGACTCAATCCAAATAAAAAAGAGGGAGTGAAGAAAGAGGAAACAAAACTTTTAGCTAGAGGTATTATTTACACTATCTATTACAATCAGACCCATTTGGTACATAATCGGGAAAAAAGCCATATGATTGTCAATGAGCGAATTTTGTTAGGACACAATGTGTCCAACAAGGAAATAGACATCGATATGTCAAAAATTGAGGTGACTCGATGCTACCTCTATGCCCAAAATGAAGGATGTTAGGAGATTTCTAGGTCATGCAAGAAACATTCATTAAATATTTTTCAAAATTTGTCAATTCACTTTCTGACTTATTTGTGAAAGACATTAAATTCATATTTGATGATCAATGTTTCATACAACCATTTGATTTGATGTATAATGCCTATGAGTATGTTGTTGTTTCTATCTTGGTCCAACGTGAAGATCATGTTTTGTGTATGATTTATTATGCTTGTCGCATACTCAATGACACTTAGCTGAATTGTACAACCATCAAATATGATCTTTTCGTTTTTTTTTCATTTTTGACATGTTATACCAATATTTTATAGGATCCAAAGTGATAATATGTACTAGTCATGCAACAATAAATACTTGCTATATACAAAGGATGCAAACCTTGAATCATTGAGAAATCTTGCTTTTGTAAGAATTTTACATTAAGGTCAAAGAAAGGGCTAGGAAAAAGAATATTGTTGTTGACCCTCTCTCTCGGTTAGAGATAATGGAAGATAAGGGATTTGAGATTCCAATTTAGAAAAAAAAATGTTATGAGATGTTATTAGAAGCAAGAATTCATGATCCAAGTTTTCTCATATAGTGAACTACCTTGCTTGTGGCGTTATGCCAGATGAGTGGATATACCAAGAGAAGAAGTTGTTCTTTCATTCACTGAGATAATTTATTTGAGATGATCATGTTATATATAAGATTAGTAGGGATGAAATACTTAAGATATGTGTACCCAAGTTGGGCACGTACCCCACTTTCTTGACCATACATGCCAACACATATAGTATGTGAGAACCTCTTAAAAGGCACTAGAAGGAAGGGTGAGCTCTAGGCTAGTACCCTCCTCTTCCCACTCTGATTTCTACATAAAGAATTGCTTGAATGTGCTTATAAGGCTTCATAACATGAGGTGAAATTCATGCACACCCCTAGGTCTTAACATTAATCAGTCAACATAGCACCATTTGAGTGCCCCTTAGTAGTCTCTAGAAGGTAGGGTTGTCGCTTAACATGTGCCCCGCTACCTCTTAGACTCCTTTGGATTGAGGGAGACTCTAGGTAATCCCTTACCATCTAGAATACAATCCCATGGACACCATTTATAAGGAATGATGCCTCTAGTTGTAGGAAAGGCTAGAAGGAATAGATTTTTTTTTGGTTGATGCCAAAAGGCTTGGGAGTTCAATGTCAATAATTATTCATCTTCTCAACTTTTTATTATGGAATTTATGGAAAAAACTTGCACTCATGTGAGATTAACTACTTATTATTTAAGTCATATTATAATAGATGTGAGCTATATCATCTTACAAAACTTAAACTAAAACAATAATATTAATCCATAGCATCTCTTCCTATTTACAAGATCATATTCAAGTTAGAACTTATCTCTCACTTGTTCCTAAATGAATGGATTTAAGAGGTTTAATGTCATCAAATGTGTTCACTAAATCATTATCCTTTCCTTCATATCCTTTTCACTTATAAATCCTCATATTGTCCAAATATAAAATAGGTCATTCCATATACTTATGAACCATATCAATCTCATCAAGAAAATTGACATTAATCAATAAAATTGACAATCCCACAAAATTAACTCGATTTAATCATGTAAGTAATCACCCACAACTCATATAAGGTTATATCCAAAGTGATTAGGGCTAGAATGAAAATATGCATGCAACATGTAACGAACTGAAACTTATGCTTTGGAGGATAGGAAGCTTGATTCTTTAGACTTACCAAACAAGGATGAAGATATACCTAAAAGGAATTAATTGAAACCCTAATATGTTAATGCATGAATAAAACACCCTAGCATGTAGACATGTAAACAAATATGACTTAATGTGTCTCATATTAGTCTCTAGACCGATAAAGGATTATGTCACATGAGATAAATGAAAAATATAAAGAATTTTGTACACAATAATGATATATAACCCTTTTGGTTGTGTTTTGAAGATATGGGACACAATTGGATGAACAATAATAATAATTTCGAAATAAATTGATAACTAAAATAATAATGGATCACAAATATTAATGATGTATAACGTATGAAAGGAAATCTTAAAAATGAAATATAATGTGAAAATCATGTACCTTGGGTCGCAATAAGCTTGGGAGTCAAGTTTCACCTTATTTTCACAATAGTAACTATCCTAATTCCTTTTAGACAATAAAATATGAGTTTTTCTCCAATATAACAAATAAATCTTTGAATGACTCTAAAAGCATAAACAAATTTCAAATTCATAATCTAAATGTTGAAACTTTCCTATGTGTGAATTTTCAACAAATTTGGACAATCTTTCATGTTCTATTGTGTTTAGGAGAGAGAAAGTGTAAATAAAGCCTAAAATATCAAATAATGGGTTAAGTAATCTCAAAAGAGAAAACTAATGACATATTCATGTTCCAAAATTTTAAGTTTGCTTGAGGGTGAAGTTTCACATTAATTTATGGTTTTAAAATGTCTCCAAATCATGAGTAAAGA
The DNA here is from genome assembly GCA_963693085.1 of Alisma plantago-aquatica. Lineage (NCBI taxonomy): Eukaryota > Viridiplantae > Streptophyta > Magnoliopsida > Alismatales > Alismataceae > Alisma > Alisma plantago-aquatica. Next base: position 760,530,294 of record OY856412.1, read on the forward strand.
AAATATATGGTTTACTTTAAAAGAATTAAATAAGATACACAAAGTCTCCAAAAGTGACAATTAATGCCAAAATTAGGTTCTATATGTCTTAAGTAATCTAGTTGTAAATTTTGGTATTAATTGGGACTTGTTTGACCCCTAAAATGAATTATTGAAGTGTTATATAAGTCATTTGAAGCAATTGCATTTATTATTTTGATTTTCCTAAAGTGACTTGGATTAAATACTTATCACACCTGGTTTTATTATGGGTTGATCCCTGACTATCGGATTATGATTCTACGACTCCATCATTGTCATCTTCCTTTCTTTCTTTCCTTTCTCGGCTGCTACAGTTTCCTCGATCTTATCTCCTGGTTTTCTCCCTCTCCTCATTCCCTTTCTTGATCCAACTTTCCCTTCACAGTACCCTTGCTTTTTCACATTTTGCCAACCTAGATTTTGTAGGGTTTTATTGCCTCAATTGTGGTGGTGAGTTGTGCCACCCTCTTTTCCCTTGTTCTCGCTCTACTCCTTACCTCTTTCCCTTTTATTCACATCATAGGGCATCGTGACACTGTAAAATGGTGTTTGATCTCCTCCATACCCACGAGAACAACTTTTGGTGCTGATTTGGCCTCTTCCATCTGTGAACCTATTCTCCCTAATCTTTGGTATTATGCACCTACAGAGCCTCTTCCCTGTGGAGCCTTCGACCCTCCAAATCATGGTGGTCAATGTAGGGGCAAGTTCTTAGAGTCCTTTCAAAGCCCCCCGCTCCACAAATTAGATCCAGTAAGGTAGCAATTCTGTTTCCAAAAAATTCTTTCTTGCTTTTGATTTCAAATTTGGGATTGTTTTCAGCAAATTTGCTTTAGTTCATAGTATAATAGTCATGTTCAGCTTTGTGGTGATGACTCAAATGTTTATATTATCTCAATTACCATTGTATCGTACTGGTTCTATGGTTCTATATCCATGGACATTAATGGTGGAGGAGCAAACTCCCATCCCAGAACACCTCCTAACTCGATTCAGGGGTCCTTAAAATCTAAATGATCTATAGAAGGTGACTGGGTTGTTTTCCTTGATTGATGTGGGTCTGGGTTCTGGCTTTGAAATCCTAGTTCCTCATTAAATCGAGGAAGAACATGCACATAGATTGAAGTACATGTCCACCCTTGATTCTCTCCTCCTTTTCATTTTTCTATCAGGGGTATTTTAGTAATTTGATGCCCAGTTTATCTTCATTTTCATCATTGCCTTGTGTGCCCCATTGGTTGTGGGGTAGGGTTAGTTGGCCAATCATAAAGGGACCAGATAGAATGAGTGTTTTATTCATATATTTTATCCATGTGGATTTTCTTGGGTTTCTGATTGGATTGTAACTGTAAAATTTATAATAATTTCATTTATCAGCCAAAAAATTATAAAGAAATAGTCTTTGGATTTAGAAAAAGATTATCTATCTATTAGTATCAGTTCTATCACCTTAAATTAATTGATATATGAATTTTAATGGATTTCCCTAAATAAGTAATAACTTGCAAAGTATATAATTAATAATATATAAGTCAGAAAAATATAATAAAATATGTTTCAAACTTAGAAAAAGATGATCTAAAACATGGTGTGATTTTGATAGCCTAAATCACATGTAAGGGAAAAGATGATTTTTAGTGTTTTATAAAGTTAATAAAATCAAACCCTAATTCTACATATATACTTAATAGGTTCTTTGGAGGCCTAGGCTTGAGCCTAGACTGGGTTTGGACTGTTTAGACTTTGAAGAGAGGTATGTTTGCATCTCCTATTATTCTTATTGAGCAATAACCTATCTTGATCATTCTCTTGGTCCTATATACAATAGCCTACACAATATTCTTTCTTTAGAGAATTATGGTTCATGTGAACTAATTCACATGGTACTAATCTTGTGATCATACTTAGACATTCTCTTGGTCTCTTTCTTATGTTTTGTTCATGATGGAACTCATTTTATTGACATGTGATGTCTTTTTCCCACTTGTGAGGTGGATGTATATGTTGGTCACTTTTGTGGTGATTACTTCGATATAATCTGACTATACTTTCAAGTTGCCTCTACATTAACATGCTATGTGACTCAGTAGCCCTAGAATAGTGTAATTACATGTGTTTTGGGTTATGTGCCCTTATTATATTTTTGGGATGGAGGTTATGTGCCCCATACCCGGGTTGCAAGTTTATGAGGCTGCCCCACACACTTTATATTGGGGAGTTTGGTTATGTGCCATTCTCTATTAGGTTTCAACTTTATGAGGCTTGGACGCCATTGTTATTTATATTGTTCTAGTGCTATGTTTATCTCACATGCATGCAGATTGTTATTATAGTGTGGGTTTTGTGCCTAAAAGATTATGTGTGCTTTTGTGGCACCATTTTTATTATTGTTTTTATGGCAAGTATTCTCCTTTTTATTCATCATTTATAACTCTTTTCTTTTATGCCAGATTGGGTAGTCCTTTATTTTTCTATGGGTAGTCTTCTATTTTGACGTCCTTTTTCCATATATTGCTTAACTTTTTTGTTTAGTATGAGCATACCAACCTTTGTTGATGTCATCTATTTTTCTCTTTTTGTTGAGGTATGCTTCCAACCCTAGGGGAAGTACTTGGATGACATTGCATGAAGACATAGACTAAATTAAGGGGTTAAAGCTTGGAGACAAACTTTATCTGGTTTAGATTTCCCTCTACTTAGATCCTTATGTTGTTATAACTATGTAAACCCCACAAGGGATATGATGTTGTAATCATGTTGTAAAATTGAATATATCCATTACTTTTAATATGTTGTTATACTCCTTGGTCTTTTGTGTACCATTATATAAAAAATAAAAATTTTACAGATGTTCCAACATACCTTTTGAGTGTGTTTGGAATGGATGTTTTATTCTTCAAATTTTAGAAGGGAGTGGATCCCCTTTGGGTCCCACTCCTTATATTATGTTATTAGAACCCATGGTAGTTGGAATCTAACTATTTAAATTTTGTCTCCATAGTTAGAACCTTTGTCATGCATAATCATCTTTTAGGTGAGGTGTTCACCCTAGAATTTACTTATGATAATTCATTTGATGTTGAAAGGTTGATATGAGGTATACATTAGAATCATGTTTATTAAACCCTAAGGTGATGAGGTTTTGTATGATCTTACCCTACCATATAGGTCAATGATGACATATATTTTTGGATGTATGAGGTGTTGGTTTGAGGATAGAGTCATCTTATGAGGATGAGAAATTGGTATAATAAGGAGTTCTTATTATGGAAAATTGTGACTTGGTTTCCGCAATTGATTTTGGATCCAACTTTTGTTTCATATTGGATAGATTTTATTGCCAAAATTATTTTCATTACTATTATATGTACAAAAGAACTTTTCTGGTTTCTATCAAGGTTTTCTTGAAATAAGTCACAATATAGAGATATGTGAAGTTTTAATGGAGAAACCCTAGATTTAGTTGTAGTGGGCATCATAAACCCTATTTTTGGCTATATGGTAACCAGGAATATGTGGAATAATATAAAGGTGTAATGGATCTACCCTCATACGTTATGACTTTTTGTTGATAATGTAAACATTTGGGTTGTTAGGTTATAGACACAAGGACCTAAAGCACATCCCTAGGCTGATATGACATGTTAGTTAGATGCTTGACCAATGAACAACATAAAAGGTATTCACAATTAAAAGATCCATATATAATCCTAATATCTTAAGAGTGGTTTAATTTGACTTATTAGGTTAAACCTTTTATGAGGTGGATAGTAGTTGGTTGATGATGTATGAATGATTATATTTTGAGGATGAAATCCTTTTAATGGGTTGAGTGTTGTAATGAACCAAAACTTAGCTTCTTGACCATGATCTTATGCTTTAGAGGACAAGAAGCTTGATTCTTTGGACTTAGACAAACAAGGATGAAGATATACCTATAGGCAGTTAATTGAAACCCTAATATGTTAATGCATGAATAAAACACCCTAACATGTAGACTTGTAAACAAATATGACTTAATGTGTCTCATATTATTCTTTAGACCAATAAAGGATGCATAATACTTGTCACATGATATAAATGATAAATATACAAAATTTCATGCATAATAATGATATATAAACCTTTTGGTTGTGTTTTGAAGATATGGGACACAATTGAATGAACAATAATAATAATTTTGAAATAATATGATAACTAATATCATAATGGGTCGCAAATATTAATGATTTATAACTCATGAAAGGAAATCTTAAAATGAAATATAATGTGAAAATCGTGTTCCTTGGGTCCCAATCAGCTTGGGGTCAAGTTTTGCCTTATTTTCCCAATAATAATTATCCTAATTCCTTTTAGATAAGAAAATGAGTTTTTTTCAATATAGCAAATAAATATTTGAATGAGTCCAAAAGTGGAAGCAAATTTCAAATTCATAATTTAAATGTTAAAAATTTCCTATGTGTGAATTTTCAAAAACAAATTGGACAATCTTTCATGTTCTAATGTGTTTAGGAAAGTGAAAGTGTAAATAAAGCCTAAAATATTAAATAATGGGTTAAGTAATCTCAAAAGAGAAAATTAATGGCATATTCATGTTCTAAAAGTTTAATTTTTTGCTTGAGGGTGAAGTTTCACATCAATTTATGGTTTTAAAATGTCTCCAAATCATGAGGAAAGAGAAAATATGGTTTAATTTAAAAGAATTCAATAAGATAGGTAAAGTCTCCAAAAGTAAAAATTAATCCCAAAATTGGGTTCTATATGTCTTAAATAATCTATCTGCAAAATTTGGTATTAATTGGGACTTGTTTGACTCCTAAAATGAATTTAGGAAAGTTTTTTATAAGTCATTTGAAGAAATTGCATTTATTATTTCTATTTTCCTAAAGTGACTTGGATTAAATACTTGTCACGTATGGTTTTATCATGGGTTCATCTCTACTGTCGATTTATGATACAGTGACTTCAGCATTGTCTTCTTCCTTTCTTTCTTTCCTTTCTTGGCTGCTACAGTTTCCCCGATCTTATCTCTAGGTTTTCTGCCTCTACTCCCTTTCCTGATCTGACTTTACCTTCGTAGTACCCTCACTTTTCTGCATTTCTCCAACCCATATTTTCTAGGGTTTTATTGACTCAACTACCATGGCAAGTGGTGCCCCTATTCTCGCTTTGATCCTTACCCATTTCCCTTTTCTTCATATCAGTAGACCATCACAACACTATATAACCCATGTTTGATCTCCTCTTCCGTCTGTAAACATGTTCTCCCTAACCTTCAGTGTTGTGCACCTACAGAGCCTCCTCGTTGTGGAGCCTTTGACCCTCCAAAGCATGGAGGTCGATGTGGGGACAAGTTTCTAGACTCCTTTAGAAGCCCCCACTCCACCAATTGGATCTGGTAAGGTAGTAGTTTTGTTTCCCCAAATTTCTTGCTTGCTTCTGATTTCAAATTTGGGATAGTTTTTAGCAAATTTGCTTTGGTTCATTATGTAATAGTCATGTTTAGCATTGTGGTGATGACTCAAATGTTTGTATTATGTCAATTACCATTGTATCATCCTGGTTCTATGGTTCAACCTCTTCAACCTCCATGGCCATTAATGGCGGAGGTGCAAACTCCCGTCCCAGAGCACCTCCTAGATTGATTCATGGTCTTTAAAATCATAATGATCTATAGAAGGTGACTGGGTTTTTTTCCGTGATTGATGTGAGTTGGGGTTTTGGCTGTAAAATCCTAGTTCCTCACTTAATCGAGGAATAAGATGTACATGGATTGAAGTACAAGTCCGCCCTTAATTCTCTCCTCCTTCTCATTTTTCTATCAGAGGTATTTCAGTAATTTCACGCCTAGTTTATCTTTGTTTTCATCACTGCCTTGTGCACCCCATTGGCTATGGGGTCAGGTTAGTTGGTCAATCGTGAAAGGACCAGATAGAATGACTGATTTATTTGTATATTTTATCAATGTGAATTTTCCTGGGTTTCTGATTGGTTAGTATCTTTAAAATTCATAATAATTCATTTATCAAGCAATTTATTACAAATAAATAGTATTTGTATTCATAAAAATATTCTCTATTTATTAGGATCAGTTTTATTGCCTAATTCTAAATTAATTGATATATGAATTTTAATGGATTTCCCTAAATAAGTAATAACTTAAAAAATTCATAATTAATAATCTATAAGTTAGAAAAATATAATAAAATATGTTTTGAACTTAGAAAAAGATAATCTAAAATGTGGCATGGTTTTTATAGCCTAAATCATGTGTAATGGAAAAGGTTATTTTTAGGGTTTTGAATAGTTAATAAAATATAACCCTAATCCTACATATATACTTAATAGGTTCTTGGAGACCTAGGCTTGGACCTAGACTAGCTTTGGACTATTTAGACTCTGAAGAGATGTATGTTTGCATCACCTATTATTCTTATTGAGTAATAACCTATCTTTATCATTCTCTTGGTCCTATGGATAACAGCCTACACAATATTCTTTCTTTTGAAAATTATGGTTCATGTGAAGTACTTTACTTGGTACTGATCTTGTGATCATATTTGGACATTCTCTTGTCCTCTTTCTTATGTTTTTTCATGATGGAACTCAATTTTTTGACATGTGATGTCTTTTTTCCCACTTGTGCGGTGGATGTATATGTTGGTCAGTTTTGTGGTGACTACTTTTGTATAATCTGACTGTACTTTCTACTTGCCTCTACATTAACATGTTATGTGACTCAGTAGCCCTACAGTGGTGTAATTGCATTGGTTTTGGGTTATGTGCCCTTATTATATTTTTGGGATGGAGGTTAAGTGCCCCATACCCGGGTTTCAAGTTTATGAGGCTTGGCCCACACACTTTATATTGGGGATCTTGGTTATGTGCCATTATCTATCAGGTTTCAAGTTTATAAGGCTTGGCCGCCATTGTTATTTATATTTTTCTAGTGTTATGTTTATCTCACATGCATGTAGGTTGTTATTATAGTGATGGGTTTTGTGCCCAAAATATTACGTGTGCTTTTGTGGCACCACTTTTATTATTGTTTTTGTGGCAAGTATTCACCTTTTTATTCATCACTTATAATTCATTTCTTTATGTAGGATTGGGTAGTCCTTTACTTTTCTATGAGAAGCCTTCTATTTTAACGTCCTTTATTCCATATATTTCTCATATTTTATATTTATTATGCACATACCAGCCTTTGTTGATGTCATCTATTTTCTCTTTTTGTTGGGGTATGCTTCCAACCCTAGGTGAAGGACTTGGATGACATTGCATGAAGACATAGACTATCTTAAGGAGTTAAAGCTTGGAGACAAACTTGATATGGTTTAGATTTCCCTCTACTTAGATCATTATGTTGCTATAACTATGTAAACCCCACAAGGGAGATGATGTTGTAATCATGTTGTAAAATTGAATATAGTCATTACTTTTATTCCGTTGCTACACTCTTTCGTATTTTGAGTACCATTATATAAGACTTGAAAATTTTACACCTATTCCAACATACCATTTGAGTGTGTTTGGAATGGATGTTGTATTCTTCAAGTTTTAGTAGGGGGTGGATCCCCTTTGGGTCCCACTCCTTACATAATGCATCATTGGCCATGAACAAACAACATTCATAGAAGGATGTAGGACACAAGATGCATATATTATGACAAATGAAATCTTACACACTAATCACTTCAAAAGGATATGTTTGTTGGTGTCAAATTGGAGTTTGAAAAGTATTTTGATAATGTAAATTGGGGCTTCTTGACTAGTTGTCATAGATCTTACAACCTCATAGAGAAATGGATAAATTGTATTCATTCATGTATTCGGTCAGCACACTCTTTGGTGTTCATAAATGTATCACCTTTTTGGTATCTCAAACATACTAATGGGTTGAGACAAGGGTGATCCCTTATCTCCATATGTTTTATTCATTGCCAAGTCAATTTTTCTCCCCATTGAGAATCTTCACAACAAACACATTATCTAGTTTGATGTTGACACCATTACAATCATTCACCCAAAGGATTATAGTGACATTATCTTCATTAGAACATTAGTCATCTTATAGCACCTTCCAAGATGAAATTAATATCAACAAATTCACTCTTACTTGTACACACATGATTGAGTTTGTATGACAAGGTCTAGTCACATTATTTAGTATGAAGTTGAACACTTCCCACTTAAATACTTAGGGTTTCCACTCTTCCCAAAAAGTTTCCAGTTATGCTTTGTAGATGATCCTTGATAAAATGACGAATAGTCCAGCAACATAGAAAACTATATGTCTTGATAGAGCAAGTCGACAATCTCTTCTTAATTCTACCATCTTCGATATCATATCTCACTTACTTAGTTGCATTCCCCTCTCGTGGAAATTGAAATGTGTAAAAAATGTTATTTTCTCTACGAATAAATACTCAAGAAGAAGTAAATATGCCTTGTCAATTAGACATGCCCCGGCAAGATATCTTGGGGGATGGAGTATAATTTACCTATGTATACACTCAACATTCCTTTCAATAAGATTATTTTTAAAATTATTAGGGAAAAAGGCTTGTACTTGACATAAATACACCTCACATAAATATATTAGTAACAAGCTCCAGTGGATTTATGTGCACAATACCAAATGTTTGTCTACTTTCTGGGGGTATCTCAAAAATTGCACTCATCTCATTGGGGATACCATACTTACCCCCTCACTATTGGTACTCCATGTCAGTTTGGAGAGAAACGGGTCTACTTCGAGGCAAATAAACAAATACAACATGAATCAATGCATTCTTAATAGCATAAGTAACATCAATTCAGATAGAGCCTTATGATGTTAACCTCTAAAAGATACAATGCTCTCAAAACATTATTGGGTGACATAAATATTTGTAAACATGTGCACACATTCATTAATCTTCTCTGAAGACCATAGATGAACACAATAGTATCTTGGATGTAGGAGAAAATCTATATAAACACACATTTTCTATTGCTCCCCATCACAACAGTCTCTATGGGTTATAGTTCTAAAGGGATTATATGCCTTCCTAAGAAATTGATGCTACCTTGGCTAATACTACACAAGAAAATATTCATTGGATTGGAATGTATGATACTATGAGTAGAATTACATTTGGTCCTTCTATTTGTCCCTTTTTCTAAAAAAATTTTGAAATCATTAATCATATCTTCTTTCAGTGTGACTGCACCATTGATATATAGAAGAAAAAAATTAATTTTACTAACCATGTGATGAATCTTGTCTTTATGATTATGATTCAGCTTTCTTCCATCTATAAAATATGATTCTTGGTTAGGACCTATTTTCAAAAAGAGGTTCAAAGAATGAGGGCCTTCAAATTTTTGAAATATTGAATTGAGCACAATAAGAGAATATTCAAATATATTTCTTCTTATAGATAGTTGGTTATATCAAACATCTAGTCATTATATAAGTTATGTCGACTCTCTCTCTCTCTCTCTTTCCATGAGTAATTTTGGCTATCCCATTAGGGGGAACACCTCTCTTGGATTTCTCTTATGGGTGACAAAATATTTGATCTGGAGACCGGCATGATCCACCCTCCTTGTGGGCTTGTGAATCCCTAATCCAGGAGAAGCCCCAACCACACCTTTAGCAAGATGACAAAATATCTGAATATGATATTTATCCTCCCTTGATATGATCTCACTATGATCCCACTTTGATCACTCCTGATCCATCCATGGTCCTCCTTTTTTGAGTCTTTTTATTTATTTAATTAAGGGGGTCTCATCCCCCCTTATAACAAATGTAGCTCGATTGACCCTTTGAGCCTACTTTCTAGGTTGTACATTGTAATCTAACTATGTGTTGTTTACTTATTATTATATTTGTTATGTTTGTGTCAGTAGGAACTCATGGTGCTCTCCTTTGATAGTGTATGTCATCTCATACATGAAAAATAGTTAGGAATATCGAATCACATTACTAGTGTCCTATTCATCATTTAGAAGTAGCTTCATCCTTTTGTTCTAATTGAACCATTCTCCTCAAAACTATGCCTAAAAAAATAAGTTACTTCCTAATCCCCTCAGTAAAATCTCAAAATAAAAACACCATTAGATTGATGAGGTATTATTAAGTGATACAATTAGATCAGTACTCATTGATATCAGTTCAATTTCTAACCATATTACTCAACTAATCCATTTTAGCAAGAATTAGCTTAAGAACAAAGTAATCCATCAATACTTAATATTAAATCCAAAATCATAAAACAAACATAAAAATGGAAATTGCTCATCAAAAAATATTTAAATAGAAAAAAAAAATTACCAACAAATCCCTAAATTAGAACCCAGCATCCTTTAAAATACAAGAATTTGATCCATTGATGTTCATTATATTGAATATGTCTTTATACATGTTGAAATAGTTAAAAGAGATTAGCTAATCACCTCATGTACCAAGAACCTTAAAAACATATCTCTTCTTCAAAATTTCTAGAAATCCAATCAAACCCCAAGGATTCAATTACTTTCTTTCCATTTTCAACTTAAGAATCATAAATAGGAAGAATTGGAGAAATTGAATGAAAAAAGTATATTGGTTGAGATATTTTGGTCCAAATCAAAGGCATAATGACTTTCAAACACAGGGAGAAGAAGACCCATAAACATCTAGCTAATATTGATGAACTTAGTTGAATTATCTAGCTTTGGTGAGTTGAAATGGGAAAATTTCTTCTCCAGCTGAAAATCTCCAAAATTCCATAAATATCCTGCTCTTAATAAAAATGGATCTCTCAAGTGAAAAACAGAAATGAGAGGTTCTTCAATTGAGTTTATTTCACATACAGAAACTCACATGCTTGGAAAAATTAATTTCTAACATTTTAGCCTATTTATATTTACAGAATGGTTGGTCGACTGAGGTTTAATCTCATCTAACAGTAACATGCTCACGAATGGCCAGGTTTTCCCATAACAAACTCAGTTGAAGGTGCTTCTTCAAAAATTTAAAAATTGCTTTTTTTATTTTGTTGTCATGTAAAATAGTTGTTTTACGTCTTCAGAAAAAAATTCAAAATTACTATAATTTTATATATATTATTTGTAGTTTTTATTAAACCAAAATATCTTACTTACCTTATCAAGTTAAGAAGGTTTAGGGTTTTATTTGCATTAGTTCAATGTCCCCAAAACCCTAAATTCATCTACCTACAATTTCACTTGTCAAATGCTAAATTTTGTGACCAAAGCATGTTTAGTATGTCTTAGAAAATTTAAGCATGTTTTATGTAACAACCAGTCTTTAATCAAGCTTCAACAAGACTAAACAGTATAATTATCCAAGTATACTCTAGTTAGCTTGTTAAAATGGAACTAGATCACTATAGTTTTGGGTTTGGATTGATAAGAGTAAAGTTTCTAAAGAATGTTCTAATATATATATATATATATATATATATATATATATATATATATATATATATATATATATATATACATATATATAAATATATATACACACACACATATGATGTATGGCCTATGTTGACCATAGTTGACCATTGAGGGATTGAGTACTAGGTGTAGTTGGTAATCTATACATCAATTACATAGGTTAATTATTAACGTTCATCTTGATGTGATTTCTAAGTATGATGACTTCTTACTTTTACTTAGCATAATGATATGGTTTGATCATGTTTATCATACATATTTTAGTTATATAGTTTATGTTTTTTTTTCTCTTTCTACTTTGAAACTTAATTATATATAATCCAAACTTAAGGTTAGGGTATGATAACTTAGGTTCCCCCAATATGAGAATATATGATAAGAATCCATGGTCCTTAATTAGAAAAAAAATATATGCAATAAGGTCTTATATGATGGACTTAGTCTATTTAAAATGGGTTCCCTAAATACATTTCTTTCAAATTACAATTTTTCTATACTTATTTCTTATATAAAAGACAAACTTCTACTACATTCAATTCATGATTTATACCATGTTCCTACATGTATACATTGACTCTTTATGACTCACCATTTAGGTACCAAGGTTCATGTTAAGAGTTAAGGATGAGATCATATTGATGTGGTAGAGTGTAACTAGACTTTTGTATGTATAAGAATTATTATTTTGGATAAGAGTTTCCATGTGATAAATAAATTTATGACATAATTCAAGTTTAAATAATTTATTTTCAGTTAAGTACTAATATGTATGTGGTGATTTGTTTTCCTTTTATGCAGACCCATTAATTAATAACATTACTAGTTACTTAGAAACTTAGGTCTTTGTCTACTTTAGATTTAACTGGGTGGGACCCAAAGAAATAAAAATGTTAGGTCCCTAGTTTGGGTTCAATGGGGTCTGAAATTTAAGGATTTCACACTAGCATTAGGTAAAATAAGAAAAATATGAGAATTGTGAGAAAATTAAAGGGTAATTTGTATGAATTTAACAAATGACAGACAAGCAATCTTATTTGTCTAGAATTAGTAACAAATTATTAATAATGGCACAAGTTACACCAAAGATCAAAACTTCAAAATCACTGCATATTAGTTCTAGTTTGACTAGCTCTCCCAAGACCCTCATTCCCCATCTTTCTTTCTCGATAATATTTCATGGTTTAAATTCAATAAATATTCATTGTAACATACTCGAATCTAGGTATATTGGATTACCTCCCTTCATCTAGGCCCCTATTTGATTATGTTAATTATTAGTGCCCAATTTAAATAATACAAAATGCATAAGGAATAGTTGTAGTCAAATATAATCATATATTCATAAATACCCCATATAAATGATATTTGAAAGATAAAATGACCATGATACATTCAAAAATAATATTTGAGGTGCAAATAAACAAATAATGAGCTTGGGTCGAATTTGACACTTTAGAATACACCTAGAAGTATAAGATAAAAGAAATTAAGTAAATATGTGTCACAGTAACACAATCGAGTAATCTAGAGTAAATATGTAAAATATAGTCGTAATATTCAAATAGTGAAATCTACTATAAAAAATTATCAAAATATGAAAATAATGGCAAATTTTGATTCATCATACCAAATTTAGCCTACATGACAAGTTTCATTGCATTTAAATAACCTTTACCCATCTAATTAATTTAGTCAAGTAATAATGCATTTAAATCTAACTAATAATACCAATGTGCCACTTTATTTCTCCCTAAATTTCTGTGGATTCTACCTGTTACGCTTTATTAGTGACTTCCTTGCCACCTGATGGACTGGATCTATTTTTACTAGGTCACACAAGGAACGGGTCGTCCTCTTCCTTTACCCCCGACTCTTGCGCAAAGGAACCCTCACGGAGCAGTACTCTTCTCTAGTTGTTTCCTCTCCTCACACTCATTCATGTCAAACAAACTCTACACATCTTCCTTCCCCACTTATTCCTATTCCATTGCACATCTCTCTCCTCTCCATGTTATACTTAGACGGACCCAGCTACCTACACATCTCTTCAAGATGCAATGCCGCATCAAGGAACAAAAGCTGGTGGTGTCGACTCCAAGTCCCTAGCATGATGACCTCCACTTCTCCTTCAATCTTGCACCAGCCACCAGGGTCGCATGTCCTAGCCAACTCCATTGGCCATCTAGAAGTGGACCAGTTCCTTGCTTTCCTTCTACATCTGCCATTGTCGCTACCTTCACTGGCCTAGAGATCTACTGCCACCAAGATTTGTAACCAGTAACCACGACACCGCCACCACAGAGCATATGCACAAGGATGAAAAAGTTTTTCTTCCCCTATTCCACTGTCTAATAACACGAACATCTCATTCGACCCTAGTACCCTCACTACAGGGCCACCTCTTCTGCTTCTTCCTTCACCTGTACCCAGTACACTTAGCATCAGGAGGTTACTGTCATTTCTTCATTGGTTGGCCAAGGATATGGTGGCAAGACCTCTCCTGTCACCTCGTCAGCAGTCATGACCAGTTCATCCTCCGCTCATCTTCCTCCTCTATACCTTCCTCCTCCCTTGCATGCACACCTATAGACCGACAATGCTCCTGATCCTTTAGAGGATATGGCATCTCCGCCTCCTCTCCTCACCACCCACTACCAAAAAACATAGTATAGGTGACAGTCATGTAAAAGGTTACACATTTTATGTGACATGCTTGTACATCACTAATAATATGTATATACATATGTGAAATAGATGACATACATTTTAGCATTTTGAAAAGGTTACATACTTTCGGTGACATACATGTAAATCATCTATAATCTTTATAAACCTACGTAATATAGATGACATACATTTTATCATACATGAAAGGGTTACACCGAATAGGTGACATACATTTGAATCACCTATGTTCTAATGGGGGTTTGCCATATAGGTGACATGTATGTGAGTCATATGTGATCTATAAGGGGGTATATATTTAAGTGACACACATGCAGGTCACCAAACTTTTAGGTGACACATGTACTTGTCACCTAAACTTTAGGTGATAGACATGTTAGTCATTCAACATCTCCCAACCAATAATAAGCATCAATAGTATTCTCAATGTCGCTTCATGGGGATATATCAATACATTTATTGACAATTCATAAAGGAAGATATGTGAGAGAAATTGTTGTTGATGGTCTTTCTAAGTAATTTGAAGGGTCAATCATAGAGGTATATCGGCATAAAGATCTTCCCCCAAACCCATATATGTCTCTTTTGTGAACATTCTAAGGCTAATGGGTATTTGTCTTGCAAGGCAAATTGCTCCTTGACAGCGGCTTGCGTAGACCACCCACCCCCAACAACAATTGTTGCAAAAGAGTGGTGGCTATCGAAAGTACTTGAACGACCTTGCTCCCATCATCCCCAAACTCATACATGTCTCTTTTATGAATATTTAAGAGGACAATACATATATACATGTCTCAAATCTAAGCATTTTCAAGGACTTGCTATGAGAGGACACTCTCGTCATATGGCCCCTAGCTCCACCTAGAAGCATTTTCACAGACTTTCTACTGATACACATTGTCATGATATGGACCATGGCTCCTCACTAATACATTTTGGGAGATTTCCATGAATGGACATTCTCATGATATGGGCCCAGTATCCTCTTTAGGAACTTGTTGTGAGAGGACACTATCAAGATATGGGTCACAAGTCCTCAAAGTTGCATTTCAAGGAACTTATTGTGAGTGAACATTGTCATGGTATGGTTCATGGATCCTCCCAAATGCATTTTCATGGGGATATATCAGTATATTTATTTGACAACTTGTAAAGGAGATGTGTGAGAGAAAATTTTATTGAGAGTCATTCTAAGTGATTCATAAAGGGATATTGGCATGAAAATAGTCACCAAACTCATGCATGCCTCTTTGGTGATCATTCTAAGGCCAATGTGCCTTTGCCTTATGAGGCAAATTAATCCTTGGAAACATCTTACATAGACCTTCCACCCCCAGCAATGATTCCTGCAAATGGGAGGTAGTTGCCATAAGCGCCCAATCAACCAGGCTTCAATTGTCCCCAAACTCATACATATCCATTTATGAATAGTTAAGAGGACAATACATACATACACATCTCAAGGACTTTTTTGTGAGAAGACAATGTCATGACATAGGCCCTAGCCCCTCCTCGAATCATCTTAATGGACTTGTCTGAGAGGACATTGTCATGGCATGGGTCGTAGCTCCTAGCACATGCATTTTGGGAGACTTTCCTGAGAGGATTCTCATGATATGGGCCTAGATACTCACAAATATACTTTCAAGGACTTGATGTAAGAGGCCATTGTCATGATATGGGCCCAAGATCCTCACAAATTCATGTAAATGGACTTGTTGTGAGATGATATTGTCATGATATGAGCCCAAGATCCTCACAAATGCATTTCAAGGGACATGTTGTGAGATGATACTATCATGATATGGGCCATGGCTCCTCCTAAATGCATTTATGGACACTATCAATATATGGGCCCTGACACCTCCTTAATGAATTTGAAGGGACATGTTGTGAAAGGACACTATAATGATATGGGTCATGGAACCTCCCAAATGCATTTTTAGGGACGCGCTGTGAGATAACATTTGTCATGATATGGGCCTTGACACCTCCCAAATGCATTTTCATGGACTTGTTGTATGAGGACGTTCTCATGATATGAGACATGACACCTCTCAAATGCACTTTTAAGGACTTACTATGAGATGACATTGTCATCATATGTGCCATGGCACCTCCCAAATGTAATTTCAAGTACTTGGTGTGAGAGAAGATTGTCATGATATGGGCCCAAACATCACCCAAATGCATTTTTAGGGGCTTATTATGAGAGGAAACTATCAATATATGGGCCATGTCTCCTCCTTAATGCATTTGAAAGGACATGTTGTGAAAGGACACTATCATCATATGGGTCGTGGCATCTCCCAAATACATTTTTAGGGACTTGTTGTGAGATAACATTTGTCATGATATGGGCCCTGAAACCTCCCAAATGTGTTTTGATGGACTTGTTATGAGAGGACGTTGTCATGATATGGGACCTGACACCACCCAAATGCATTTTTAATGACTTACTTTGAGATGAAATTGTCATCATATGTGTGATGGCACCTCCTAAATGTATTTTCAAGGACTTGGTGTGAGAGGATGTTGTCATGATGTGGATCTAAACTTCACCAAAATGCATTTTTAGGGACTTATTATGGGAGGAAACTATCAATATATGGGCCATGGCTCCTCCTTAATGCATTTGAAGGGACATGTTGTGAAAGGAAACTATCATGATATGGGTCATGAAACCTCCCAATTGTATTTTTAGGAACTTGATGTGAGATAACATCTGTCATGATATGCGCCCTGACACCTCCCAAATGAATTTTCATGGACTTGTTATGAGAGGATTTTGTCGTGATATGGGACCTCCAAATGCATTTTTAAGGACTTATTGTGAGATGACATTGTGATCATATGCTCCATGGCACCTCCCAAATGTATTCTCAAGGACTTGGCATGAGAGGATGTTGTCATATATGGGCCCAAACTTCACCAAAATACATTTTTAGGGACTTATTATGAGAGGACGATGTCAATATATGGGTCGTGGATCCTCGTTAATGCATTTGAAGGGACATGTTGTGAAAGGACATTATCATGATCTGGGTCATGGAACCTCCCAATTGTATTTTTAGGGACTTGTTGTGAGATAACATTTGTCATGATATGGACCCTGACACCTCCCAAATGCATTTTCATAGACTTGTTGTGAGAGGACGTTGTCATTATATGGGACCTAACACCTCCCCAATGCATTTTAATGGACTTATTGTGAGATGACATTGTCATCATATGCACTGTGGCACCTCACAAATGCATTTTCAAGGACTTGGCGTGAGAGTACATTGTCATGATATGGGCCCAAACTTCACTAAAATCATTTTTAGGGACTTATTATGAGAGGACACCGCTAATATATGGTCCATGTATCCTCCTAAATGCATTTGAAGGGATATCTTGTGAAAGGACACTATCACAATATGGGTCATGGAACCTCCCAAATGAATTTTTAGGGGCTTGATGTGAGATAACATTCGTCATGATATGGGCTCTGACACCTCCCAAATGCCTCCTCCTTAATTCATTTGAAAGGACATGTTGTGAAAGGGAGATGATAGTGTCCCAAGGAAATTGACAATATATGGGCCATGCCTCCTCCTTAATTCATTTGAAAGGACATGTTGTGAAAGGACACTATCATCATATGGTTCATGGCACCTCCCAAATATATTTTTAGGGACATGTTGTGAGATAACATTTGTCATGATATGGGCCCTGCCACCTCCCAAATACATTTTGGTGGACTTGTTATGAGAGGACATTGTCATGATATGGGACCTAACACCACCCAAATGTATTTTTAATGACTTACTGTGAGATGAAATTGTCATCATATGTGCGATGGAACCTCCTAAATGTATTTTCAAGGACCTAGTGTGAGAGGACGTTGTCATGATATGGGCCCAAACTTCACCGAAATGCATTTTTAGGGTCTTATTATGAGAGGACACTATCAATATATGGGCCATGGCTCCTCCTTAATGCATTTGAATGGACATGTTCTGAAAAGACACTATCATGATATGGGTCTTGGAACCTCCCAATTGCATTTTTAGGAACTTGATGTGAGATGACATTGTCATGATATGCGCCCTGACACCTCCCAAATGAATTTTCATGGACTTGTTATGAGAGGATGTTGTCATGATATGGGACCTAACTCCTCCCAAATGCATTTTTAAGGACTTATTGTGAGATCACATTGTGATCATATGCTCCATGGCACCTCCCAAATGTATTTTCAAGGACTTGGCGTGAGAGGATGTTGTCTTATATGGGCCCAAACTTCAACGAAATACATTTGTAGGGACTTATTATGAGAGGACATTGTCAATATATGGGCCATGGATCCTCTTTAATGCATTTGAAGGGACATGTTGTGAAAGGACATTATCATGATATGGATCATGACACCTCCCAATTGTAATTTTAGGGACTTGATGTGAGATAACATTTGTCATGATATGGGCCCTGACACCTCCCAAATGAATTGTCATGGACTTGTTGTGAGAGGATGTTGTCATGATATGGGACCTAAAACCTCCCAAATGCATTTTTATGGACTTACTGTGATATGAAATTATCATCATATGCTCCATGGCACTTCCCAAATGTATTTTCAAGGACTTGGCGTGAGAGGACATTCTCATGATATGGGTCCAAACATCACCAAAATGTATTTTCAGGGACTTATTATGAGAGGACATTTCTGGTATATGGGCCATGTATCCTCCTTAATGCATTTGAAGGGACATGTTGTGAAAGGACACTACCACGATATGGGTCGTGGCACCTCCCAAATGCATTTTTAGGGACTTGATGTGAGATAACATTTGTCATGATATGGGCCCTCACACCTCCCAAATGTATTTTGATGGACTTTTTATGAGAGTACATTGTCATTATATGGGACCTGACACCACCCAAATGCATTTTTAGGGACTTACTGTGAGATGACATTGTCATAATATGTGCAATGACACCTCCCAAATGTATTTTCAAGGACATGGCATGAGAGGACATTGCCATCATATGGGCCCAAACTTCACCGAAATGCATTTTTAAGGACTTATTATGAGAGGACACTGTCAATATATGGGCCATGTATCCTCCTTAATGCATTTTAAGGGACATGTTATGAAAGGGTAGTATCACACTATGGGTCGTGGAACCTCCCAAATGCATTTTTAGGGACTTGACGTGAGATAACTTTTGTCATGATATGGGCCCTGACACATCCCAAATGTATTTTCATGGACTTGTTGTGAGAGGACGTTGTTATGATATGGGATATGACACCTCCGAACTGCATTTTAAGAAATTATTGAGAGATGACATTATCATCATATTTGTCATGGCATCTCCCGAATGTATTTTAAGGACTTGGTGAGAGAGGACATTGTCATGATATGGTCCCAATCATCACCCAAATGCATTTTTAGGGGCTTATTATGAGAGGAAATTGTCAATATATGGGCCATTTCTCCTCCTTAATGCATTTGAAAGGACATGTTGTGGAAGGACATGATCATCATATGGGTCTGGGAAACTCCCAAATGCATTTTTAGGAACTGTGAGATAACATTTGTCATGATATGGGTCTTGACCCCTCCCAAATGCATTTTGATGGACTTCTTATGAGAGGACGTTGTCATGATATGGAACCTGATACCACCCAAATGCATTTTTAATGACTTACTCTAATATGAAATTGTCATCATATGTGCGATGGCACCTCCGAAATGTATTTTCAAGGATTTCGTGTGAGAGGATGTTGTCATGATACGAGCCCAAACTTCACTAAAATGCATTTTAGGGATTTATTATGAGAGGACACTATCAATATATTAGCCATTTTTCCTCCTTAACGCATTTGAAAGGACATGTTGTGAAAGGACACTATCATCATATGGGTCTTGGCACCTCCCAAATGCATTTTTAAGAACTTTTTGTGAGATAACATTTGTAATGATATGGGCCCTAACACCTCCCAAATGCATTTTGATGGACTTGTTGTGAGAGGACGTTGTCATGATATGGGACCTGACACCACCCAAATGCATTTTTAATGACTTACTGTGAGATGAAATTGTCATCATATGTGTGATGTCACCTCCTAAATGTATTTTCAAGGACTTGCTGTGAGAGGACGTTGTCATGATACAGGCCCAAACTTCACTGAAATGCATTTTTAGGGACTTATTATGAGAGGATACTGTCAATATATGGGCAATGGCTCCTCCTTAATGCATTTGAAGGGACATGTTGTAAAAGGACACTATTATGATATGGGTCATGGCACCTCCCAATTGCATTTTTCGGGACTTGATGTGAGATAACATTTGTCATGATATGGACCCTGACACCTCCCAAATGCATTTTCATGGACTTGTTGTGAGAGGATGTTGTCGTGGTATGGGACCTTACACCTCCCAAATTCATTTTTAAGGACTTACTGTGAGATGACATTGTGATCATATGCTCCACGACACCTCCCAAATGTATTTTCAAGGACTTAGCGTGAGAGGACGTTGTCATATATGGGCCCAACCTTCACCGAAATGCATTTTTAGGGACTTATTATGAGAGGACGTCATCAATATATGGGCCCTAGATCCTCCTTAATGCATTTGAATGGACATGTTGTGAAATGACATTATCATGATTTGGGTGATGGCACCTCCCAATTGCATTTTTAGGGACTTGACGTGATATAACATTTGTCATGATATGGACCCTGTCACCTCCCAAATGCATTTTAATGGACTTGTTGTGAGAGTATGTTGTCATGATATGGGACCTAAAATCTCTCAAATGCATTTTTAAGGACTTATTGTGAGATGTGCACCATGGCACCTCCCAAATGTATTTTCTAGGACTTGGTGTGAGAGGACACTGTCATGATATGAGCCCAAACTTCACCAAAATGCATTTTTAGGGACTTATTATAAGAGGACAGTGCCAATATATGGGCCATGTATCCTCCTTAATGCATTTGAAGGGACATGTTGTGAAAGGACACTATCACGATATGGGTCATGGCACCTCCCAAATACATTTTGAAGGACTTGTTGTGAGAGGAAATTGTCATGATATGGGCCCCAACTCCTCATAAATACATCTCATGGAACTTGTTGTGAGAGGACACTGTCATGATATGGGCCATGTGTATTCCCAAATGCATTTTTGAGGACTTCTTGTGAGAGGAAACTCTCATGATATGGACCCTAGGTCCTCCCATATGTATTTTTAGGGACTTGCTGTGAGAGGGCACTATCATAACATTCCTTTGAAATGCATTTCTAGGGACTTACTATGAGAGGACATTGTAATGATATGGGTCATGGAACCTCACAAATAAATTTCTAGGGACTTGCTATGAGAGGACAATGTTAGGATATGGGCCATGACTCCTCATAAATGCATCTACAAGGAGTTGTTGTGAGAGGGCATTGTCATGATATGGGGCCTAACTCCTCACACATACATTTTTAGGGAGTTTTTGTGAGAGGACATCTTGAGTGGTGGGGTGAGGGTTGCATAAAGGATGAGAATTACTTTGGCATTGAGCTGTGCATTCTTTAGGGTAGCTTCATCCCATGTTGACACAACTCTAATTGGCTCCTTGTAGGGTGTAATCATCATCTTCACATGTCAAAGTTCATCCCTTGAATGTAGAACTACATACGCCTCTTCCAATAGAGGAAGTTGGTGTCGTCGAATAGTTGTTGGATCTAGGGATCTCGAGGAGGGATGAATAGAGCTTCAAAATTCTCACAAGAATAGTTATACCTTCAAATTATATCAATTTAAACCAAATTCTTAAGAAAAATTTGAAGTCCTATCTAAGAAAGCATAGAAAGGATGAGAGAGATTGAAGCATACTCTTGGACAAGGTGGTTAGAGTTGTTCCAATCTTCAAACTAGGAGATCGTCAATCCACTACCTAGAGAGGTCAACCTCTAGGACTTTGCAACCCATGTATACTTATATTCCATCATAAGATATATAAGGAGACCACCATATGTCCAAGGAATTACCTACTCAAGACAAGAGTCTTTCACCTACACAAGGACTTACCCACTTGATCAGGATGCCTCCATCCTTCAACAAGGACTTACCCACACTTGCATCAAGTCTTTGGCCTTGAAGGAATTACCCACTCTTCTTGAATTTTCACCTTGCCCTTCTCCTTCAACAAGGACATGTTGTGAACGGACACTATCATGATGTGGGTCGTGGCACCTCCCAAATGCATTTTTAGAGACTTGATGTGAGATAACATTTGTCATGATATGGGTCCTGACACCTCCCAAATGCATTTTTAGGGACTTGATGTGAGATACAATTTGTATTGAAATGGGCCCTGACACCTCCCAAATGCATTTGAAGGGACATGTTGTGAAAGAACACTATCACGATATGGGTCGTGGAACTTCCCAAATGCATTTTTAGGGACTTGATGTGAGATAACATTTGTCATGATATGGGCCCTGACACCTCCTAAATGCATTTTGATGGACTTGTTATGAGAGGACGTCATCATGATATAGGACATGACACCACCTAAATGCATTTTTAAGGACAAACAATGAGATAACATTGGCATCACATGTGCGATGGAACATCCCAAATGTATCTTCAAGGACTTGGGATGGTATTGGTTGTGATAGTTGGCCTTGTTTTAGTGGTGATGGTCTGTTCTACTTCTGAATGTGACACTTCATTTTGATCTGGTCGTGAAGCTACATTTGTTGCGGTGGCGATGTTGTGTTGTGAGGGTGGGTCGCGACGTTGTGTTGTGGGTTGGTCGCAAATCCTATGTGTAACACTGGTCGTGACGCCTTGCTTTAAAGTTGTTGTATCACGTTCTATCACGGTCACGGCGTGCGTCATGGAGACAACTCAATGTTGCGTTGTGAGATATGGGTCGTGGCACCTCCTAAATGCATTTTTAGGGACTAATGTGAGATAACATTTGTCTTGAAATAGGCCCTGACACCTTCCAAATGCATTTGAAGGGACATGTTGTGAATGGACACTACCACGATATGAGTTGTGGAACCTCCCAAATGCATTTTTAGGGACTTGATGTGAGATAACATTTGTCTTGAAATGGGCCCTAACACCTCCCAAATGCATTTGAAGGGACTTGATGTGAGATAACATTTGTCTTGAAATGGGCCCTAACACCTCCCAAATGCATTTGAAGGGACATGTTGTGAAAGAATACTATCACTATATGGGTCATGGAACCTCCCAAATGCATTTTTAGGGACTTGATGTAATATAAAATTTGTCATGATATGGACCCTGACACCTCCTAAATGCATTTTGATGGACTTGTTATGAGAGGACGTTGTCATGATATGGGACCTAACACCACCCAAATGCATTTTTAAGGACAAACTGTGAGATGAAATTGTCATCATATGTGCGATGACACCTCCCAAATGTATCTTCAAGGACTTGGGATGGTTTTGGTTGTCACGGTTGGCCTTGTTTCACTCATGATGGCTCATTTTGCTTCTGGACATGACACTTCATTTTGGTCTGAAACCAGGTCAAGGGTAACGACCAAATAACCTACTGTCCCATGTTACAACCTCTACATGACCCCAATTAACTGTTACAGCCATCACACTTCACCACCATAACCACAACGTCAACCAACATGCTAAGTAACCAAGCAATAATGATGTGTTACATCTAGTATGGTGTGTAGCGACTCCTCACAAATGAATTTTTTGGGACTTGATGAAAGAGTACACTGTCTGATATAGACACAACTCCTCATAAATGCATTTTACTAGACTTGTCTTGAGAGGAACATGTGATGATTTTTTTTGTTCAATACTTTACTGACTTCATGTTGATGTACTAGTCCAACCGGTTTGACCACTACGGTTCAAACTGACTCAATCCAGTTTGAGTCAACACTGGTCCGACCATCGTCTGGTTCTAATACCATTGGTCCAAATTATAACTGCTCAATTTTTGGTAGTGATTTTTCAGTATGTACATGTTTATTAATTTATACAATCAAAGTTTCAATCATCATTCAATTCTTTTGGTGTTTCCTACATACCAATGAAATTTGTCATTTTAATGCCTCAAAAACATTCATAGGTATCACTCAATTAAATAAAATAAATCTTAGATAATCCTCCCAATGTTCTATACCAATGTTGTAACTACCTTTCCCCCCACTTAATCCCTCGCTTCCTAAAACACTCGCGCCCGTGAGTTTTGACAGCAAAAAATCCCTTATCCCAACCGCAGTGCCCATCCCAATCGGCCGATCCCATTCCAGTCGGTTGTAAGGGTTTCAATCCACTGATCTCTGACTCTGTTCCAATCACGATTTAGAGCTTTTCGATAATAGAGTGTCATCTTCAGTTGTAGTCATGCAGATGCCCTAGCTTAGAATCGGGGGTTTGTCGCTTCCTTCATCCCTCCTATACTCGATCATCTGTTCATTTTCTAGAGCTTGCTACCAAAGCCCTAATTCCAAGTGGACCATGGAATCATGGTGCTTTAGACTTCAATGGTTCCATTCTCTTCGCTTTGCTCTGAGTTCATGGCGTGTCAGACTTGGATTTTCTTTATTATTGAGTTTCTTTTCTTCTGGCGTGTGCAGGTGCTAACGCTTGTAGCAGAAGCTTGACCGCAAGGTGTATATCGTTGCCCCTATTCAAGTAGTTCACAATTCTCATTCAGGGTTAGTTCCTATTTCCCCTCTTTGTTTGTCAAATTCCCCTCTTTCACATTCTGATTCCTTTTTCTTTTCTCTAAATTCACATATTTCCATATTCTTCTGGCGAGTGTAGGTACCAACACAAATCAGCTTTAAAGCTGCAAGCAGAAGGAGCTTCGCCCCTTGTGAAGTTCGTCACCATTCCGGTTTATTTCTTCTTTCCCCTTCCTCCTATATAAATCATGCCTCTTTCTCAGTCTTATTCTCTTTGCTTTGCTCTGATTTTATGGTTTTTCATTTGCTTTGCTCAGAATTCATAAACATCATAGACTTTATCAAAGGGTTGCAAAACCTGCACAACACTTTGAGAATGATGTTCATGACAAGGTTCATGTGGATGTCTTTATTGCACCAAATATTCAAGTATTACCAAACTAGTTTACCATTCTACTAGTATTATTCTTTGGAACCAATTTAAGTGAATGCTTAATAGTTAGATCCCTGGAAGATCACATGGTTCTTTCTGAAGCCTTTGTGAACTAAAGCATAACCAGCTGTTTGTTTGTATCCACTATGTCTTAATGAAATTGTGTCTAAACCAGAGTAATATGGTCGCTTCAAACAAGTCCCCAATCTCTTCTTAACATGTGTTGTACCCTGATTCATTTTTGATGTGTTTGAACACACTATGGACTCTTCCCAGCTCTATTTACCATTTATTTTTCTTTTTGGATATTGGTTATATTTGAACAATAACCCTCCATCCCGTGTCTTATCATTATTTCCTCCTATGTAGTGGGGTTGAGATAGTATTTTTTCCACGTCCTTGGTGGTGTTGGGCCCCTCCACATCCATTGTGGCTACCAAATGTATAAAGGGTGTCATTCATGGTTATCTAGGTCATAATATGACATAATTTGACCTAAATATAACTAATATTTGCATAGCATAAACTTCTTAGGCCTTAACATTCCCTATTTACCATATAGTCACCTAAATGAGGAACAATTTGGCCAAATCATACCAAACTTCCCCAAATTTACTCTATACCGATTATGCTTTGATTAAGGATAGCATATACTTATGACAATGTTAAGATATTTAATTTTCTTGTTTCTGTTAGTGTGATATCTTCCCAAATTTATTGCCTTCTTGTCCCCAGTTATGCTAACATAAGTTTGTAGTGATATATACTGTTATATTATCTCTTACCTGGACTGAATGGATTTATCAAGTGTAGAATTTTGAGTGAAAATTAAAACTTAACTTGTCCTCACAGCACTAAACCTCATGATAGGATATGCAAAACAACTTGATTAATAATTTAGAAGTTGGGTTACTTGCTTTCATCAAAATCAAAATCAATTAACGATCCCACATCTAGAATCGAATAACTAGACATGAGTTTTCCATTTTTAGCTTGACAGAGCTTCACAAACTATCAACATACAAAAATAGCATAATCTAATATCTTCATATAAGAGAAAAGTTTGAATAATTAAATATAAAATAGAAGGTATATATAAATAGTTATGACAAATGATTGTTGGCCAAAGGCAATTGTGTCAGAGATACATAGGACCATGTTTATAGACATAATTTGGAAGATAGAAAAGACTTCAATTTAGATCTAATCATATTTCTCCTGAGGTTAATTGCATAAAATTAATACTGTTTTTAAGAAAACTACGGTGGGTTTTGTTAGAAAGTGTAAAGAATGTACAAGGGAAGTTGAATCTAACATAGGAATGGTAGAGTAGAAAGTGAAAATGCAAGCAAGAAATTAGCATTGTACTAATGTGAGTACATTTAGATAAGAGGTCTATAAATAGATTATATAAATAAGAGAATGAAGAAGAAAAAAAACATCGTGATATATAGTAAACCAGTAAGTGGAGCAGTAGTAAATGGGTAATATCATAATACTGCAGCAATAGTAACTCCATAACATAGTAGGAAATTGATGTTTGGTCATGCAAAAATAAGATACAAAAAATAAAGAGGGAATGCAATAACATTGGGGTGATAGTATCAACTTGAGGGTAAAATAGAACGGAACATGGTGTTCAACTTAAAATATAGAAATATGATAACCAGTTGGGATTTTTTCTTATTCTTTTTAATGTTCAATGCATGGTTGTATAGGCGGCTAGGCAACCAGGAGTTGCCTAGGGACGCCCAGTATATCACCCCAACTTAAAACATTTTACAACGGAATTTGGTGATAATCAGTTATGTAGTAGGGCATAAGCGCAACTTGATAAATGTATGTTTTAGGGACTTGTTGTGAGAGCATACTATCATGATATTGGACGTGGCTTCTCCCAAATGCATGTGAGGGCCATCCCACATCATAAAAGCTCGATCCCAAGCATTGTGGTAAATGATTCACCGTTCAAAGTCACATCATTTTATATAGATCATTATTTCTTGCTAAGATAATATCTTCTTAAGTGTCCTTAGATGGGCACTGAAGCTACCTTAGGGACTGGGTACCCAATTTAAGGCATCTTGACCAGAACCTCGGTTGACCAGAACCTCAGAGGATAAACATGAAATACAGTCTTATAATTCTTATTTCTATTTCTATTATGGCAACACAATTTTCCATATGTAAGGTCTGCAAGATTAGTTCTTGTTCTGGGAAAGTGGGGTAACCATTAAGATCCTTACTCTAAATATGGTGCTATCTTGGTTTGTCATTCATATTTGTTTATTTTTTTTCTATGATATATTTTTTTGAACTCGTGTAAACTGTAGTAGATGGCTTAAACTGGAGCACCATGAATTTTTCGCATGTGGCCTCAATGTCTAAATAGATGGCTTAATCTAGAGCATAAAATGTCCTAGGTATTGAGGAGGTCAAGTAAGAATGACATGTTGAGATTTGCTGACACCTAAAAGGTTTTGTTTCAATATTGCACACAATTTATGTTGAAACTCCTCAAATCAGAATTATTTATCTCAAATTAGGTTTATTTACAGCTTTGGTTGCTTCTCTCCTTGACGTAGGAAGACCCTGGGGCAATGTGGGTTACTTGATTTTATATAATATGACCTACTAATCAGACCTAAGTTCTCCAAACTTTTACTTTATCGACATAAATGAAATATAATTGTTCCTTCAACTTCACCAAATTTTTACTAAAATTTGGTAATGGGTAGAATAATCAATATAAATCATTAATATCCCTATGAACTAGATAAATTTTTACTAGAATTTAATGATTCCGATTAACATGGTAGTATCATGTATACAAAGGTTTCAAATGGTAAAGGATCAAAAGTCAAATTGTAGTTCATGACAAAGTGTGGAAAAGGGAATTGAATATGAGAAGAAACAATAAGAACATGTTGTTTAGCTACTACAATTACAAAAGAAAGAGAAAGAATCAAGTTGGCCATATAGTTCATCAAGTGGTGACATGTTGAGATCCTAGATCTATTGTAGAATAGGATTATAGCCATATGGAAGAAAGGTAAGAAATTGGACAAGTTCAAACCTATCATGTGGTTCTATTTTAGGTCAGTTATACCATGGAACGGCAAGCATTAATCACCTTTCCTATGGCGCTCTGTTTTCACGGAAGAATAGGGGAGCACCCCTTCCAGTCCGTATGTGATAAAGAACCAGGGATGATGGACCCTACATGTTTCTTGAGTATATGTTGCATATTCCAAAGGCTTGGGGGCATCCCACAAGGCCTGGTCATCATACAAAGACAACATATTGGCAATTATTAGTGTTCAGATTTTCAGATCAATAAATCTTCAAAAATTTATAGGAACTAATCCAAATATGAAATAGGGGGTTTAAGGTATCATAGGAAAGATCGATACATGAAGAAAATCATGAAGAAAATTCCAGACCATGGTACACTCTAGATAAGTTAAATTTTTGATGTGAATTTAGTGAAAGTGGTTTGTGCACATTTATATTGATACTTTGCCAAATTGATTTTATAGGTGTGAACATTTCAATTGAACTTTATGAAAGCATCAAACCAAAAGTTTTAAAAGGTATGATGTTATGTGTGAATTATGATTTAGTGATATAAGTTATCTTATATAGTTGGTCATGTACATTAGGGTATGGGAACTTGATGAGGGGACAAGGACGTTGATCATTATGCCCCTTACTCTAAATATTGTGCTATGTTGATTTTGCATTCATATTTGTTCATGTTTTTTCTTTCTATTATATATTTTGTTGAACTCGTGTGAACTATAGTAGACAAGATTATTCCACTCAAATTACTTGGTGATTCAATCATACCAATGTAAAGGTAAACCATGGACCTATAAGACTAAGTAATTGACTCCTTGGTCTATAATGAATTTTTGCATCTAGCCTCAATGTCTAAATAGATGGATTAAACTAGAGTACCATGTCCTAGGTGAGGAGGTAAATTAAGAATGTCCTGTTGAGATTTGCTGAGACCTAAATGGTGCTCTTCCAACATCCCACACAATTTATGGTGAAACTCCTCAAATTAGGATTATTTTTCTTAGATTAGATTTAGTTACATCTTTGGTTGCTTCTCTCGTAGATGTCGAAAGACCCTAGGACAATGTGGGTTACTTGATTTTATATAATAGGACCTACTAATCAGACCTAAGCTCTCCAAACTTTTCCTTTATTGATATAAATGAATCTAATATCTCCTTCAACTTCACCAAAATTTTTTGTTGTAATAATCATGTTTGTTTTCACAATACAGTCCTAATTTCCCAAATTTGACATGATTTTTCCTAATTTAAACCTTATTTTAGATTACATGACCTAATCAGATCTAATTCTTATATAAATCCTACCCAAAAAAGTAAAACATGAGTAGCAATTCGGCCTTCAAGAACATGTTTGAGGGCAGGTGAAAAACAAGATAGTATCAGACAAAACAGTCCTAAATCTCAATGAATGATATATGTTACTTTCTATTAGATGAGGACATAAACTCCTCAAATCCCAACTATTTGCCTCAAATTAGATATTTTCCCCAAATCAAACCTTATTGTCCATATTTGCATGATTTGGCCTAATTAAAACCTGATTTTACATTATGTGACCTAATCAGATCTAAGTCTAAAATAAATCCTTCCCAAAAAAAGAGAAGGTTGAATAGTATCTAAGCTAAACAGCACCTAAACTAGACCTCAACGGTTCTTCTTGGTGAAATAGATTCTCTATTTGGTTCTACTTTTTATTGATTTCCTCTTCAATATAGTTATAATAAAAAATAGATAATATTTTTGAAGAATATTAATTGCAAGGAAGAGGAATGGAAATTACAAAAATAGATGTATTTAGCCTAGGCGCCCAGTTTAAGGTGGCTCTCCTAGAGCGTAGGGGGCCTAAGAGCACCTTTATAGATAAGGCATAGTTGATAAGGTGGTTAGGCATTGGATAAGGTGCTAATAATTAAGTATTTACATTCATGATTTGGCCTAATTCAAGCCTAATTTACATTTACAACAATTGGTTCTTATACATAACTGAAAATTTAACAAAATTACATGATCATTTTTCAAGGAGCCATGGATAAGAGTTGGATGAGTAGAGGAAAATCTAAACATGAACGTTGCCAAGAGGCATTCATGCAAGGATTTAACTTATTTTTGGATTTTGCATTTAGTAATCGTACTGAGGTCAGGTGTCCATGTGTGAAATGTGAGAACAAATTCTTTCATAATAGGGAGACAATTACATGGCATGTTATCAGATCTGGATTTCTATCGCCCTACACTAATTGGGAATATCATGATCATATTGACAAAACAGATCATATGGTCAATCTACATGTGGCTAACCCTTTTGATGATATGGAGGGGTTGATAAATGATGCATGCTATGACGAAGTAGAAATGAACACATACTTTCTTGATAGTGGTAGTCAATATCCTATTCATGATGATGGTGGTAGTGATAATGAAAATCATATTCATGATAATAAGCAATTTGAGGAACTACTTAAAGACGCTTGTGAACCATTATATCTAGGTTGTGATAACTACTCAAAGCTCTCCTTTTTTGTTCATCTATTTAGACACAAATGCTTGATAAAATAAGCAACAAGGCGATGCCAGAATATATGGAACTTCTATCTAAAGTGTTTCCTATGGGACACAAGTTGCCAACAACATGGTATGAATGTAGAAAACTCATGTCTTCTCTAGGGTTAGATTGTCAGAAAATCCATGCTTGCCCCAATGATTGTATACTTTATAGAGGAGAATACTTGAATTTAGACAAATGTCCAAAGTATTCTACCTCGAGGTGGATTGATACAAGTCGGGGAAGAAGGATAAAGATCAAGAAAAAGACACCACGAAAAGTTGTTCGCCACTTCCCCTTAATTCCTAGATTGAAAAGATTATTCAATTCAGTTAAGACAGCTCCTTGGATGATTTGGCATTCCACAAGTACGGCTGACGCAGTAGGTGAAATGGAACATATGAGGGATTCTAAGGCTTGGAAAGATTTTAATACCAATCATTCTTCATTCAGCAATGAGCCACGAAATGTCAAACTTGTTTTAGCGACAGATGGATTTATCCCTTTCAATATTGCAATGGGGAGTAGTAGAAGTATTTGGCCCGTCATCTTAATTTGTTATAATATTCTTCCTTGGCTCACTATGCATCAATCTTTCTTAATGATGCCACTTCTTATTGATGGCCCAAAATCACCAGGAAACGATATTGATATTTATCTCCAACCATTGATTGATGAATTGAAGATGTTGTGGGTTGGAGTGAACACTTTTGATGCTAAACTAGGTGAGGCATTTAGCATGCGAGCAATGCTTCTATGGACCATTAGCGACTTTCCTGCATACAATATGTTGTCTGGTTGGAGTACAAAAGGTTACAAGACTTGTCCGTATTGTCAAACTGATCATGGTTCTATTTACCTTCCATACAGTCGAAAATGT
This sequence comes from Alisma plantago-aquatica, assembly GCA_963693085.1. NCBI lineage: Eukaryota > Viridiplantae > Streptophyta > Magnoliopsida > Alismatales > Alismataceae > Alisma > Alisma plantago-aquatica. Next base: position 760,562,082 of record OY856412.1, read on the forward strand.
CTCTATCTAAGACATCGATGTTTTTTACCAATTAACCACCCATGGCGTGTTGATAAAAAAAGCTTCAATGGAGTTGTAGAACATGAACCCGCACCTCAACCTGTAGATGGGAAACAAATTGAACACTTGTGGAAACATTATGATAATGTTGTCTTTGGAAAGGTTTCAGGTAATAATTCACATGACCACCATGAACTACTTGAGGGGTGGAAAAAGAGAAGTATTTTTTTAGCTCCCTTATTGGAGCTCATTACTGGTTCGACACAATCTAGACGTTATGCACATAGAAAAAAATGTGAGTGAAAATATTTTGGCGTGGTTACTTCAAAAGGATGGTAAAAACAAGGACAATATTAAAGCCCGATTGGATTTGCAACACTTGTGAATACGTAAATCATTGTGGCCTAAACATTCAAAATCAAATAATATTAGGGAGCTTCCTCATACAATATACAATATGAAAAATGAAGAGAAGGAAAATTTTTGTCGATATTAAAGGAAATTAAACTGCATGAAGGATTTTCATCAAACTTCTCCCGTATGGTTCAACTACAAGAAAGGAAGTTAATCAGTATGAAGAGTCATGATCACCACATATTGCTACACCATCTCCTTCTAGTAGTTGTGATAAAGGCATTAACAAAACCTGTCAGAAAAGTTCTAACGGAATTTTGTGTTTTTTTCAAAGAACTAAGTGCAAGGGGCATTACTATTGAGAAGATGGAAGAGTTGGAGAATAAATTCCTATAATAATGTGCAAATTAGAAAAGATTTTTCCTCCTGCATTCTTTGATGTCATGGTCCATTTAGCTGTGCATCTAGCAACTGAAGCAAAACTTGCTGGACCAATTCAATTTAGGTGGATGTATCCCATTGAGAGATATCTACACACACTAAAGAATTACATTCATAATAAGAGTAGACCAGAAGGTTCTATTGCTGAAGGATATTTAATGGAGGAAGCAAGCATATTTTGTGATAGGTATATGTATGATGTGGAAACCAAGCTACATAGACCTGTAAGGTATCTCGATGGTCCACTTGGCTCTCATTCTATAGTGAGCATATTTGTCAAAGAACTACATCAAGCTACACGTTTCATATTGCTCAATACTGAGGAAGTTCAACCTTATGTGAAGTAAGTAACAAGTTATTAATTATAAAATATTTTTGAAAATTGTCTAACAAAATTTATCCACAAAATACATAAATACAGGAAGCATCAGGATATCTTAAGATGCCAGCACCCTAGTTGGGATGATTTCACCTTATAGTCACACCACCACAAATCATTTGTAAATTGGTTTGAAGATCATGTAAGGCAATACAACTATTTGATTTAACATAATGTTTTTATCCTATCTTATTTCTTAATTTCATCCATATTTCTTTTCTAACTAGGTTGCTTCCCTACAAGAATTTGATGAACTTCTCAAGCCTATCCAATATCTATCTCAAGGACCTAAGATGGGAATATATTCTTATAAAGGTTACTTTGTGAATGGATATAAATTTGAGCGTCAAGATGTTGATAAAGATCGAGTAACATAGAATAGTGGTATCGCCACAATAGTCTCTGATGGTGAAGTATATTATGGACTTCTAGATGACATCTTTGAGATTCGCTACCATGGAATGAATCCTTATTTTCTGTTTAAATGCTCCTAGTTCAATGTCGATGAGGAAGGGTTGTCAGTTGATGATCTTAACATTGCACATGTTAAAACGAGGAAGCGAAGCTTTGAAGATGAACCATTTATATACCCAGAACAAGATGAACAAGTCTTTTACTCAAGAGATCCTATAGATGGGCATTGGAGTATTGTATGCCACTGGAAACCTAAAAATGTATATGTAGATCATGATCTCATTGTTGAACAAAAAGATGATCACTTGGGTAAATATCATGAGCCTTCAATTAGTTCTGGGTTGAATGAACTTCCTGATGTCGGATGGACTAGGTCTGATATATCTACATCTTGTAAAGTTTCTAAAAGTGTAATCGGTGAAATTTTACAACCTAAAAAGAGAAGGAGAGTAGAGGTATAATCAATAGAAGACTTTTGTTAATATTATGATTGGTTTTTGTAGGACTGTCTGATATCTCACTTTAGACATCTAACTAAGATTTAATACAATCATTTTTTTTCAGAGTCATGCCACCTAAATCTATGTTCAAGTCCATTAATCAGATCATGGAGATGGAAAATCAGGGCACCAATCTGGCATCAAGAAAAGCAGGTATGTGAAACTTTATTTTAATTTTTTGCATACACTTTTTTGTCACATATTTTGTCTTTTATGTTAATTTCAGAACTAGAAGTGGTTAATGGAAGTAAGAAGAGAGCACTCATAAAGTCTGCACCCACCTTTAAGGATCCAAATAAGGAAGTGAGTAGCAATGCGAATTCAATTGCAGCTGCAAAAAGAAAATTTGTGTCCATCATTAAGGAAAGTATGGGTAAGATAAACTCAATTTAGTTTGAAGGTATTTAATTTCATGCATTTATGTTAATATTGTATATATTTGATTAGATGGATCAACAACAAGACCAACAAACTCAGATTGTTTGGATGATAACATTCCAATTGCAAATGTATTCAGAAAAGTCAGAAATTGTGGTATACTCTTTACTACATTAATATCATATTTTGTATTTTCTGACATCATGTCCTCTTAGGTATGTGAAATTATTGCATTTGTATAAATGCATCTATAAATGAAAAAGGTGAATCATACACTTTCAAGAAAAGTGTGCAGCCAAGTTTGAAGAAAAAGTCCATTGCTAAAAATGACATGCACCTCGAAGACCACATGAGAACAGATAAAAAAATTGAACATGAACCCAGATGCAAACAATGTAATTCATACCATTAGTTTTTTTTCCAATCATTAGTGTTTTTTATTGTGTAGTAACTTTTGATAAATTTATCAAAATATTAATGATTTTATTGTAGTGTCTAATCATGGTAGTCAGGGGAGCACACCACTTCAAAGGACCAACTTCAGAGGTATTATTTTCAATATCCAATTAATTTAAATGTTAAAATGTAATCAGGTAGATACAAAGTTAGAATGGATTTCAAACACACTTTATTTAGGCTCAACCAAAAGTACTGGAGGAAGTAAGAATTTACATCACCGTCATAGATATGAAACTGGTACAAGTTATATTTGTGTATGTGATTTTTCCCCTTCTATTAGAAAACATTATCAATTATGAATCCTTCTACTTTTCATAGTGATAGAGAGTACAAATGCATATACAAATGCCAAAGGAAAGCATGTCCCCATCCATAACAATCCACTTAAGGAACGCTTGAGTGAGATAACATCAAGTAAGTCTTAATTAATTTAGTTGCCTATGTATATATCACCAACCCCTCAATCTTGTATTTTTTTCCATAAATTTATTAGAAATGAAGAGACCAAGAAACTCAGAAATTTTGGAAGAAGAAATTCTAGTTGGCGATGCATTTAAAAAAACTAAAAATCATGGTATGAAGTACATTATTTACTATATTAATTGTAGAATTTTGCTTTATGACTCATCTCTTACTACCTTAAAATGATTGAATTCATGTAGACAAGTCTATGAGCAGAAAAGGTGAATCAAGTACTCTCAAGAAACTATCCATCCAAAATGAAAGAGAACATATGTCCATTGTGATTCTAGTGCACCAAATCATAATGCATCTTGTAGGATTGAACTTTTAGGTAAGCATTTTTAATATTTAATTTTATATTTTGTCACCCTAATGATAAAATATTACTATAGCCGTTGGAAATGTGAGATGCAATAAGCAGATATCTATTCCACCTGAAGATACTGTAATATATGAAGAAATGTGTGGGTCACGTGTAGATTTTGACATGAGCGATGAGGATAGATCACATTTGAGTGAATTTGTCTGTCATGAAACTTTAAGTGAGTTATGTGTCTATTATACCTAATACTATGCTAGTAATTTCTCTTAGTGTATCTCATTATTATATTCAATCTTTTAAGATTTTGATGACGCTCACATCCAAGAAAATTTGGATACCACTGTCACAGGTAATTCTTCTAGTTATATTATTCTAGCCATAATAATTATCCATAATCTATTCGTTATTTGGATATTAATGTAGAAGGTGATAAAGATAATGTTGGTGATTTCCACTTCAATGAAACTTTAGATGAGAATTACTCGCCGGTCCATAGAATTTCAAATTTATGTGTTCCAGGTAATTTATATAGTTACATTATTATTACTGCTACGACAATTTTACATAACCCACTAATTATTTGTAAATACTACTGTTGAAGATGATGGCAATAATGGTGATGACTTACATGATGATGGAACTTTAGATGGCAATTTATCGGGTAATACACTAAAAAATTCACATATAATCACCCTTACTGAGTACTAGGCTCTAACAACAAATCATATTTCTATATTATGATAGAAAATGGTGATCATCTTGAAGATGAGTTACACCTAGAAGACCAAACGAGAGTAAATGAAGAAATTCAAGATGACCCAATATGTAAAAAAGGTATTGTATGTCATACAAATTTTAGTACAATTTTTATATTTAATATTTAATGATTATAATTTCATATAAAGCTAAAAAGAATACAAGAGGATACACCACTTACAAAGCAGTCGCTCCAAAAGATGGGAAAAAATGGGTTTGCATTGTAGATAAAGAATTAGGTGTACCTGCTTGTGATGAACGTCAGAAACTATCAGGATGGCACAGAGCAATTTCCTATAGCTAAAATTTGGGGACAAAAACATCAAAGAAGTTTTGAGAAGGTGATGGAGAAATTAAAGGTATGTAACACTATAGTTAAATTTAAGTGCATGTGCTTGTAAATGAATAATATAAGTATTGATGACATGGAAATTTTGTTACTTAAAATTTTGGTAGGATGATTTTAAATTTGTAATGGAAGATGGGGAAATCTAGGCTCCTCTAGATGGTGTTGTAACTGCTTGTAAAAGAATTATGCAACAAGAACTGAGAACTTGGAGATATAGCCTGAAGAGCAAATATTATGATGAAAATAAGACTATAGAGGAACAAGCCTCAACTTGCGGAGACAAAAGAATTGATGCTGAGCAATGGAAAGAATTGTTGCAATACTGGAACAAAGAAAAGAACAAGGTGATAATACTTTGTATTATACTATATATCATCAAATCTGATATGACATAACTATTATACTTGTTTCAGGAATTGTCAGCTAAAAATAAGAGCATCTGAAGCATAGTAAGGCCTACCTATACGCATAGACCTATTTCTTTTGCAAGCCATGGCTTTAAATAGGTATGAATATATAATTAATTAATTTATAATGATGTTTCTATCTTATAAGCTATCCAAGAATTATTTTCTATTCTCTAATCTTGTACTAAATATTTAGCAAAAGGAGCATCCAGCATTGGAGGTCTACGTCTCAGGCCATCCAGATAAGAAGCAAAAATTTCCCAACAAGGACACTAAAGACATTCTTGTAAGTTGTGAAATATTCTATTTTAATTTATTGTATAATTTTTTTGAATTACACTAATTTTTTAAATTTACCAATGATCATCAACAAAAAGTTATTGATGAATGCATAAATCGGGGGCTAGACAAGACACGTGATCCATTAGAGTTTTCATCATTTTTGGATGAAGTGATTGGAAAACATCGTGGAGGGTTTGAAAGAGGTTTTGGTGCCACCGTATCTCGTCGAGATATGCAAAATCAGAAAGCAAAAGAAGTTTTACATGGCATTGTTATAGAACTTCAACAACAACTTAAAGATACGAAAAGGGAGCTAGAGGATAGTAATAGAGAACTTGTTGAAGCTAATTTAAGAATAGTTGTACTGGTATGGTACTTACACCTCATATACTTTATTTTCATTTGGCAGAAATTATTAACATTTATTTTTGTATCTACTACTTGGAGAGAAGAAATGGAAAAAAGAATTTTGTTGAAAGAAGGCATGCTCTCCGGCAGGTTGTTCTTCGAAATGCGGTAAGTTGATTATTCTACTTATTCTACTTAAGTTATAAGCAATACTAAACTTTAATCAGTTTACGTCAATCAATAGACTGGTGGTTGTTTGCAGGGTCAATCTTCACATATTCTACAATCATCCACTCCACCAGAAAGCACAGATCAACTGAGTGATTAGAAATTAATGATCTACTTCCCATTAGAGTTCTAGATTTAGTTATTTGTTTCTTAGGAAGACTTTTTCATATCTAAATTTTTCTTTGTATTTTGTTTACACAAAACACTTTATTTCCTATTCATTTAGATAATGTATAGATAGATTTTAGTAATTTGTTCTCGGTACCATTTAATTTATTTGTTACATTTCCAGAACTTCTGTGTGTAGTTTCCATGAAATAAAAATATCTATATTTTTATGTGTCATATATGTAGAACAAAAGTTAATCATGTTATATGTCTTTGTTTGTTTTATTTTAATTATGTATGTGGTTGGGAGACCCACAGTTAGGGTGGGGGAATTAATGGCGAATCCTATGATTGATTTTGTGACGACCCCAATTTCTATATACTTTCCATAGTGACATTCACAGATATGCATGCACTCATATCTATAAATGTCAAAAGGGAAAATATAAGAGATTAAGGTAGTCAACTAAAAATAGAGATTTAGCCAAGATCAAGTCCACATCATCATATAATGCCACATGAACATTCATTCATATGGATGAAATAAAGTCATTACATAAGGAGAGAAAATATTGTTCTAGGAAAAGATAACATAATTACATAGGATCTCAGTCATCCTCAACATCAACTAGAAAAGAAATAAACTAGCATCTAGAAAGTATGAGATAAGAGGAATAGTTCTATCTAATATATCCTCCATGCTTATTATTTGTGCCTTCAGGTACTTTGAGCATGTATTTCATTTTGGTTGTCAATTGTTCCTTGCACCTAGAAAATATGAGAAACAAAAACATCAACAAAGTTGGTACGTGGTAAAAATTACACTAATAAGGTTGCGTAAAGTAAAATATTTGAAACAGAAGAAAAGAGAGATAAAACCATTTCTTAAGACAAAAATCAGGTAAACATCCTTTTTATTACAATCATTTTGATGTGGTTGTACTACACATATTGCACTTGACTTACATCTAATGTGGGCAATATAATATCATCATACATCTAACATGGGCCAGGGAATCATACATCCATGTTAGGCAACATAGATCCACACCAGACTATGTGCTCTAGTAGATACAACCGATCATAACCATTTATGTTCTATTAGGTTTGGCGAAGTATAACTCATACTAGTTCAACCAAGCAATCATAATCAAATACGAGCATTCAAGGTATTACATATCATAGGCAACCAGAAATCTAGTCTTATACTTATAAGACCACGTACCTGCTTATTTAGATCAGATATCTAAGAATTTAGAATCAACAAGAATTAAGTCACCCTGCAAGGAAAGCAAGGGTACAACATTACTATTGGTCCATGTGACCAAGACTAAGATATGTCCTTAGTTGTTATTCCTTTTATGCTATCTAATTTAGATCAGAGATTTCCCATATTTTAATTGAGTTTAGAGATATTATCAGGTATGATCCATCATTAATTAGTTTGCTTAAAAGATAGTATTGAATTACTCAAAAATAAGATTTTCATAAATTAGGGTTTCTAGGATGGTCGGATAAAAGGGAAGAAACCCTTAAGATATTAATGGTTCCATAAGATCAGGGTTTGAATTAGAGTTCAGGACCATTCATGATCACTAAACATCATCTAATAATACTAGATTTGATAAAAAGATGTATATCCAATTACATGTAGAGAGAGAAAATTAGATTTAGGGTTTCTTCTAATCATTTCATCATTTATCTACTTAGAGTGTTTTCAGTTATATTGAAAATAGGGTTACATCTAAGGTTAAAAACATTTTGGAAGGTTAGATATCATCAAGGAAAACTATTATTAATAATTAATTATAATTAAGGAGGTCATTAAGGCTTTACGAAACTATTTTTGAAATAGGAGACGGATCTAGGTCCTGATATCATTTTATTTGGATAGAGAATATTTTTCTAACCAAAATAGTATATAGGTTCGATATATTCTGATATTCGTAGCATTTTCTAGGATTTTTCTAAGAAAATCAATTTTCTATAGATTAAGATAAATAAGGAAAGGAAATTACCTTGATCAATGGTCGGATCTGAGTGGATCTATGGCTCAGATTGATCCAAGGATTTGCAGATGATTTGTGGATTGCTGAGATGGCAATCAAAGCCTGGTCCGAGCAACTTGAGGTTGCTCTTGGCTTCAGTTGTTTGCTCCGAACAGGGGATCTGGTCCTAGTTTGCGCCAATGGTCCTGTGAGCAAGGGAGGTTGTACGGGAAGAAGGAGAGGGTATGTGCAAGCTACGAGTGAGGATATACTGCATGGAAGAAGATTGTGACTCTGTGAAGTACAAGTTCAAACTAATGGAGGTACAGAGCATGAGCTACAATAGTACAAAGAAGGAATCAGTTCAGGTTGTACCTCGAGTGCTGATCAGCTGAGGGTCAAGAGAAGATCTGCGGTCCTTCCTGGAGTCCCGCGCAGGTGCCTGAGCTCAAAGCAGCAACAAAAGTGGTCCGTAGAGGTGGTCGGAGTCTGGTTGGGTGATGTCGTAGGCTTCTCCAGTCGGTATCAGCCTCTGGACCAACACTCCCTTCCACGAGTGTTGGGATGCCTCCGCCTTAGTGCAAGGATGATACGGACGGAACCGATTGGAGGGAGGAGATTTGAGGTGCAAGCAGGTTGTAGTGGTTCAGGCCGAGGAATATGGAGTTGGGTGGAGAATAGGGGGAGTGGTGATGAGAAATTGAGGGGTCTTTGCAGCTAAAGGAAGGGTTGTGGAGCTACTGAGTTCCTTAAATAGGCACTGTGAGGCCTAGGATTGCCTCCCCTAAAGTGGCCAACGGCTCCATGGCGCTGCCATTTGGGCATTTTCGAATCCCTAATCGTTTGGGATATTTCTTGGGCTCGTTCAAAAGACGAGGAGAAACCGGATCTGAGGAGCTAACTTTGATGAGATATGATCGAGAGGTGTGAGAGAGATGAGGGTTTGAAAAATGGCGCTACTGAGTAGGCCGAGCTCCGTGAGAAATGGGTGAGGAGGATGACTCGGTCGTCTCTTCCACCAGATCCGGATTCAGATCCGGGCCAGGGTCCATCAAGTTCTAAAAGATATTATATACATTGATTTCAATTGCTTATATCTCCTAAATGGTTAATCCACTAAATTGAAATTTTGAGGAGAGATTCATGACCTTATTGAGTAACTATGGTATAATTTTGGGGTCCAAATTCGAAAGTTTGATATGTTCATTTACTAAATACAATATCACATGTATTTCATCATCATAACATACTAGGGTTTGCATTTTCTTTGCAATTTGTGACTCATCTTTGTTCAATTGAGTGAGGAAAGTATATGAGGGTATTTTGATCAACCAATTTGATAAGAAAACTATTAAGAGAGAGAAAATATGATAAAAACTCACTTTGTCACATTCTTCCCTCCTTTTAAGAATTTTGCCCTCAAAATTCAAGCAGCTTGAAAGAGATGTGGATATTTCTATGCGGCCTCTGACTTGAGCTCCCATGTGGCATCGGTTTGATCATGGTGGCTCCAGAGAACTTTCACCATATATATATGCCAATTACTGTGAAGCTCCTTTGTCTTGAAATCAAGGATTTTGACTGGTGGCTCAGCATAAGACAGATCATCTTTCAGCTCGAGAGGCTCATGATTCAGAATGTGACTGGGGTCTTTGACATAAGGCTCCAGATTAGATACATGAAAGACATTATGCATGGCACTATATTGAGGTGGCAAAGCAAGATGATAGGCACATTCTACAACCCTTTCAAGGATCTCAAAGGGTCCCACATAACGAGGACTGAGCTTTCCCTTATTCTTGGCCAAATCTCGAATAGGTCGGATCTTTAGAAAGACATGATCACCTTCCTTGAACTGACGTTCCTGTCGGTGAGCATCTGCATACGATTTTTTCCTATCATGTGCTCGCTTCATTCTCTTCCTGATCAGTGCAACTTTATCTGCATACAGCTGCATCTCCTCAGATTTCATCAAGGTGTGTTCTCTGACATCGTTCCAATGTAATGGAGATCTACACGGTCGGCCATAGAGAGCTTCATATGGTGGCATCCCAATACTTGCCTGATAGCTATTATTATAGGCGAACTCGGCTAAAGGCAGGTAATGGTCCCACAAGCCTTCCTAGTCAAGCACACATGCTCGTATAAGATCCTCCAGAATTTGCACTGTTCGTTCTGACTGTCCATTATTACATAGGATCTCAGTCATCCTCAACATCAACTAGAAAAGAAATAAACTAGCATCTAGAAAGAATGAGATAAGGGGAATAGTTCTATCTAATATATCCTCCATGCTTATTATTTGTGCCTTTAGGTACTTTGAGCATGCATTTCATTTTGGTTGTCAATTGTTCCTTGCACCTAGAAAATACGAGAAACAAAAACATCAAAAAAGTTGGTACGTGGTAAAAATTACACTAATAATGTTGCATAAAGGAAAACATTTGAAAAAGAAGAAAAGAGTGATAAAACCATTTCTTAAGATGAAAATCAGGTAAACATCCTTTTTATTACAATCATTTTGATGTGGTTGTACTACACATATGGCACTTGACTTACATCTAATGTGGGAAATATAATATCATCATACATCTAACATGGGCCAGGGAATCATACATCCATGTTAGGCAACATACATCCACACCAGGCTATGTGCCCTAGTAGCTACAACCCATCATAACCATTTATGTTCTATTAGGTTTGGAGAAGTATAACTCATACTAGTTCAACCAAGCAATCATAATCAAATACGAGCATTCAAGGTATTACATATCATAGGCAACCAGAAATCTAGTCTTATACTTATAAGACCACATACCTGCTTGTTTAGATCAGATATCCAAGAATTTAGAATCAACAAGAATTAAGTCACCTTGCAAGGAAAGCAAGGGTACAACATTACTATTGGTCCATGTGACCAAGACTAAGATATTTCCTTAGTTATTATTCCTTTTATGTTATCTAATTCAGATCAGGGATTTCCCATATTTTAATTGAGTTTAGAGATATTATCAGGTCTGATCCATCATTAATTAGTTTGGTTAAAAGATAGTATTGAATTACTCAAAAAGAAGATTTTCATAAATTAGGGTTTCTAGGATGGTCAGATAAAAAGGAAGCAACCCTTAAGATATTAATGGTTCCATAAGATCAGGGTTTGAATTAGAGTTCAGGACCATTCATCATCACTAAACATCATCTAATAATACTAGATTTGATAAAAAGATGTATATCCAATTACATGTAGAGAGAGAAATTTATATTTAGGGTTTCTTCTAATCATTTCATCATTTATCTACTTAGATTAGTGTTTTGATTTATATTGGAAACAAGGTTACATCTAAGGTTAAAAATATTGTGGAAGGTCAGATATCATCAAGGAAAACTATTATCAATAATTAATTATAATTAAGGAGGTCATTAAGGCTTTAGGAAACTATTTTTGAAATAGGAGACGGATCTAGGTCCTGATATCATTTTATTTGGATAGAGAATATGTTTTGATCAAAATAGTATATAGGTTCGATATATTCTGATATTCGTAGCATTTTCTAGGATTTTTCTAAGAAAATCAATTTTCTATAGATTAAGATAAATAAGGAAAGGAAATTACCTTGATCAATGGCCGGATCCGACTGGATCTATGGCTCAGATTGATCCAAGGATTTGCAGATGATTTGTGGATTGCTGAGATGGCAATCAAATCCTGGTCCGAGCAACTTGAGGTTGCTCTTGGCTTCAGTTGTTTGCTCCGAACAGGGGATCTGGTCCTTGTTTGCGCCAATGGTCCCATGAGCAAGGGAGATTGTATGGGAAGAAGGAGAGGGTATGTGCAAGATACGAGTGAGGATATACTACCTGGTAGAAGATTGTGACTCAGTGAAGCACAAGTTCAAACCGATGGAGGTATAGAGCATGAGCTACAATAGTGTAAAGAAGGAATCAGTTCAGGCTGTACCTCGAGTGCTGATCAGTTGAGGTTCGAGAGAAGATTCACGGTCCTTCCTGGAGTCCCACGTAGGTTCCCAATCTCAAAGTAGTAGCAAAAGTGATCCGTGGAGGTGGTCAGAGTCTGGTTGGGTGATGTTGCAGGTTGCTCCAGTCAGTATCAGCCTCTGGACCAACACCCCCTTCCGCGAGTGTCGGGATGCCTCTGCCTCAATGCAAGGATGGTACAGATAGAACCGATTGGAGGGAGGAGCTTAGAGGTGCGAGCAGGTTGTAGTGGTTCAGGCCGAGGAAGATGGAGTTGGGTGGAGAATAGGGGGAGTGATGACGAGAAATTGAGGGGTCTTTGCAGCTAAAGGAAGGGTTGTGGAGCTACTGAGTTCCTTAAATAGGCACCGTGAGGCCTAGGGTTGCCTCCCCTAAAGCGGCCAATGGCTCCATGGCACCGCCATTTGGGCATTTTCAAATCCCTGATCGTTAGGGATATTTCTTAGGCTCGTTCAAAAGATGAGGAGAAACTAGATCCGAGGAGCTAACTTTGACGAGATATGATCGAGAGGTGAGAGAGAGATGAGGGTTTGAAAAATGGCACTACTGAGTAGGCCGAGCTTCGCGAGAAATGAGTGAGGAGGATGACTCAGTCGTCTCTTCCACCGGATCTGGATCCGGATCTGGGCCAGGGTCCATCAAGTTCTAAAAGCTATTATATACATTGATTTCAATTGCTTATATCTCCTAAATGGTTAATCCAACTAAATTGAAATTTTGAGGAGAGATTCATGACCTTATTGAGTAACTATGGTATAATTTTGGGGTCCAAATTTGAAAGTTTGATATGTTCATTTATGAAATACAGTATCACATGTATTTCATCATCATAACATACTAGGGTTTGCATTTTCTTTGCAATTTGTGACTCATCTTTGTTCAATTGAGTGAGGAAAGTGTATGAGGGTATTTTGGTCAACCAATTTGATAAGAAAACTATTAAGAGAGAGAAAATATGATAAAAACTCACTTTGTCACAGATTTGGCTTCAATTGACTTGAATATGTCTACTTTTTAGGCAAGTTGAATCCATCAAAATGCATTTCTTGCTTTCTTTACAATCCATTTCTTACGTTCTGTACATACGTAAAAAAATAATTTGCTTTGTACATGTAATTAAGAAACTCCATGCAGATAAAGTCTTTTATAGTGGTTTGTTGGAATTTCTTTTGGTATTTGAGAGCGAAGAAGGTAGTTTCCATCCCAGTACCTACAACAGCAGGTAGTAGACCAATGAAAGAAGTTGTACCTTCTAATCTATGTGTGTGGAGGGAGTATGGCTAGAATCTCCATCAAGGCCCCCCCCTGTCCTAGGTATGTACTCTCTTTTTGTGTGTGGATATCAACATGTGGTTGATTCATGCCATCAAAAGACTCGGAGGCCTAGAGAGTATGTGCCCACTGACACCTTGCACTTAGTAGTTAATGATACCTCCCATCATGATCATGATGGTGAACCTGATTGTTGTAGCTGTTGGTTTCAACCATACCATCTATAGTGTAATACTTCAGTGGAGTAAGCTATTAGGTGGAGTTTTCTTTAGTTTCTGGGTGTTGGCACATCTGTACCCATTTGCTAAAGGGTTGATGGGAAGGTGAGGAAGGACATCGACTATTGTGTTTGTATGGTCTGGGCTCATTGCCATCACCACAATGGGGTAAAGGAAGTTGTTGTAGCAACAATTGCATCTATTGTGCCAACTGTGAGTATATGCCAACTTCTTGTTTATTGTTTAGATCAACTTTCTTTGAAATCTTCTTATGTGTTCAAAACATTCATATACATCCACATATGGCTAGTGTGAGAATGCTTCATTGGGCAAAACCTTAATCCCACCGCTCAAGCTCTCATCATATCCACAGGTAGAGCTTTAAAAACCCACCCATCGATTACAACCTTTTCCTTTAACTTCCATTCTATATGCTGAGGTTTGTGCTTATAGTAACCATTTATCCAGATTGTTGAGGTTTTCCGGTCACTAAGAGATCACGCTATTAAGAATGAATCATTGATATAGAAGATTGTTGCACTAATTTATGTTTTAGTTGCCATTTCAATAAATATAGATATCTTACCTCTTCAATTGATCATAATTCTTAGGTGGATTGCTAAAAATTGTTGTTGTCGTTGTTGTTTTGTTCATCTAAAATATAAAAATTCATGTGTTTTCCAGCTTCGCGAGGTAGATGCAAGTATGATAACAAATCATGATCAGATACTACACCGGAAGAGGTTGTTCCAAGAGGGGTACACCTTTGATTTCAGTGTGTCTCTTGCTAATGCTTTCATGAAGGTAATATGTCCTACAAAATTAGACGTATTTCTATATCTTCACCCTACTAACAAGTTCTCACAACTGAATTCATGTCCATGCTTGAATTTTGTCTAGGAAACCTTGATCAGAGGATGGACAAGGCTACAATGGAAACTGATATTCCTGTTAGAGATCTCACCGTCATGGACAGACAGGTATGCCTACTGTTGAGAGTGTGGTTTAGTTGAGTGGAGTTTGGATGATTTTGGTAGGTATTTTAGTAGATCTTTTTGAGTTTATGCTTGTATGTTGATTGATTGCATAGTGGTCGTAAATGCTTTCAAAACTTCTTGTATGTTTGGTAAAGAGTTCAATAATGTACTACATAAGGAAGCTTGGACCCAACTCTACAGGGAACCATGTCAAAACACCACCTTTACAAAGCATGGAGATATAGCCATGCGTGATTTACAACAAGAATTAAATTATTCCAAATTGCTATTTTGCTCTGTCAAAGCCATTTATATACAAAATGACTTTCCTAAGTGTTAGTATATTTTATTAGCTCATGCTTACTTGAAATAAATTTATAGGGACTCAAAATTGTATCCTTTGTGCACATTTATTATTATAGTAAAAGTTTATTGTCTCCTTCCTCATGGTGGCAACACTTAAAGTGGAACTTCCATACTCGTTCATTAGATGACTATTCACCCATGAAAATAAAGACTGTACCGATGATAAATATCTAAATTATATAGATCTGACTTCTTCACGGTTTCAACTATGAGAATAGCTAACCCACAATTTGATTGTGGTGCTTATTTATTGGGCACAGTATAGATCGTGTAGTAAGAATAGAATGCTTGTCTACCATGATAGCTGTGAGGAATCAACTACTCAAAGCCTGTTAGACTTCTATGACAAATTGTCAAATACAAAACACAACAGATAGTTGGTTGATGGCATCATTTTCTTTTCATCATATAGCGAGCATCTAGTTGTGGTTTAGGCAACTTTTTATGGTTTTTGGCATGGTTAGTTCTCTTAACTGATGTGAGTTTTGCATAGATAAAAGTTGGCTCTATCTTGGTTTTATAATTATTCTAATTGATCAGAGTCTTGCATAGAAACAAGTTGGTTCCCATCATGCACCAGTTTTGCATCAACATATAAATGCTTATAACTACCCTTTTGTTGCTACCCTGCTCCAGATGCACGATTTTGGCATGTGTATTATGAAGGATCAGGAGACGCTTTCCATTGACCCACAATTTGCAGAGTGGTATGGAAACATGACAAATGACTTGAAGGTAGTCCTTTTGGGTCTTTCTTGTTGTTCTATTGAGAATATTGATACCTCTTCGTAAATATGCAAAGTTAGAATCAGTAGTGCCCACTCTTTATTATTTTTTGTCCCTCCCTGTATACAGGAAAAGGGAACTGTTGATCTTGCAATCTGGTATTACTTAGTTGCTATTAAGGTATGTGGGTGCTATTGGCTTGATCTAACACAAGCTCTGTTATGTTTTACTTTTGATTTTTTTTCCTATTATGGAGTATTATAAGCTATGTGTTTGCTACAATGATTTTGTACATGTCTAAGCTTGTCCTTTGGAAACTGTAACACAAACAGGTGGGCAACACCTATTTCGAACACTACCTCACCTTTGGCGAAGTCTACAACACCAACACAATGGGCATGTACAAGTACTAATGGATTCATGCCATGATCTATGCGTGGTCATTACCAACTGTCAGTACCCTGATGGGAACATCACATGTGCTTGCATGGATGTGCTAGACAAGGTCGATGATGAGAAGGGTGAATTCGACATATACAATATCTACCATCTCTCTTGCCGCTTGACTTCATCCTTTGCCTATACTGGCTTGGTGGGTTTCTTACATCTCTTCAACATCATAACCTAACTAATTCATTTCCAATGTCGTGATTATTTAACCGGCTAATAAACATGTTATTTTGACTGTTAATGTATTCATGGCAGGCACCTAGCTTGAATCATTTCTCCAGGACTTCAAATCATAAGAGCTTGAAGTCTCCAAAATAGTTCTTGACACAGATCCAGCTTTTCCATATCCCTTGTGTATCCACATCATGATCATGCTCTATGAAGGCTGGTCAGGATGTTACCCTGAAGGTGTGATGCGATACTACACACTTTCAATAGACACAAGTCGGCAACACAAACTGGCCACCAGAATATTGTCATCACCGATTTACAAATTAAAGTTCCTCCATCACTGTATCATGATTAGAGCCAGTCTCAATTATCTTTAACCAATGTCCAATAGAAACTCCATCAATGGTATGTAGAAGGAGAAGGAACTCCATCAACGCAGTGCGGATTTGCAAGGTTGTGTGCTCCAAGCCACAATTATCAATCCAAGTAAGAAAAAGAATCC
This sequence comes from Alisma plantago-aquatica, assembly GCA_963693085.1. Taxonomy (NCBI): domain Eukaryota; kingdom Viridiplantae; phylum Streptophyta; class Magnoliopsida; order Alismatales; family Alismataceae; genus Alisma; species Alisma plantago-aquatica. The sequence continues at coordinate 760,578,935 of OY856412.1, forward strand.
ATACATGCACATGAACAACAGGATCTCTTCCAAGTTTCTCCGATGACCATCATCATGAAGAAGGCTTGATAGATAGCACTCGTACAAATGCACTAGTACATTGCCGAATAACAACCTTTGACATATCTATATTGAGAATTTTGCTCAGTCCAGGAACCTAGATGTTAAAAAATTAGCAACACGAGGGGTCTTCTAATGAAGATCATAAACATCACCACTTTCACTATATGGTGAGTTGTTATTTAATTAAATAACCCACCAAGTGTTTACAGCAGCCCACAGCCCACTAAAAGTCAGTAGTTGAGTGGTTTAAGCATCAACTTGTGTTGGAAAATTGCAATACGTACAACTTCATAACTAAAGTAATATGTACTCAAGAAGCATTTTTGCAATTTATTTTGTATATTTTTGTTTGGGGCAAGGTAAAATGTCCTACCCTTGTAAATCATGTTTGTGTGAAATAGAAATATCACTTCTGATTTCAAAGTTGCTACAATTTTTTTATACGCATTCATATTGTGATTCAGCATAATATAAATGTTACTAAAGTATAATTACTCATTCAAAAGTATAGAAAATTATCTTTTATGTGCTTCCATATATGATGTACGTATATACATGTCAGCTTATACTGATTAGATGGCATTTTCTGTTGTTGTTTTCCATTAAAAAGGTGACTGTTGTATATGTAATCTCTTGTTGATTAAATGACTATCTATGATGTCACATGTTGTGAGTTCTTAAAATGCAGAATCCAAGTATAGGTGACGTGCATCACTTGAGCCTACATACTACATAGGGCATGACTGAAAGATGACGTTCATTACATAGACAATTTTTAAGTACATAATCTTTCAAGTCATAGGTGACGTGCTTGGAAGTCACCAAAGGACTTCTTTTTAGTAGTGACCATAGCCACCACATGGCATCAGCTACAATGTCAGTAGCCACCAATAGACCAGACACACCTCCTCCATATGAAATCCTTGCATTGAATTCCACTCCTATCAAACCTTCTTGACTTCTCTAGCTCCTAACTCCTCACCACCAATGTTTCTAGCCTTTTGCACCAGTCCATACCCATCCACAAATTGAAGGAAGATGACTTATGCATTTCAATGTGAAAGCAACTCTTGCACAACCATTGTCGTACCAACCTACTACAATGAATATATCTCCTAGAACTCCATGCATATTGCTTACAGTGAACAATCTCTTTTACATACCAAAATTCATGGGAAGATCTGCTTGGTTCCTTGAAACTTACCCTTCAACAAACTCCAATGACATGTAATTGTTGCAACACACCTAGAGGAGGGATAGATTCCACTCTACATCCTTGAACTAGTAGGTTGATGTCAATCTATCTCCAAGAAACATAGTCATGAATGGAATAGACTCCATTAAGAACATGTTCATTGAATATTTGTTCAAGCACAACATCAACTGGTGAGTCTCCTTTTACAGTTTTTCAGAATTTAATCTAGTTTATAGGACTATCAAGATGCATCCATTTAGACAAGATAAAAAGATAATTATGAAAATCCATTAAGATTACTATGTCAAGTATCCTTATAGTTACCTTATTAGTAAACGTAGTAGGGTATTAGTACTTATATTATGATGTAAAAGTTTCCCAGTTCACTATCATGCATGCCTAACTGTATATTAGTAGTATATAAGTGTAGTAGTGTGTCACCATAATAAGCAAGGGACATGCAAATTCTATAGTGATATAGATGAAATACTAATGTATTGAACAATATTATGAAGGATAATGGTAGATATAGTATAGATGAGAAAAATGAGGATTTTACCTAGTTGACCTATTGACTTAAGTAAATGTCATATTGGTATTAGCATTTGTGTATGAATCAATGGTTAAGTAGGGGTTAAATAAATTCAATAGCATAATAAATAGTACCTTATGTAACTAGCCATGAGAAGAAATTTGAACACATGAGCTATAGAATATTTATTATTACCCACTATATATGTTCTAGACATACTTCTACTTATGTGACTAATTACAAATATTAGAAATAAAATAGATATTCAATCACAAACTCACTTAATTAAGGTTGAACCCTAATATGCCTTGAAGTGATCAGATGTAAAATAATATCAATATGTGTAGCTATACTAGGAACGAATACACATATTCAATATATTTGAATAACATATCTAATGTGTTCCTAGGATGAATTCTTGACTATGGGAACTGAGTTTATCTATTGAGTGAATCATTAGCTATGATAATTAGGTATGTGCAATCTCTATTTTGTTTTGGGCATTATTATTATAATGATATAAATTCCTATATTGAGGCATTTACTTGACTACTTTTACTTTTTGCAAATCTAAAGTTGAACATCCATAATTTATTATTTGAAATCTCATGAACTTTTGTGGACATTGAATTATTTGTTTAAATTGGTCCTTTAACCCCTCTTGATATGCTTTCAATATCAATTGTGAATTTTCATTGAATTATTAGTCTTGTCACTCTATTTTTGCATGCTAAATGTTTGACTAGAATATCAGAATAGTGGTTTTCATGTAAAATAATATGTTTAAAGGGCAAGGGTATTCCGCACGGGGTGTGCATTTTCACACTTACTTTTTATGCAATGATCTTATGGTGTTATGGCCATGTTTTAAGTACATTCAGTCTTCATTATTTATCCATGCAAAGATATTACTTATCATTTATTATGAATGCTTATTATGGCAAGATGTTTCTTTTACATCAAATATTCTTCTCTATGAATATTATGCCTTAATCTATTAATTTGACTCTTGTTTATCTTACCTAATTTTGTATGGCACTTTTTTATGGGAACATACTTTCTATACTATTAACCCAATGTAATTCCCATATGTGATTTATAAGCACATACTCAATGTTTATTGGCGCATCCTTTTGTTTCCTATCTACTGGGTGATGTTCACCTTCCACCGATATGTAGGTACATTGGAGGATAAGGATGAAATAAGAACATATATAGGATACTGGACCTAAGGATAGCTTAGAATGGCTAGGTTTTCCCTCTACAAAAGGTCTTGCATTTGATTAGATTTATGAGATGTATACCTTACTTTGATATACCACCTTATGGTGAGGAATAATTGTATAATGATACATTTTGAAACTTTATAATAGTTTTGTATTGGTGGCTTATTCATTATCTTGCTATGTAATATATACCCTTTGAGTGGATCCCCTATTCGGTCCCACTCTTTGCAATATGTATCAGAGCCTAAGTAGTTGGTAACTTGACGATTTCAAGTTATCTCATGTTAGGTAGATAAGTAACCCTATATTGTTATGCCTACCCTTGAGTTGTGGAATACTAACTAGGGTTTCAATCCCTAACAAAGTTGGTCACTTCCACTCCCCAAACCACCTATGTAGTTGAGACTAAATCTTGAATAACCTAATCACCCCTGCCCTTTTTATGGGTGTAAAAATGTCATTTGGTGGGTTTGACTCTTTTAGTGTTTTATTCCCATATCCTAACACTCAAAGGTTAGCCTTAAAAGTGTAGGTTGAGTTTAATAGTCATATCTAGGTTTTACCCCATTTCTCAAATAAACCCCTTTCTTATTTTTTTTTTGGCATGTCTTGCATATGCCCAATTTGGGTGTTGAGCATATGTGGATGACAAATGTAAAACCTTGGTGCAAGTTCTACAATCGAGATGATTCCCCTAACACTAAGTGATAATCTGAGCTAGCTCCATTATGGACATGTAGAGGCTTGCCTTCAACATGGAGTATCTCAACATAGTTATACTAAAGCTCTCAACCTAGAGGTTGGATACTATCCTCATAGAGTTTGAGAATACCTTACATGCAGATTATTTGAGATAAGTCACAAGTTTTCAATATACAATCTCAAGATCTCATATCTCTCATATCATAGTATACTTGGACTGCCTAGTGAATGAGATCATGGGTGGAATTGACAATATAGATCACTTTGTTTCGTGCAGGCATATTGGTGATAAACCAACAAGTAAGGGAGAACCTTAATTTCTTCCTGTGATGGTTGGACAATCATATGGATCCTTGATGTCTAAAAAATAAGATCTCTAAATCATAATTAGGGTGAAGTAAGCAATCTTGTATTTCATGTTCTAATTGGATGGGGTAGAAGTCAATTGTGTGATAGAGAAACCCTTTTTCCGTCCTCTTATGCTATAAGTTGAAGACAGTTCTTGGCAGACCCTTTTGATTATTTAAGAATTTGAACAAGTTAGTAGAGTAAAGCGATGATAGAATAATATTATAGTTATCATGTAGTGAAACAGTGGTAGACTTGGTTCTCGGATTAATTTTGGTGCCATATTTGGATTTTGATCGTAAATTTTCATCATCAACCTTTTTTCATCATTCAATTATATTTATAAAAGAAAAGATTTCTGAATGTGGAAGATTTTTGAAACCAAGTCACTACCACTATAAAAGTTTGAGTTGTAGAGAAACTCTTAGTGAAGAACCCCATGATTGATTTCATCAACCTTGAGACCCTAGGCCTATGGAAGAAGTGTAGAGTTAGAAGGGTACTTAGGTATAAACGACCCAGGTGATCTACCCATGTTGCCTCTTTAGATGGTTAGTTAAGATATATCTTAACTCATTTAAGGGATAAAGTACTGAGGTTTTATCCTTCAAGAAGGTGACTTCCCTACTTCAACATCTCTTATAAGAAGACTAAAGGAGAGTTGATGCATGAAGTAATGTAGGTTTACCATGGGGTTTGGGCTAAAAGTATGACACGGAGTGGTGTACGATAATCAACATCGAGTGTGTTAGAAACCATAGATTGAGTTATAAGTATTACTTAGTACACATGACAAGTGATTTGTGAATTTTGGGAATGAAAACATCTTTAAGGGGGGGAGTGTTGTAACATACACAAATCTAGGTATATTGGATTACCTCCCTTCATCAAGGCCCCTATTTGATTTTGTTAATTATTAGTACCCAATTAACTAACTCAAAATGCTTAAGGAACAACTACAGTCAAATATTGTCATTTATTCATAAATACCCCTTATAAATGATATTTGAGATATAAAATGACCATGATACATTCAGAATTAAGATTTGAGGTGAAAATTGATAACACCTCATTTTATACACTTTTTGCTTATATTTTATACCTCCCCTAGCATACCTTTTATAGATTTTTTCACTTATTTTATCACTTTATTCAAAAAGTTGACCGGCCTAAATCGTGTGTCCAAAAAGGAGCAGATCCAGAGTAGTCAGACTCTTAAGATAGTAACTCGACAGTCAAGCCCCCGCAACTATTATACGGGGTATGACGTAGTAATCGGGGTCGAACCATAGGGACAAGGTTAGTAGGTGTTAAGCACACACAGTCTCACACTCATATACTCCGGATAACATATGGTTTAAAAAGGTTTTCCCAAAGGAACGGTAGTGCTCAAACCAAAATAAAAGAAATAAACCAAAGATAAGAAAAACAAAGCGTAAAAAAATAAGATGGAAACAAAGATATGGAAGGAAACTTGGATTGGATTTCACCTACTAAGAATTCTCGTCAACATGCAAACATCACCTCTGCCTCTCATATACTCCTATCAAGACTACAAGCAATCATATAGGTGTCATTTCCTCTCTCTCTCTCTTGAGATAAGGATAGATCTAAACCCAAGGACAACCTCTTTCTCGAGATGACCATCCAAGAGCTACAAGGAAGAACATATGACCATAAGCTTTAGCATTCCAGCATTTTCATGCATTCATACTACTCCATAACACAAGATATTAATGATACTAATCTTTTAAGGTACCAACAATCAAACATCAGAAGATGGTAGCTAAGCATACAAGTGAATCATTAAAATTAGTGCATGGAGATAATCTTGATGAGAGTGTATATATATTCAAAAAAAGAGACAATATACATGTTGGAAGAGACTTAGTGGCTATCCCAACCCAATTTAAGTGTTTAGCCACACATGTTTACGGGCAGCATAACAGTGTTACAAAAAGATAGATACATCAAGTTCCAGGAAGAGATGAGGGAAGTATAGTGAGATGGAAGTGATAGATCTAGATAGAGAGAGAAGAACATGATACAACACAGTACTTCTTCAAATCCATATCCAAGAGGTCACTGGCGTGGACGTTCTCCTTCTCTCAAAGAAGATGGAGCCTTCAGTCTTCTCTCTTCTTAGCTTCTGCCATTGGAGATATAAGACTGATTGGATGGATGGGAATGAGTCTGGAAAATGGCAACACTTCATGGTCCTTCGAGATTTGATGATTTGACAAGATGTGTAGGTGGCCTATCTATAGGCGTGCTCCACCGACTTAATTCCTCAACTGTGGTCGAGGTTTGATCTTGGTCGAAGCCTAATCTCAGTCGAGGCTTCATTTCCTTCTTCTCCTTGGTCGAGGTGGATTAAGTCTCCTTCTCAGTCGCGGTTTGGGTGTTGCACCCCTTTGGACAGACTGCAGTCTAGGGCTTGGTCTCAGCTTCATGCCACGAGCATGTCGACCATGGGCGTGAGGGTATTGAGGTGATCTTGGAGACCTCGACCATGGTGGGGTGATCCCTGATGGTTGAATGGGCCGTAGTCGAGGTGTCGACCATGACCTTGGCTCGATGTGACCCTACAACCTAGGAAAAAGTGTGTAAGTGAGATACTTGGCATAAAGTGCTAAAGTAAGTGAAAAAAATCTATAAAAGGTATGCTAGGGGAGGTATAAAATATATGCAAAAAGTGTATAAAATGAGGTGTTATCAACTCCCTCAAACTTAGAATCAAACCTGTCCTCAGGCTAAGTGTAGGCTCAAAAACATAGAGAGAAAGAGAAAATTTGTGTGACAAAATATTTGCAAAACTTAACACTACCGATTTATCTCATTCTTGCATCAAGACTGTTGTGGTATGTTTACTCAACCCTAAAGTCACATTCCTCCCCCTTTACAACCAGAGTTGTACAACTTCGACTTCTTGCCATTGCCTTTGGTAGAAAAGGTCTCTCCTTCTCAATGTATCACCCCTTCCTACGTTAGGTTACCAGCCATACCAATACAACATCTCCTTGAGGGGTAGCTTTCACACTCTTTCTTTATGTTGTGTTGGCCCTATGCTAATGTGTTCGGGTAAGATTTAGGCTTTAAGTGTTTTCTTCCTCTTTTGAACTTTCTCACCCGCAACTTTCATAGGTACAGTGTTGCTCTTCGGGCTTATGAGGTAGAGTTAGGTGGTTGTGTGAATTTCATTCAGGATTGGAGGTGGGTAAGTTTGGCTTCGAGCTTCCACTTACGGGTACGACATATCTGCATTCATGAGTGTAGCAATACACCGACCATGTGGAAACTTTTGGCATGTTTTGGGCACAACTCTCATTGTAATTTTTTCTTTTCTTTTTGGCTTTTTATATCTCCTCTCTTGGTTGGGCTAGTGGGATTTATGCGGTCTTCTGGGCGGCTAAGCTTCTTTTTTAGTCCCAAAGCAGGGATAGATAGACTCAAAAGAGGTAGTTGTTTCCTTCTCGATGGAGATGAGGATTTTCTAGTTGGAGTCGTCAGGTTAGGGTGGTTGGTTAGGAGTATGGCTTTGTGAATTTCTCTAGATTTCAAGGGTTTCATAAGCTTAAGGTTGTTGCACGCACAATGTCTTATTGCAAGAATGAGATAAAGTTGTATTTCTATGCTTCTAGTTTTACCTTTACATGCATTAGTTGCTCATATTTTTCTCCCTATAAGACGATAGCACTGCATCCATTAGCAAGAAAATAGACAAATTTCTAAGGTAACTACACAAAACTGTGGCTTATAGCCAAATTTCTTTAAGCAAAAAGTAAGAGCGGTTTGTGTAACATCTCAAGACTTTGAGGTCTCAGATAAGATGATATCAAAAGGAATGATTGGACTACCCATATCACCAAGGTGCACCTTCTTTTCTGGGAGCACTTCACTAAAGAACTCCATAGTTAAGTGTGCTCAACTTGCAGTAGTACTAGGATGGGTGACCAGTTGAGAAGTTGATCCTGGATAGCACGTGAGTGGGGACAAAGTGCCTTGTTAAGGCTAGTGGTGGTCTGTGGGGCCCGTCATCATTCCTGAAACTCTACTAGAGCCTTGGGCAGTGGGCCCTGGTGTTACAAATGGTGTCAGAGTCGAAACCCCTCCGGTAGGTGGAGCCCACATGGACATGTAGCATGCCAGTCTTGAGTCGTCCAGTCCAGGCATGTCGGAAAGGGTTGTCCATGGTTGACGTAGCCACCCTTGCACTGGTATTCCACAATCGGGAGCTGGGTGTCCATGGGCCATTATGGGTCTACACTGAAATAGGGAGTGATTATGAGGCCTTATAGTTGAGCCTTGATGAGGACGTCAAGAGTCTAAGTGGGGGAGATTGTAACATCTCAAGACTTTGAGGCCTCAGATAAGATGATCTTAAAAGGAATGATTAGACTACCCATATCACCAAGGTGCACCTCCTTTTCTGGGAGCCCATCACTAAAGAACTCCATAGTTAAGCATGCTTAGCTTGGAGTAGTACTAGGATGGGTGACCAGTCAGGAAGTTGATCCTGGCTTGCACGTGAGTGAGGAAAAAAATATGTACAAGTAAAGTTTTTGAAAATTTGGGTGGTAAAATGGCTACTAATTGAGTGGTAAAATGGTGGCAGAATTGTATCTCTCTATCCCATTTATGACTTCTCCCCCAAACTTATCCTTCACCCCGACCCAAGGTGTCAAAATTTGAGTGAGGCGTATAAACATGCTTTCTTCATTCTAATTTGTCGGCGTTGGAGGCCTAGTTGGACTCGAGAAGCATGCTTGCATACACTCCTTATAGCGGATGATACTGTTCGTATTGCATCCCCTCTACCTTTATATTCATATTGGCTAGGGCCATCATCTAGGCTAAATAGAAGCCACAATTATTTGACAAAGGCAACCAACAAAGTCAAATGATTGTCATAAAGAATAGGCAAGAAGATGTAGTCCAGGATGGATGTCGCTAAGCATTAATGTAGGCTTTCTTTTTCACCTGATCTCTTATCCTTTAGAATGTCATCCACCAGTAGGAAGTATGCCATATATGCATTTGGCATGTTGTCGCCTAACAGATCTTGGTAGGCTGACATCGTGTTGATTGATAGGTACCCTCCTATTTTCAGCGTATCGCGGAGGTCATCCTTCAGCACATAGATTCCATCCCTTTTGAATATAATCTTTGCTGGCATGCCATCTTCTGTCAAGGACTTCATTATCATGTTTAGGGATTCTGAAGATAGGCTGACGCAACTCCATCTGTCGAAGTCCTTGAAAGTAGGTACTATCTCTCTAGCCGGTCCTTCTGGTTTCTCTTTAGGAGGATCATCTTCTTCTACTTGTCCTTCCTCTGTATGCCCTGCTATAGGTTATTCCTATTTATCTTTTACCACTGGAGGCTATTCAGGTTCCATTTCTGGCATGTTTTCTACAACTTCCCCAGTGTCGGCTTTCCAACCTTATTTCCATGTCACTATTCTGGCTAGCTCTGTCAGGTCAATCCACAGGGTCTTGATTTGTTCCCTCCAAGTTACCTTTTTAGGTAGAGAGATCTCTTGATGAAGTCTTTGTGGTATTACATATGAAGGTATCGCCGGATCGCTGAAGAAACGACGATCATAGAAAACCTCCATCGCATACATACCGCGCAACCTGTGTAGATCTTCCGTGCATTAGTCTTCCAGCGGGATACCCTTGTTGATGGCTTCCATAATTCATAATACGATGAAGGTACAATCCTATATTCCATCCTCTTCTTATAGGACCTTCTTATAGATTGAGAATATTTCCATATTCCCTTAAATCTATCATCCACTGATTGTATTTCTCTCTGCATACACAGTGGCACTTTCAATATATCCCTGACTTCCTTGTCTTTGTATATTAGAGCAGTACTGTTCAGCTCGACTATGTAGTAGTTGAACACTGTCATCTTTCTCTCATATAAATCGACGACGATCAGTGCCCGGTGCTTCACATTCCATATGGGCAGGACCACAAACTTCGTTTCTTTCCTACTCACCACCTGTTTTATCTCAGTCACATTAGCAACTTTGTAGTCTTCATTGTATAGGAGTCCTGCAAGATGTGTGGTGTCGTTAAACACTAGTTGCACCTTTTTTTTATGTAAGAACTCTTCGAGGAGGGTGGCGCACAGTACTTTGAACATCTTCTTATGTACACGTGCCCTTTTCATGAATATTCCTCTAAAGTGAGAGATATTTGCCCTTGTTGTGGTATACAATGTCGGTTCCCGGCAGACTATCATCTAGAATATCTTCCAAGATATGAACATCCCTACATGTTATCCTTGATAGTGCAGTCATGTCCATATCTGCCACTTTGTAAGGAAGAGGAGGGGTCACACCTAATTCTGTTTCCTTGGCTAGTGTGCCCCGCTTCCGGGCTGGCTCATTTGCGAAGAAAGTGGCGATCCCACCTTCCTCGTCATCTGAGGTGTCATCCTATGCTACCTTTAGGGGTGCTTCCCTAGTTGGATGCAGACTTTTTGTATTTATTGACATCTGGGTGGTCACCTTATCTACAACATCTGTGGAAATCTCTACAGTTGTATTGTCTTTGACGTTGCTTTCCTCAGATAGTTGTCCTAGTTTGGCAATGTTCAATGTTGCTAAAGGTGCCTCCATCTTCCCATCGTAAAGTTAGTCATTTTGTTCATTATGGAATGGGAATTCCAGGAAGCCACTGCACGTATCCATCCCAGACGTCAGGTCATCCAACAACTTATTTATATCTCTGACTTCTCTTGATGTGAGATCTTCTATCGCTATGCTCTCTACTCTGGTGATGACGGCTTGTGTGGGTTCTTCTGGTGCATCCTTTCCTGTAGTCGGGGTAGTTTGGTCTTCTTCTGGTTCCCCTTCCCCTTATCAGATTTTGTTTTGTCCTCTTTAGGACTGTTGTTCAAATCGATCCCCCTTGAAAACATAGTAGTTTTCTTTGTTTCGTTGTCTTTGGGAGTGTCTGACTATGGTGGTGCTTCCTTTGCTTGAGGTTCAACTGTCGAGGTAGTTTTTACATTGACTCTTTCTTCTTTTGGTTTTGTACCTGCACCTGTCCCTCCCACATTGTCTTCGTCATTATTGTTAGGGTTTGGAGGGCTTGATGAAGCTTACGATGTTGAGGGGCCTGCCACATGCTTGCTCTTCTTCCTCTGCTGTTGGCTGTCAATCACTTTGTGTTCAGCTTCCAACTACTGGCAGTCATCATCTAGGCATCGGCGCTCCCTTTGGAGGTCGTTCATTACTGCTTCGTAGCCACTTGTTAAGTGTTCTCTATCGATCTATATGGCATCCCTCTCTCTCCTGAGGGCTGCCATTTCCTCCATGAGGGTCTTCAACACACCCTTCATCGCATTTTGGGTGTTTAGTACCCCTTGCATGAACTGGGGTAGCAGTTCAGTCTTCTCATTCAGTGACTATACCTGTGTGGTTAGCATACATAGGGTGGAGGTTATGTTTGAATTCAATTCAGATGTTTGATACATGTGTTTCCACGATACATCAAACTTGTTACCCAGTATATTTTTTAAGGTTGGAGGGTGTGGCGGTTGTGACTCCATGTTTGTCGTAGATGCTCTCAATTCCTCCGATTGTGGATTTGGCAAGGATGGGTTGGGCACTCTATCCTTTGTAGAATCACTTCTGGAATTGTCGATTCGGGTATAGCTTCAGAATCTTTGTGTTACTGGTCGGGTTCTTGTTCTCCCACTGCCTGTTGTTCTATTGTTACCGCTTCAAGGTGTGGACTTTCCCTTGTTGTGTTGTCTAGATTCACCTAGACATCTTGATCTAGTATCACTTTGTCAGACTGGCATCCCTCACTCACTTTTGTTTTTGTAGGAATGGGGGTGAGGTTTCCTCCACGGTTGTGGGCTCGTCTGACACTTGTTTCTTCTTCTTCTTTACTACTAACTTTTTCATTTCCTCTGGCTTCTTCATCTCTTTCTCTTTATATTTTGCTTTATCACCTTCTTCATCAACTACTGAGGGATTCTCCCAAGTAGTGAGGATGGCCCCTGAGTACATCTTGTCAATGTCATCTAGGGTGGGTTGCAGCTTGTGGGTGTCATAATACGCCATTTCTGGGAGGGGGGTTTCTTGGAGAAGCTTTGTTTGTAGTAGAGTGTATCTCCCTTTTGCGCCAAGATTTCCGTGTTGATGAGGGACTTGATGTCTATCTCTGCATGCCCATTTGTTACTTTATACTTCATCAACATGTATGCACCCATGAAGTGGTGGGCTATCTTCGTGATCTGGCCTCCCATGCAGAAATCCTTGGTATGTTTGGATTCCCCTCACACGATTGTTGATAGCCTCTCAATTAGTATTTTTTCTATGTTTACTGGCTTCTTTTTCATCATAGACCATATCATGAAGAGGTATCCCTTGGTTACTCCTCCTGCCTCTGATCTCATGCATATCGTATTAGCAGTTATCTTCTGCATTACCCTAATGAAGCATGAAGTGATCAGGGTTGCCTTGGAGTTCTTAGAGCTATGTTCGTCTTCTCCTGTTAGGTCTTTCCATATTTTATGGTTGTTGTATCCGACAGTTTCTTTTTCTCCAAGTGTGGCGGTATAGGCTTGTGCTTCTGCTGTTGTTCGTGTGAATATGGTGTTGAGCATAGCCTTTGTAATTGTGTGAGACTTTCCTCCTAGTATCACCTCCAGTTTGAAGTCACTGCCCCCCTTTTTGCGCTCCTCTTCGTTTACTAGGACTTTTTCCAAAGAGGATAGAAATTATGTTGTTAGTTGCTTCACGAATGGGATTTCTGAGGTGCATAGGGTGTGTAGGTTTGCACCCTCCAGGAATTTGATAACTCTATCATAGACTCCCATCCGCTTGAAGTCATCGACATTGAGATACCTCGTAGGCCTAAACACTTTGACTTGTAACATCCAATTGTAATGTGACTGGTGCAAAACATCCCTTGGCACAAATGCTAGCCCATTCTGATTTAGCATTGATCCCTCGGTCTCTTCTTCTGTGCAGGCCATTTCTTTCTCCTACCCTTTTGTTTCCTTTGTAATAGTTATCTTCATATTTTTGTTGCGCTTCACCTCCTTAGGTTGATCCTTCCTTTTCCCCAAGCTCTTCAGTTCAGCCTCTGTAGGTTGGTACTCCGAAGTCTCTATCCGAGACGAACCATGTGATGCCTCTAACTCTTCTGGCATCTAATGACCCAGAATGCGTTGATACTTCTCCATTGTCAGTTGTAATCTCCTTATTGTTGGCAGGCTTGTATCGCTCTTTAAGGTTGCTTCTATCTTTTCCACGATCTGTTCTATTTCCTTCAATGATGTTGCCCTTTTGAGCAATGAGTCACCAGTTGAGACCGACATTCTGAAAAGTTTCAAATTATATCATTAGCATGGGGATATTAATCTTTAACCCACCTTCATTAATTATTTTATTCTATTATCATTTGTATATATAATTATGTTGTATTTTTTTATTTTTCTCATGACACCGTGACTGTGGCCTTTAAAAAAAAGATGGACCTCGACTGTGGTCCATGCCGCAACTGGGGTATAACTTCATCAAAAAATTCTATCACACCACGACTGAGGTGTAATGATCAGAGAGAGAAAGATATTAGAGAGACTGCGGTCGAGAAGAAAACAAGAATGACCGTGATCGTGACCCGTGACCCGTTCCTTGTCCTTGTTATGACCGCGACTTATGGTTGATTCATAGTTGAATGTTGTGTAAGAAAGATGTTGCGACCGCGACCAAGAAGATGACCATGACTGCGGTCAAAAGACCATCAGTAGGATCTAGACCGTGACTCGCGGTCAATGTGCAACTGACATTTCATCCAATAAACATCACGGCCCACAGTCATCAAGTGACACCGCGTTCACGATGACAGCCTAAACTAGAGGTCCTGCTCCATTGAAGGCGATAAAACTAGAGGTTCCAAACCTCATTCGGCGAGTTATCAGCGGCAGTCAAAGCAGTGGGGTATTCATTCACATCAGGCTAGGTTAAGTAGAGAAATCATGAAACGTAGAAAAGAGGGGGAGAAGAGGAAACGTCGAGGAACTGATGAAAGGAAGGGTGAAAGGAATAATGCTTCAAAGGTGTTCAGAAAAGAAAAGATAGATGAATACCTCAGTGGTGGAGAAATGGAAAAAAACAAATGAGAAAAGGCTTTTGCGGTGGAGATGGTGAGCTCCTTTGTCGGTGGAGGACAGGATCGTACTTGGTCTTCCCTACTTCACTCTGTGTCGTCAGAGAGAATTGGGCATTTAGTTCGTCAGTTCGAGAGAATATGAGATTAGGTCGAGAAGAACAAAGTTTCGAGAGTTTGAAGTATATATATGATAGGTACCGCGGCCCGAGGTGTGGGAAACACCTCGACCGTGGTCAATTTCCACATTGGTATGGACCGCGACTGCGGCCTATCAAGACCTTGAGAGCAAGTGTTGTGGGTCGCGTTGTTTGTCCTTTTTGAGCTAGATTGCCACCGCGACTGTGGCTCTTCAAACCAAAACACCTTGAAATCAAAAGCAAAACTTGTGGCTCCAAACAAACCATCTTGGGACAAAAGACATAAAATATTTACACTCTTTTTAGAAGAAGGAAACTGAAGTATAGGGAAAACTAGAGGTACTTATCTCATAACACTAGAGTACAAAATAAAGGAAAATATGAAACATGAAAAATAGCAAAGCTTGGGTTGCCTCCCAAGAACCGCTTGTTTAAAGTCTTTAGATTGACTTTCTCTTTCATCCTATCTTCATTCTCCCTCCACAGTTGCAGTTTTTTACTCATTCATTCCATTTGTTGTTGAGTTGGCCTTCCCCAAACTAAGTTCTAACCTCCTCAAAAATGCTTCGTCTTCATAGTACCTTTTTACTCTGTGTCCATTTACCTTAAAAGTTCATGTCTTCTCTCCTGATATCTCAATCATCCCTGATGGGTATATTTTTACCACAGAAAATGGGCCTGACCATCTCATTCTAAGCTTTCCAGGGAATAACGTGATACTTGAATTAAACAGAAGGACTTTGTCCCCTACGTGAACATCTTCATTCATTAAATGGGAATCATGTCATACTTTCATTCTTTGTTTATAAATCCTTGTATTTTCATAGGCGTGAAGTCTCAATTCTTCGATTTCTTGAAGTTGAAAGAGCCTTTTCTATCTAGCCTTATCAAGGTCCATATTCAAAACTTTTGTGGCTCATAGAGCCTTGTGCTCTAGTTCAAGTGGTAGATGATAGGATTTATCATAAATCAACATGTAGGGTGTCATCCCTATAGGTGTTTTGTAAGCAGTTCGGTAAGGCCAAAGTGCATCATCTAGCTTCATTGACCAATCTTTCCTTGTGCGACTCACAGTCTTTTCTAAGATTTGCTTGATCTATCTATTCAATACGTCCACTTGCCTTGATGTCTGGGGGTGGTAAGGACTCGCAACCTTGTGTTTCACCCCATATTTTCTTAGCAAAGCTTCAAATTGTTTTTCACCAAAATGTGATCCTCCGTCGCTTATGACCATTTGTGGTACTCCGAAGCGTGGGAATATAGTTTTCTCAAAAACCTCTATCACGGCCTTAGAATCACAAGTTTGAGTAGTGACTGCTTCAACCCACTTGGAAACGTAATCAATAGCAATGAGGATGTATTGATTCCCTTTTGATGGTAGAAAAGGTCCCATGTAATCAATTCCCCAAACATCAAAAATTTCAACTTCTACCCAATCTGGCATGGGCATCTCATTTCTCCTGCTTATATTTCCCATTAGCTGACATTATTTGCATGATTTGACAAAAGAACCTGCATCCTTAAAGAGTGCGGGTGAATAAAATCCAGACTATAGGACCTTTGATGCTATCTTATCCCCAGCATGATGCCCACTATAAGGTGAAGAATGGCACTCTTTCAGGATCAACGACACCTCCTCTTCTGGTATGCACCGATGATATAGGTTTTTAAAGAATCTTTTGAAGATTAATGGGTCATCCCAGTAGTAATTCTTCAAATCAGAAAATAGCTTCTTCTTCTAGTTGTACGTGATCTCTGGTGGCAACTGTCCACAGGCTAGATAGTTACAGATATCTAGAAACTAGGGTAGTCTCTGCTTGTCAGACTGAGCCATTAGTAGGGCTTCATCAGTCTGATTGTCATTCACCGGTAATTGATTCTCTTCATTGAAGACTATTCTGGACAAGTGGTCTGCAACCACATTCTCCTTCCCTTTCTTGTCAATGATTTCATGATCAAACTCTTCCAACAATAGTGCCCAACTTAAAATTCATGGTTTTGTATCCTTCTTCTGCATCATATACTTAATTGCTCCATGGTATGTATATACTTTCACCTTCGATCCTATTAAGTATGATCTGAATTTATCAAAGGCAAATACAATGGCCAGCATTTCTTTTTCCATAGCTAGATTGCCACCGCGACTGTGGCTCTTCAAACCAAAACACCTTGAAATCAAAAGCAAAACTTGTGGCTCCAAACAAACCATCTTGGGACAAAAGACATAAAATATTTACACTCTTTTTAGAAGAAGGAAACTGAAGTATAGGGAAAACTAGAGGTACTTATCTCATAACACTAGAGTACAAAATAAAGGAAAATATGAAACATGAAAAATAGCAAAGCTTGGGTTGCCTCCCAAGAACCGCTTGTTTAAAGTCTTTAGCTTGACTTTCTCTTTCATCCTATCTTCATTCTCCCTCCACAGTTGCAGTTTTTTACTCATTCATTCCATTTTTTGTTGAGTTGGCCTTCCCCAAACTAAGTTCTAACCTCCTCAAAAATGCTTCGTCTTCATAGTACCTTTTTACTCTGTGTCCATTTACCTTAAAAGTTCATGTATTCTCTCCTAATATCTCAATCATCCCTGATGGGTATATTTTTACCACAGAAAATGGGCCTGACCATCTCATTCTAAGCTTTCCAGGGAATAACGTGATACTTGAATTAAACAGAAGGACTTTGTCCCCTACGTGAACATCTTCATTCATTAAATGGGAATCATGTCATACTTTCATTCTTTGTTTATAAATCCTTGTATTTTCATAGGCGTGAAGTCTCAATTCTTCGATTTCTTGAAGTTGAAAGAGCCTTTTCTATCTAGCCTTATCAAGGTCCATATTCAAAAATTATGTGGCTCATAGAGCCTTGTGCTCTAGTTCAAGTGGTAGATGATAGGATTTATCGTAAATCAACATGTAGGGTGTCATCCCTATAGGTGTTTTGTAAGCAGTTCGGTAAGGCCAAAGTGCATCATCTAGCTTCATTGACCAATCTTTCCTTGTGCGACTCACAGTCTTTTCTAAGATTTTCTTGATCTATCTATTCAATACGTCCACTTGCCCTGATGTCTGGGGGTGGTAAGGACTCACAATCTTGTGTTTCACCCCATATTTTCTTAGCAAAGCTTCAAATTGTTTTTCACCAAAATGTGATCCTCCGTCGCTTATGACCATTTGTGGTACTCCGAAGCATGGGAATATAGTTTTCTCAAAAACCTCTATCACGGCCTTAGAATCACAAGTTTGAGTAGTGACTGCTTCAACCCACTTGGAAACGTAATCAATAGCAATGAGGATGTATTGATTCCCTTTTGATGGCAGAAAAGGTCCCATGTAATCAATTCCCCAAATATCAAAAATTTCAACTTCTACCCAATCTGGCATGGGCATCTCATTTCTCCTGCTTATATTTCCCATTAGCTGACATTATTTGCATGATTTGACAAAAGAACCTGCATCCTTAAAGAGTGCTGGTGAATAAAATCCAGACTATAGGACCTTTGATGCTATCTTATCCCCAGCACGATGCCCACTATAAGGTGAAGAATGGCACTCTTTCAGGATCAACGACACCTCCTCTTCTGGTATGCACCGATGATATAGGTTTTTAGAGAATCTTTTGAAGATTAATGGGTCATCCCAGTAGTAATTCTTCAAATCAGAAAATAGCTTCTTCTTCTAGTTGTACGTGATCTCTGGTGGCAACTGTCTACAGGCTAGATAGTTACAGATATCTAGAAACCAGGGTAGTCTCTGCTTGTCAGACTGAGCCATTAGTAGGGCTTCATCAGTCTGATTGTCATTCACCGGTAATTGATTCTCTTCATTGAAGACTATTCTGGACAAGTGGTCTGCAACCACATTCTCCTTCCCTTTCTTGTCAATGATTTCATGATCAAACTCTTCCAACAATAGTGCCCAACTTAAAATTCATGGTTTTGTATCCTTCTTCTGCATCATATTCTTAATTTCTCCATGGTATGTATATACTTTCACCTTCGATCCTATTAAGTATGATCTGAATTTATCAAAGGCAAATACAATGGCCAGCATTTCTTTTTCCATAGTTGTGTAGTTTACTTGCGCCTCATCAAGCATCCGGCTCGCTTAACAAATTACATGATGTTTCTTGTCCTTTGTATGTCCCAAGACAATGCCTATTGCATAGTCACTGGCATCACACATGATCTCAAAGGGTAATTCCCGGTCTAGTTCTTGAAGAATTGGTGTCATTATTAGTTCTCTTTTTAGTGTATTGAAGGCATCCAGACATTCACTGGTGAATTCAAACTCAACATCTTTGAGCAGAAGATTAGACAAAGGCTTTGAAATTTTTTAGAAATCCTTTATAAACCTCATGTAGTATCATGCATGTCCTAGAAAACTTCTCACTCCTATTACAGACTTTTTTGGTAGAAGCTTTGAGATAGCTTCAATTTTACTCAAGTCCACTTCAATTCCCTTCATCAAAATCTTGTGATCTAGGATGATTCCGTCTCGTACCATGAAGTGACACTTCTCCCAATTCTAAACGAGATGTTTTTCCTCACATCTTTGCAGCACTAGAGATAGATTTCTTAGGCATGCATCAAATTTTGTTCCATAAACTGAGAAATCATCCCTAAAGACTTCTACAATATCTTCTAGAAAATCTGAGAACATCGAAATCATACAAAGTTGGAATGTTGCGGGTGCATTGCACAGTCCAAACGATATTCTTCTAAATGCATATGTGCCATAGATGCACATGAATGTTGTTTTCTCTTGATCATCTGGGTGAATAGGGACTTGATAAAATCTAGAATATCCATCTAGAAAACAAAAATAGTCATGATGGACCAGCCTTTCTAGAACTTGGTCGATGAATGGCAATGGGAAGTGATCCTTTTTGGTGGCCGTATTTAGCTTGCGCTAATCAATGCACATGCACTAGCCTGTCACTGTCCTTGTGGCAACTTCATCTCCATCTTCCCTTCATATGATTGTCATTCCACCCTTCTGGGGTACAACATGGATGGGACTAACCCAATTGATGTTGCTTATTGGGTAGATGATTCCAGTATCTCATAGCTTTATAACCTCTTTCTTCACAACCTCTTTCAACATTTGATTTAGCTTCCTTTGTGGTTGATCCAGTGGCTTTTCTGTCTCTTCAAGGCGAATTATGTGCATTCATAAAGTTGGTTTAAGACCTCTGATATCCTCCACAGAATACCCTATAGCTTTTCTATGCAGCCGAAGCTCGTCTACCAACTTTTCCATTTGGTAATCTGATAAGTTGGCCTTGACAATTACTAGATTCATTTCTTCTTCATCTAAGAATTCATATTTCAACCCTTCTGGAAGAGGCTCTAACTCTAGCTTGGGTTTCAGCACTTCCTTCTCCTCGACTATTTGCTCCAACAAAGCATACTTCATTGTTTCAATTATTTCTTCATCATCATTGGATTCTTCTTCTGGTTGGTTCAAATAATCTAAGATTTCCACAACTTCTTGACTTTCCATGATAGGATCCTGGCTATTTAGGGCTCGCATTAGTGGGCCTATGATTGCTTTATCTTCTTACACTTCTTCGCAATACTGATTATAACTATCCATGAAGTAGGCCGACTCAGATAGAGACGGTCCCCTCATGGCATCTTGTACTCTAAAATCCAAGTGATCGTTCCCTACTTGTACTGTGATAATTCCTTCAGCAACATCTATCAACGATCTCCCCTTTGCAAGGAAAGGCCTTTCAAATATCATAGGGCATTTGGAGTCTTCGACCGTGTCTATTACCACTATATCACACAGTATGAAAAATCGTCAACTCTTATCAAAATGTCTTCAACTATCCCCACTGACCTCGTGAAGGTATAATCAGCTCGCTTGATCCTCATCCCTCTCTTTGTCATGTCTTTTAGCCCAAGCCTTTAAGCTAGAGTCAGGGATATTAGACTTATGCTTGCTCCCAAGTCATCTAATCATTTTCTCTCCACGTTATCTCCATTATAGAAAGGTATGTTGAACGCTTCAGGATCTTTCTTTTTGAGAGGTAGCTCTGCTTGAACAAAAGCACTGGACATCTTTGCTAACTGGAAAGTTTCAATGTGGTCACCTCTTCTTCTTTTCGTAATCAGATCTTTGAAGAACTTTGCATAAGTTAGCATTTCTTCTATTTCATCCAGGAAGGGCACATCCAGGTGAAGCTTCTTAACAACTTCCATGAACTTTTCGTACCTCTTCTTCAAGTGTGTTTTTATTAACTTATAGGGGAAAGGAATTCTTGGAGCGTATGGAATTTTCTTCAAAAGAATATCTCCCAGTGGGTCTGAGTCCTTTTCTTCTCCTTCCTTCTTCTTTTTGGGTTGTCCTACTTCTTTGCCATGGTCAGCTTGTTCTTTCCTTCTTGATTCTTTTGTTACCTTTTCATTCTCAGGATGTTGATTAACATGACTTCTTTCTTCTTCATCGTTGTTGGTTTTAGCATTCTCCATCATTTTCCCAGATCAGAGAGTAGCCATTTTGGCAGTTTTGGTATTTGACGGGATCTTTCCTGAAGGATTTTTCATTAGCTTGGCCAATTGAGCGAGTTACTAACCAATCTGTCTCTGGTGAGTTTGCATATCCACCATTTGAGTTTGCATGTTCATTAGCACTCCTAAATTCGTGAGAGCACTTTGAGTCAGTTGATCATTCACTGACGCTTGCCTCTTTATGAATTCGAAAAGTTGAGCAATCATGTCAGCTTGGTTATTGTCTTTTGCTTGGCTCAGCCGTGGGCCCTGCCCTTGTTCTTGCATGCTCACATTTTTGTTCTTGCCTTGATAGTTGTTTTTGTTCTGCTGGTAGTTAGTAGTCTTGGTGCATTGTGTTGGCACCCCTTTCTTCTCAAACCCTGGGGGAGGTTTAGATGAACTACCCAGCTGATGTGCATTCTCCACAACTTTTTTGCCATATCTAAACCCAAGGTGTCTTGTCACTTGAAGTTAACATAGGAGACGTTCTACGTATCTTCTTCACTTTCACTTTCATCACTTTCCTCAGGCCTGGTACAAATACAATTATCGATCCCATGTCCTCCCTCTCCACAGGTGACACACTTCATGACCTTCTCAGTATGCTTCTTTCCCTTAGCTCCAGTATCTTTCAGCTGTTTGACATCAGTGGATATCTTTTGAATTTGTGTTGTTATTATCTCCAAGGCTTTGGCTTCAATAGACGGACCTTCAGACCCTACTTTCTTCATTGAACCCCTATCATTCCTGTCATAGTCTATGCCTACTTGCAGTGCAGTCGTGTTGTCTATTATCTTCATGATTCTGCTCGATTTCTTTCCAAAAAAGTCACTGCCAGCAGTTGCGTTCAACGAAGTCATCTTAGTAGGAGTCAGCCCATTATAGAAAGTGGTCATGAGGAACCCCTTACGGTAATTATGGTGTGGGCAATCCCTCTGGTACTCCTAGAAATGTTCCCATGCTTCGTGCAAGTTCTCTCCCAGCTTTAGTGTAAAAGAAGTGATCTACTGCATGTTGTGGATACTCCTCTTGATAGGATAAAACTTAGTAACAAAGGTGTCTGCCAGGGGTCTCCATCCATCTATGGATTGGTGGGGGAGATTGAGGTACCAAGATAGAGCCTTGTCTTCAAGAGAGAAGTTGAAGCCTTTATATTATATTACTTCTTGAGGGACTCCCCTCATCTTGATGGTATCACAAATATTTTTAAAGGCATCGAGGAGGTGGTATGGGTTTTCACTCCTCGAATTTCTGTGGAAAGATTCATTATGGATCATCGAGATGACAGTTGGTATCAACTCAAAGTTTTCTACGTTGAAGTGTGGTATGATGATCCGGCATATCAATTCATTGGCCCTAGTTGCTACAAGTTCTCTAAGTGTCTTCCCCTCTTCATCATCCTTGTTGTCATTGTCCTGACCAGCGTACTCACGTTCATTGTCATGGTGATTGTGATGGTGCCTTCTTTGACGTCGATAGCGTCATTCTTTGTCACATTTATCTTCTTCACGACGATCTTCTTCCAGGCATTCTTCTTCACATTGATGATCGTCTGAGTAACGACCATCTCTGTCTTCATCTGATCCTGGCGGTGGTGGGGGTGGTATGTTGAATCCTTACATTCCGCTCATCCCTAGTGAGAGTACCATCCACTCGAGGTGGCATGGTGACTCAAGGTTAAGGAGCAAATTCAAATGAATCTGCTTCCCTCTAGGTTCCATGAGCAGACTGCACAGTCAAGTTAGTAAACTGAACATACTAAACAAACTATTATATGCAAATGCAGGGAAGCAGATTTAAGGTTTCTGTACACTTAAGCTTATTACTAAGCTTGAGGTATAAGAGTATAGTAAGTCAACTCAAGTTCTTAACTGTGTCATTTTGCCTTATCCCCGGAAATAGTGCCAAAAAGTTGACCAACCTAAATTGCACGTCCAAAAAGGAGAGGATCCAGAGTAGTCAGACTCTTAAGATAGTAACCCGACACTCAAGCCCCTGCAACTATTATACAGGATCTGACGTAGTAATTGGGGTCAAACCACAGGGATAAGGTTAGTAGGTGTTAAGCATGCACGGTCTCACACTCATATACTCTGGACAATAGATGGTTTAAAAGAGTGTTCCCAAAGGAATGATAGTGCTCAAGCCAAAATAAAAGAAATAAACCAAAGATAAGAAAAACAAAGCGTAACAAAATAAGATGGAAATAAAGATATGGAAGGAAAACTTGGATTGGGTTTCACCTACTAAGACTTCTCACCAACATGCAAAGATCACCTCTCCCTCTCATATACTCATATCAAGACTACAAGCAATCATATAGGTGCCATTTTCTCTCTCTCTTGAGATAAGGATAGATCTAAGCCCAAGGACAACCTCTCTCTCGAGATGACCATCCAAAAACTACAAGGAAGAACATATGACCATAAGATTTAGTATTCCAACATTTTCATGCATTCATACTACTCCATGACACAAGATATTAGTGATACTACTCTTTCGAGGTACCAACAATTAAACATCACAACATGGTAGCTAAGCATACAAGTGAAGCATTAAAATCGGTGCATGGAGATAATCTTGACGAGAGTATATATATTCAAAAAAAGAGACAATATACATGTTTGGAGAGCCTTAGTGGCTACTCTCAACCCAAGTTAAGAGTTTAGCCACACATGTTTATGGGCAGCATAACGATGTTACGAAATGATAGATACATCAAGTTCCACAAAGAGATGAGGGAAGTAAAGCAAGATGGAAGTGATAGATCTAGATAGAGAGAGAAGAACGTGATACAACACAGTAATTCTTCATATCTAGATCTAGGAGGTCAGTGGCATGGAAGTTCTCCTTCTCTCAAAGAAGATGGAGCCTTCAGTCTTCTCTCTCATCAGCTTCTGCCTTTGGAGATCTAAGACTGATTGGATGGATGGAAATGAGTTTGGAAAATGGCAACACTTCATGGTCCTTTGAGATCTGATGATTTGACAAGACATGTAGGTGGCCTATTTATAGGCGTGATCCACTGAATTAACTCCTTGACTGTGGTTGAGGTTTGATCTTGGTCGAAGCCTGATCTCGGTCAAGGCTTCATTTCCATCTTCTCCTCGGTCGAGGTGGATTAAGTCTCCTTCTCGGTCGCGGTTTGGGTGTTGCACCCCTTTGGTCAGACCGCGGTCTAGGGCTTGGTCACGGCTTCATGCCACGAGCGTGTGGACCGCGGGTCTGAGGGGTATTGAGGTGATCTTGGAGACCTCAACTGTGGTGGGGTGATCCCTAATGGTTGAATGGGTCGCTATCGAGGTGTCAACTGTGACCTTGGTTCGATGTGACCTTGAAACCCAGGAATAAGTGTGTAAGTGAGATACTTGGCAAAAATATATCAAATAATGAGCTTGGGTCCAATTTGACACTTTAGAGTATATGTAGAATTATAAGACAAAGGAAATCAAGTTTATATGTGTCATAGTAACACAATCAAGTAATTTAAAGGAGTAAATACATTAAATATAATCTCAATATCCAAGTATTGAAATCTAATATAAACATTCTCAAAGTATGAAGTTAATGGCATGTTTGGGTTCATTGTGTCAAATTTAGCCTAAATGACAAGTTTCATTTCATTTGAATTATGTTTACCCATCCGATTAATTTAGTCAACAAATGCTTCTAAGTCTAACTAATAATACTAATAAAATCAAATGTTATTGATATTAATAATAAATCATAAATGTTTAAATCTTTAGGTATCTCAAAAATTGCACTCATCTCATTGGGGATACAATACTTACCCCCTAATTGTTGGTACTCCACGTCAGTTTGGAGGGAAATTGGTCTACTTTGGGGCATGAATCAATGGATTTCTAATAGCATAAGTAACATCAATTCATACAGAGCCTTATGATGTTGACCTCTAAAAGATACAATGCTCCCAAAACATTATTGGGTGACATAAATCTTTGTAAAAATGTGCACACATTCATTAATCTTCTCCAAAGACCATAAATGAACACTGGAGTATCTAGAATGAAGGAGAAAATCTATATAAATAGAGCATACAAGTTTTTTATTGCTCCCCATCACAACAGTCTCTATGTGTTATAGTTCTAAAGGGATTATATGCCCTCCTAAGAAATTGATCCTACCTTGGAAAATAGTACACAAGAAAATATTCATTGGATTGGAATGTATGAGGCAATGAGTAGAGGTACTTTTCTTCCTTCTATTTGTCCCTTTTTCTTAAACCAGTCCAAAATTATTAATCATATCTTATTTGAGTGTGACTGCACCATTGATATCTAGAAGAATTTTTTTATTTTACTACCCATATGATGACTCTTATCATTATAACTATGATTTAACTTTCTTCCATCTATACAATATGATTCTTTGTGGGGACGTAATTTCAAACAGAGGGACAAAGAATGAGAGTCTTGAACTTTTCTGAATATTGAATTGATCACAATAATACAATATTCAAATCCTTTTGTACTAATCAATAGTTGGTTATCTCAAACATCTTCTCATTATATAAGTTATGTCGACTCTCTCTCTCTCTCTTTCTTTCCATAAGTGATTATGGTTATACCCATTAGGGGGGAATGTCTCTCCTAGATTTCTTTTATGGATTTCAAAAAAAATGATGTGAACTGGCATGATCCATCCTCCTTGTGGGAATGTGAATCCCTGAGCCAGGACCTTTATCAAGATAACAAAAATCTATATATGATATTTATCCCACCTTGCTCTGATCCCTCTATGATCCCACTTTGATCTCTCCAACTCCATCCATGGTCCTCCTTTTGTGCCCCTTTCTGATTTGAGTTGTTTAAGGGGATCACATCCCTACTTATCACAAATGTAGCCCGATTGACCCTTTGAGCCTACTTTATAGGTTGTACAATTGTAATCTAACTACATGTTGTTGTTTTTTAACCCAGGAGACTCATGATGTCGTTTGACTTATTATTATCTTTGTTATGTTTGTGCACTCATGGTGCTCCCATCTGGCCCGCATGTCTAAATATGATATCAAACTACTCATGTGATCGTGTATGTCATCTCATACATGAAAAACACTTAGGAACCTCAAATCACATTACTAGTGTTCAATTCATCATTTAGAAGTAGCTTAATCCTTTTGTTCTTAGTGAACCATTCTCCTCAACACTATGCCTACAAAAATAAGTTACTTCCTAATCCCCTAAATAAAATATCAAAATCATAACATCAATAGATTCATGAGATATCATTAAGTGATACAATTAGGTCAGTACGCATCGATACCAGTTCAATTTCTAACCATATTACTCAACTAATCCATTTTAGCAAGAATTAGCTTAAGAAGAAATAAATCCATGATTACTTATTATTAAATCCAAAATCATTAAACAAACATAAAAATGGGAATTTATCATCAGAAAATATTGAAATAGAAAACAAATAAATTGCCAACAATTTCCTTAATTATAACCCAACACCTTTAAGATACAAGAATCCAATCCATTGATGTTCATTTATATTGAATAGGTTATAATACATGTTAGTTGATAGAGATTAACTAATCACCTAATGTACCAAAAACTCTTAAAAACATAGTTCATCTTTAAAATTTCTAGAAATCCAATAAACCCCCAAAGATTCAATTCCTTTCTTTTCATTTCCAACTTAAGAATCATAAACAGAAAGAATTGGAGAAAGTGAATGAGAAAAGGATACTGGTTTGAGATATTTTTGTCCAAATCAAAAGGTAACGACTTTCAAGCATAGGGAGAAGAAGATCCATCCACATCTAGCTAATATTGATGAACTTACATGGATTATCTAGCTTTGGTGAGTCAAAATGGCAAAATTTATTCTCCAACTACAAAATCTCCAAAATTCAATAAATATACTTTTCTCTTAATAAAAATGGAGCTCCATAATGAAAAATAGAAATGAGAGGTGCTTCAGCTGAGTTATTTCACATATACCAACTCATATGCTTGGAAAAATTAATTTTTGAAATTTTAGCCTATTTATATTTATAGAATGGTTGGTCGGCTGATGTTTAATCTCATCTAACAGTAATATGTGCATAGTTGGCCATGTTTTCCCATAACAAACTCATTGAAGGTGCTTCTTCAAAAACTTAAAAATTGCTTTTTTAGTGTGTTATCATGTAAAATAGTTGTTTTACATCTTTAAAAAAACTCAAAATTCCTATAATTCTATATGTATAATTTGTAGTTTTTCTTAAACCAAAACATCTTACTTACATTATCAAGTTAAATAGGTTAAGGGTTTTGTTTGCATTAGTTCAATACTTCCAAACCCCTAAATTCACCTAACTACAATTTGCACTTGTCAAACACTAAATTTTTTATGGCCAAATCATTTTTAGTATGTCTTAGCAAATTTAAGCATATTTATGTAACAATCATTCATTCATCAAGCTTCAACAAGGACTAAACAATAAGAACAACATAATTATCCAAGTGATCCCTAGTTAGCTTGTTAAAATGATATTAGATCACTATAGTTTTGGGTTGGGTTTGATGAGAGTAAACTTTCTAAAGAATGTTCTGATATAGATATACATATGATGTATGGCCTATGTTGACCATAGTTGACCATTAAGGGATTTGAGTACTAGGTGTAGTTGGTAATCTATACATCAAGTACATAGTTTATTAGCGTTTGTCTTGATATGATTTATAAGTATGATGACTTATTACTTTTAATGAGCATAATGATATGGTTTGATCATTTTTATTATACATAATTTAGTTATATAGTCTATGGTTTGTTCTCTTTACACTTTGAAACATAACTATATATAATCAAACTTAAGGTTAGGGCATGATAACTTAGGTTCCCCCAATATGAGAATGTATGATAAGAATCCATGGTCCTTAATTGGACAAAAATATATGCAATAGGATCTTATATGATGGACTTAATATATTTAAAATGGGTTCCCTAAATTCATTTCTTTCAAATTACAATTACTCTATACTTATTGCTTATATAAAATCCAAACTTCTACTACATTCAATTCATGATTTATATCATGTTCCTACACATTTACATTAATTTTTTATGATTTTACCATTTTAGGTACCAAGGTGCATGTTCAGAGTTAAGGATGAGACCAGAGTGGTGTTGTAGAGTGTAATCAGACTTCTGTATGTATTATAATTTTTATTTAGAATATGAGTTTCCTTGTGATAAAAAAATTTAAGATGTAATTCAAGTTTTAATAATTTATTTTCAATTAAGCATTAATAGGTATGTATTGATTTGCTTTTCTTTTATGCATACCCCTTAATAAATAATATTACTAGTTACTTAGAAATTTAGGTCTTTGTCTACTTTAGATCTAACTAGGTGGGACCCAAAGAAATGAAAATCTTATGTCCCCAGTTTGGGTTCAAATGGGGTTTGAAATTGAATGACTTCACACTAGAATTAGCTAAAATAAGAAAAATATGAGAATTGTGATAAAATTATAGGGGAATTTATATGAATTTGAGAGATGAAAGACAAGCAATCTTTTTTTTGGAAATAGGTAAATATATTGCCAAAAGGTGCGTATAGCCAATCTATACTATACAAGATCAAGCTACAAAAAGTATACGGGGTCTACCTACACAATGCCCCAGTATTGTTTAGCTATGGGATTAAGGCCCTTTTCCAGGCCTTTGGCCTTAACAACATTACAAATGTCTCTGTTAACTGAGATAAACACATCATGACTAGGATGTCGACCATGGTGGACATTGTTCCTCTCTTTACAAGTATTGAAGCATACACTGGCAAAGCAGAGCCCTGCAAAAGCCCTCTCCTTCTTGTTCACGCACTTCAGCTTGATGTAATCAATCAGCTCGGTGATGCTTCTGGCCGTTAGGTTACCCCACCCATTCTTTAGTGCCATCAGAACCCAGAGCCTAAAGACTTTGATGCAGCCAAAAAGCAGGTGTTCATGAGTTTCTGGCTCATCACAAAATGCACATTTGGGGTTGGTAGGGATCCCCCATTTAATAAGTCTATCCTTGGTAAGATGCTTCCCAAGGATCACTTTGTACCCAGCTAAGCTCCATTTGGGGATGTGACCCTTGCCCCACAGCAGATCGAACCTGGGAACAACAGGACATGTAGGGATGTGGATCCACGATTTCTATCTGTTAAGCGTGAGGAGACCTTCGCTATCCACATTGTACAGATGGTTGACCTGATTCCATTTCCTACACAGTAGAATCCAGGTTCTGAAAGCGTTGACATGGGGGATAGGGACATCACCATACCGCACTCTAAGCTAGTTGGCCCACACACTGCCTTTGACAGCGATGAATCTATCCAGTCTTCTAGCTTGGTTGTCCTCAACTATCTCTTCCACTTTCCTAATGTTGAGACCTCAGTTCTGTAAAGATTTGGTAACGGTATCCCATTTCACGGCATGTGTCTTTCCTCCCCACAAAAAAGTGTTAATTTTTTTAGTAATATTGTCAGTGATGTGTTAAGGGAGGTTACAGACCTCACTCCAGTACCGAACCATACTTAGGAGGACAGAATTGATAAGCATCAGATGCCCTGCCATAGACATATGAATCCCACTCCAGCCTTTTATTTTAGCAACGATCTTGTCAAGACATATAGAGTAATCCTTGGAGACGCCTCTGCCACCAGTGATAGGAGTCCCAAGGTACATCAATGACATTCTACCACTATTAAGCCCCATATCTATTTTCAGTCTACCCCTCCTGCCGTCACAAGATTTGGAGAGGTAGATGCGGGATTTTATGTCGCTGATGTAAAGGCATGTGGTTTTGCCAAAACCTTCAAGCAACTTCTTATACTCGCGAAGTCTATTGGAATGGCCCGTGGATAACAACATCACATCATCGGCGAAGATGAGATGGGTCTTCACTTTAACCCCTTGCACTTTGAAAGGTTTGATAAGATTTTTGGCTTCCGCCTTTTTTATCATAGAGGTCAGCCCCTCCATAACCATGGTAAAGAGTAGGGGAGACAGGGGGTCCCCCTGCCTCAAGCCATTTGTAGCCTTGATCATGCCTATTGGGCCTCCATTGAGGAGGATGGAGAACGAGGCAGTAGTAACACACTGTTCCAGAATGGTGACCCATCTACTGGAGAAGCCCATAGCTTTCATAATGTTCCACATAGTATCCCACCACACGTAGTCATAAGCCTTTGCCAAATCAATCTTGATACAAGCTTTAGCACTAGAGTTACAGATGTTGAAACTAGTGAGAAAGTCAGCAGCAAGCAAAGCACTGTTCGCTATTCTTCTTCCCTTCATGAAGGCACATTGTTCTTTGGATATCAGTTCAGGCAGGAGAGGCTTCAGGCGATTGGACAAAATTTTAGCCCAGATCTTGTAGATGACAGAGCAGCAAGAAATCGGTCAGTAGTCGGTGATCAATCTCGCATCCTTCTTTTTAGGGATAAGCTTGATGAAAGTATGATTAACAACCCACACCATATTCCCTCCGTTCATTAACCAGCTCATAGCTCTGATAATATCAACTTTAATGTGGTCCCACATGTATTGAAAGTATTTACTGTTGAATCTGTCTGGTCCTGGAGCTTTGCTCGTATTGATGTCAAAAACAACATGTTTGACTTCAGCCTCATCAATGTTGGAGCATATAGCTTCATTCATGGCAGAAATGACTTTGGCTTGTGGGTAGATATCTTTGTCAGTAGTTATGCAACTGTCATTACGGTGGTTGTATAAGGAGGTGAAGAAACCAGTGACGTGATCAACTAATTCAAGTCTACTGTTGGCTGGTTGGCCATCAATTTTGATGGGTTGGTGAATTGTTTCCTTCATATCTTTCTTTCTAACAGCTGCATGGTAGGTGCAGGTGTTGAGGTCACCATCCTTTATCCACTTCAAAGGACTTCTTTGCCATTAGAAAGTTTCCTTCTCCTTAAGCAATTGAGTAAGTCTACGATCCGCCTTCATCTAGTCTTCAGCAAGATCATCATTACCAGGTTGTTCATGAGATTTCTTAGAAGCCTCCTTATAGGTTTGTCTAGCAAGGAGCGCCAGGTTCTTAAGGTTGACCACCTCCTTGGACCATTTCCTTATCACCTTATTGCTGTTCTGCAGCTTTTGAATGACAATATACAAAGGATTACCCACTATCACCTCATCCCAAGCTTTAGTGGCTAACACCTTGAAACCATCCCAATCGCACCACCAGTTGCAGAACTTGAAGGGTCTAACCACATCCGGAGGAGATAAGAAGTTAATCTTCATCCAACTGTGGTCACTGAGAGGATCATTCCCATGAAGGATAGTGCATCTAGGCCAGAGCTTGAGCCATTCCTCATTGACAAGGCCTCTGTCCAGTTTGGTAGAGATTCTTCTAAGATTTCCCTACTTGTTGGTCCACGTGGTTACACCACCCACTATATTCAGCTCCATCAAACCAACCACATCCATGGTGTTGTTGAAGGTATCCATGATCCTAGCCGGAACAGTCCTTCCACCATTCTTCTCATTGTTCTTGCGGATGTTATTGAAATCACCCCACACCAGCCAAGGGAAATGGTCATGTGTGCTTTCTTTGATCGCCTTCCACATTCTAGATCTATCACTTTCCAGTCTCTCACCATACACTGACGAAGCAATAAAGGATAGACCAACTTTGTTACAATGGCTGACAGTGGCTACTTGATCTGTGATGCTAATCGCATCCACATCCCAAGTATTCGGCTTCCACCCGATGGCTATCCTGGCTCCATCTCTGTAGTGGATATTAGATAGGTTCGCCCACCCTGTAGGAAACAGTGTGGCAATCATCTCCTCAACGGCTCTCCTTATCCTGGTCTCTTAAACAAATACAAGAGAGACCTTCTCCTCCTCTATCACTGCTCACAGCCTTCTTTGTTTCTCGGCTAGCAAAGCACCTCACACATTCCATGTGAGTATGGACATGATTAAGCTTTATTGGAGCCGCCACCTTCACCGGAGCAGCTCCTCCTTTTCTTCTTTTTTCTTGTGATGTGGGTGTTCCTTGGGCTTTTGCTTCTCGTGCCTCCAGTGATGGTCATCTCTTCCACTAAGTCCTCTAGGACCAAGAACTGGTTAGAGGCGTCTGTGGATTCTTCAGTTATCTCCTCCCTGTCCAGTGTCTGAAGGCGGGTTGTGATGACTGGGGTGTCTACTGGCTTTTCAACGGACACCACATCTTCATGTTGGGTCCTTAGGACAACTTCTTGCCTTGAGGGATCTCCATCCTCCATAGAAGTGGCAAAGGCCTCATGGACTTCTTGGACTTTCTCCTTCCCCTTCCTATTCAGGGTTGGGGGTAAGGACTCACCGTTCCTTCTGGATCGCCCCCTAGGAGGGTCGGGGGGAAGGGTGGTATTGGCATTCCTCCTTGCCTGTCGAGTTCTAGATTTGCCTCTCGTCGTCCTCCCATCCTTCATCTTCATTGGAATATCCGTTAGAGTGGTCCGCTCACCAGGGCAGAAACCAGACTCATGTCTGAACACTTTGCAGGCTGTGCATCAGTCTGGCAAGGCATCATAGATGACTCTAACTTCCAGTTCCTTCCCGTCAGGCATCTCCAACATCACCACCGGAGCTGTCGCCCCATCAGCAACCAGTTCCACACAGATATGTGCCGCTCCATCATACCTACCATGGCCCCAGAAATCTACCACCTTTGGGACCCTAATGATGTGAGCAATGATAGTAATTGCTCGCCTAGACCACTGTTGTCTGATGTCAAGTAACGTGATCCACACTGGAGCCGATGTCAACGTCGCCCTATGGAAGTTCGCTTCAGGAGACCACTTCCTCGTCAAGACAAGTTTGTGGTCAAAGAACCACGGGCCTTTGTCCAGCGCAGCTCCCATGTCCTCCGCCGAAGCAAACTTCTCCAGGAACATTCTGCCCAGAATCAACAGACATTGGATTTCGCCCATAGGATGCATTTCCTTCCCAGTACCTGGACGATTACATAGTTCTTGTGAAATTCCTCCATAGCATCTGCGACTGGCACTGAGATCTTCATCCACGGGCGATCATCCTTCTCTCTAAAACAAGGTTCCTTCAGGTCCCCTTCAGCCACCACGGGCTTCAAGTTTTGAAGCACAACAAGAGTCACCGTCACCGTGGAAGCCCACGACCTCCCCAGCGTCACATCCACCAAAGGATCAGACCAAGGCAGACTATCAGCTACGGGGGTGGAGGGCAGAACGGAGGAGCCCATCCCGCCCGTGCCAGCCACTGACATAGCACGACTAGCGTCTAGAGATGGAAGAGAACAACATCTAGAGAGAGACCTAAATACTAATAATGAAAATGTTGTTGACTCTTTTCTTGTCCATAAAAAGACAAGCAATCTTATCTATCTAGAATTAGTAACAAATTATTAAAATCATCACTAGGGCTATAAATGGGTAGGGTATGGTGCGGGTATGATCATCCATAACCGTAATGATTTATTTAAGCGGATATGGGTACGATTATATGCCCGCTAAGTCAAAAGCTATACCCAAAACATACCCATATATATATATAATTGTCGAGTATATGGATGGGTAATCAGGTATATAGTTATGTTCCACTTACAATAATAATACACCACAAACTTTGAGATATAACAAATTACCACACTTAAATGGATAGGTTAGGAGAAATATCAGTCAATGTGGAGAGGAGAGAGGATCAGAATGACAGAATGACTTTATGTCTTTCTTAATTTAATGAAATGTACTTGTGTGGATATAAAGTCATGTCAATGGATTTGTTCATTATACTAATAGAAGGTACTTTTATTTACTAGATGTGAGTACTAGGATAAGAAGAACTACATTCTAATATAAATGTTTACAATTTTGAGGTACATATGTGTTTTTATTGTGACTCCTACAATATGTACCATTACATTTTAATGTAAATTATTTACATAAAATATAAGTAAATGGGTATATGGGTATATAGGGTATGGGTATATACGTAACCATAAACTTACCCTGTAAGAGGTGGGTATGTGGGTATAAGGGTAAGCGATTACATGATTATAAAAATTTATACCCATGAGGGGTTTATTGGTATGGGTTTGAGGGTATGCGGGTATACCTATATCCATTTACATCCCTAATCATCACAAGTTACACCAAAGATCAAAACTTCAAAAATCACTACATATTAGTTCTAGTTTGACTAGTTCTCCCAAGACCCTCATCCCCCCTCTTTCTTTCGCAATAATATTTCATGCATTTAAATTCGATAAATGTTCATTGTAACATACTCGAATCTAGGTATATTGGATTACCTCCCTTCATCTAGCCCCATATTTGATTATGTTAACTATTAGTACCCAATTTAACTAATACAAATGTGTAAGGAATAATTACAGTCAAACGAAACCATCTATTCATAAATACCCCACATAAATGATATTTGAAAGATAAAATGATGATGATACATTCAATAATAAGATTTGAGGTGCAAAATTACCAAATAATGAGCTTGGGTCGAATTTGACACTTCATAATACACCTAGAATTACAAGATAAAGGAAATCAAGTTAATATGTCTCATAGTAACACAATTGAGTAATTCAGAGGAGTAAATACATTAAATATAGTCTTAATATTCAAAGAATGAAATCTACTATAAAACATCAAAATATGAAATTAATGGAAAATTTGGATTCATCATGCTAAAATTTAGCCTACATGACAAGTTGTATTTCATTTGTACAATGATTACCCATCTAATTAATTTAGTCAAGTAATGAATTTAAGTATAACTAATAATACCAATGTGCCACTTTATATCTCCCTAAAATTCGGGTGGATTCTACATGTTATGCTATATAAGTTTCTTCCTCGCCACCTGACGGATAGGATCTACTTTTACTAGATCACACAAAGAATGGTTTGTTCTCTTCTTTTCCCAAGACTCCCACGCATAGGAACCCTCATGGAGTGGTACTCTTCTCTAATTGTTTCCTCTCCTCACTCTCATTCATGTCAAACAAACTCTACACATCTTACTTCCCCACTTATTCCGCTTCCCATTGCATGTATCTCTCGTCTTTATTTTAAAACTATATGGACCCAACTGCCTATGCATCTCTACAACCTGCACTCTTGTAGCCAGGAATGGCAGCCGGTGGTTTCGACTCCAAGTCCCAAGCATGATGACCTCCAATTCTCCTTCAACCTTAGACCAACCACCAGGGCTGCATATGCTAGACAATTCCATTGGCCATCCAGAAGTGTAATGATTCCTTTCTTTCCCTCTACATATGCCACTACCACTACCTTCACTGGCCTAGAGATTTGTTCCCACCAGGATCTGTAACCAGTAACCACACCATCGTTGTGGCAACACATCCCATTATCAGACAGATAACGAGGTGTTACACGAAAACGTGCGGAAATCACCATAACCACCGATTATGAAAACACGGGTTAATTAAAACCGATTGTGGAAAACGGATAAACTGTGAAACTATTACTTTCCAGTCCTCATCCTGCACAGAAACATGTCATATATAAACATACACGAGATCTGATACATGTTCACAGCTTCAAGGAACAGCTGTCTATCCATCACATGAGTTCACCACCTGTTCATATACATAAAGGCCCACATCCGGCCAACAGCAGGATATTCAAAATGTTATCGATCGTTCATCGTGAAACAACATCAAAACATTGCCAAGGACCTGAGAGTACAGGGATGACTCTAGACTCTACTACAAAACATCCAAAACAACAGCATATCCATCGCTTGCTTTCTACTGCTCGTCACGCTGCTCAGTCGCAACACCACGACCACCACCACACCTAGCTCGACCACCTAAAAAGGGTATAACCAGCGGGGTGAGACAATTGAACAATTGTCCCAGTGGGAAACATAACTCCCCACCGCAACTATAGAACCTCAGCAAGATAAACTATAACAGAAGATAACTAATAACAGGTATAACAAGAGCAGTCTATATAGAGCAAAGCATTTCTTACCGACAAGCTTACCAGCTGTACAAAAGCATGTAACCAAGTATCTCTCAATGGAACATGATTGACAAGATAAGATATATCACTATGTAACATGATTATCAGAACAAGATATAACATCACATAACCTGATTATTAAGATGAGACATATTACCACATACCTGATGAATATAGAAGTAACTACAAGATATAACATAATTAACTACACAAACAAGGCCTCATCCAATGTTTCGTGTTTGTCTTAAGCAGTAAATACTACACGGCTGAATTACGTATTATTATGCCCTGAGGAAGTGAACCGTACTGTTCAAATCCAACCTTTGGTTACAAAACCCAAGCCGGTGCCATACAAGGTCAATGGAAGAGTCGGACTCCACGACCTCCCACCTCGTGGTCAGTACACGAGTACAACACAAGCAGGACCGCAGTCTCATGCTAAAGTGGTCTTAGCCACAGGGTCAGCTCCATAGGCTACCCTCACTCTAGCCCGCCTTGGTACAGGTCTCAGCGCTAGTAAAACTGAGCCACGGGCCTATTCACCGTGCTCTGAGCCATGAACGCATTCATGCTCCTCATATCACATATCCTGAGCCATGGGCCTATTCACCATACTCTACACATACATATATCGGAGTCTGCAACCAAAGTTACACTCTTACCTCCTCATTTTTAGGCTAGGAGCAACCTACACATATTCAACAATATGCGCTTCCAGGTTAACCCGTAGGAGAACCTGTTTCACCATCACCAAGTCCTGACGATGATGGATCTATGGCCAGGGCAAACTACATGATATGATTCCACTGTAATTATTTAGTATCTTTTAAATGGATTGCAAGATTCCACCAAGTTGTATAACATGCAAGATATACAGAAAGTAAATAACGTTATATTATTATTGAAACCACATCAACCTGATCCATCTCAAGGATTCAACATCACATGTTACCACTTGGCCTCTTGCCAACCATCCAGATCCATCTCAACGATCACCACATACCACAGAATCTCAATCCCTCATCATGTATTGTCACGGCCTCTCAAGGCTTGCATTAACATCATGGGACCAACACGTCATACATACAACCTTATAGAATAATTATCAAAGTGATGTTACTCATCACATATGCCTCATAGCCTTTTCATGGCTAATCATCACATGCATGGTTAGGGAATACAATAGTCACAGTTTCCTCATAAGGACCATACTCATTATCACAAGATGATATTCAAGATATTGTACTTATTCTTACACTATTTGATGATCAAGTGTATTAAGCACATCATTAACAAACCATACCTATACTTATCCTCATCTCAAAATTATACAAATAATCAAGGTGTTCACTATGTATAGAAATCATGTTGAGTATACAGAGAAAACACTATTATTACCACTATCATTGTTGTCACCATCCACTATCATCATTATTATCATTATGCCAGCTTACTAGTGTAACTACCACCATTCTCATTAATAGTTAAGCATAAGGATCACTTCACACATATCATTACTACTACCTTCCTCATCATCATCGTCTACTACTATCGGCATCATTACTACCATTATTGCCATCACTACTATTATCAACACCATCATTATTGTTATTATGTTACCATCATTCTTATTATTACTATAGCCAAGGAGTCAACATCATTGTATAAGCATAACTATACACTTCCATAACACAAGGAACTGTCGTTAAAAGGTCACAAGACCCTCACCAAAACTCCTCACTACTCTCACCCAAACAACCCACAACAACGACTAGAGAGGAGTGCAGCAATGCTGCATTGCTACCACAGCGCCCAACCCCGTGACACAGCGTCACAAGGCTATCGCGTGTCAGGGTGTAACGGTGTGTCGGGCAACGCCCGTCACACTTCCCTGCCACGACGCCCGTCATAGGCTAACCGACTGCAACGCCCGATATGCTTGCTAGTCATAACGGCCAGGGTACTATGCTAGTAACAACCAGGAGAGAGAGAAAAGGACTTCCACATAACGTGCCACAGACTATCCAAGGCCTAACGGCCGACACACACCAAAGCCAAGGGTGTGACGCCCGTCACAACCCAGCCCTATTGGCCGTCACAACTCAAGGTGTATCGCCCACCAACAACCATCATGCTCAACACGGATATATCGGCCAACACTCACTCTAGCCTATCGTCCAACCCAAACAAGCATGCCATGCATGATCCTATCGCCCAACTCAAGCCAACCTTCATGCCACTTCTTGATCTATCGTCCATGATAAGAACAAGGGTGTCACTTATCACAAGAAGGACCATCATGTCGTCCAACACCACCATATCGGCCAACACTCATACTAGCTCAACCTACCGCCCAACCCAAGGGCACCTCATGTCGTCCTTCTTAAGAACAAGGGTGTCACTTATCACACCAAACAAGGAAGGTATCGCCCAACAGGGGTCATCTTCAACCTCCAACTCAAGGATACTCAAACCCTAAAAAGCAAGGTACAAAGAAACTCTAAACCCTAAGGGGAAATCGGTCACCAAGAGCTATCAAAGCAAGGTACAAAAGCAAGGAACTAAGCTAAGCTACTAACATGCAACAAGATCATAGCTAGAGGTAAAGGAGTTAGGGTTAGAAGTTATGCAACCCGCCTGAAGCTCCAAGCTCCAAGGAAGAAGAAGAACTCCAAGGTCCAAGGGATATCGTCCCCCACAGCTCCTCCAAGGGAGTATCGGCCACCACTGCTACTCCAGGAGAGTGTATCGGCCAACACAAGCAAGGAGGGAAGGAGTGTCGTGCACTCAAGGTGGAGGAAAGATCAAAGGAAGCTAAGGCAAGGGAAAGAACCACCTATATAGAAGGAAAGGGAGGAGAAAACAAGGTAGATCCATGCTATGTGTCGTCCACCCAAGGGACACTTGTCCAAGAGCTCAAGCCACCACTCTAGCAAGGTCTAAGACACTTGTCCAAGATATGCACCAAGTGTCCACCAAACATGGTCAAGGCTGGACCAAGCAACATGGGCGACACAACTAGCAGCTCCATTGGGCAACACACCAAGGTACCTGGGCGACACACATGGTTGTTGGCTGACACAAACCACTCTAGGTCGACACACTACTCACCTTGGGAGACACAAGCATGTCTTGGCTGACACAAGGCTCAACCAAGCCCAAACAAGGCACCTCAAGGCTCAAAACAACTCAACCAAGGCCCAAAGAACTCAAGCAACAAGCCCAAGCCTTCCTCTCAACCCTAGAGGAAGCAAAGAGAGGAAAACACCTCACAAGATGGCAAACTTGCACACAAAACCCTAAACTTGGGTTATTTGCAAGTAGCCCCTCAAACTCTCAACAAAGCATAACCAAACCCTAATCACCACTAAAGGTGATTAGCAAGCACCAAAGCACCAAGGTTAAGCAAAACAAACAGGGTAAACCCTAAACGCAGGTCAGGGTCCTTACAAGCTAACCCCCTTTAAGGGATTTCGTCCCCGAAATCCGAAGAGAAAAGCGAGGGATACTTCCTCCTCATCTCTTCCTCAAGCTCCCACGTGGCTTCCTCAACGCCACGACGCTGCCAAAGAACTTTCACAAGAACCAGATCCTTCCTCTTCAGCTTCTTGACCCTTCTGTCAAGGATCGCCACAGGACCTTCCTCGTAGGTCACATCTTCATCAAGCTCAACCTCAACTGGCTATATCACGGTACCTGAATCCGGATGACTTTTCTTCAACATACTGACATGAAACACTGGATGCAACTGGTGCAACTCTAGAGGCAACTCTAACTCATAAGCTACCTTTCCAACACGTGCTAAGACTGAGTAAGGCCCCATATACCTGGGTGCTAACTTACCCTTCCAACCAAACCTTAGCACACCCTTCCACGGTGAGATTTTAAGATACACTTTGTCTCCTACCTGGAACTCCAAAGGTCATCGGTGATTGTCTGCATAAGACTTCTGTCTGTCCTGTGCCACTTTCAACTGTTGTTGTATCACTTTGATCTTATCTGTTGTCTGCTGTACTAACTCAGGACCCAAAAGCTGATACTCACCAGACTCATACCAACACAAAGGAGATCTGCACTTCCTTCCATACAAGGCTTCATAAGGAGCCATGTCAATGCTCAGCTGATAACTGTTGTTGTAGGCAAACTCTATCAAACTCAGATGTACATCCCAGTTGCCTAGAAACTACAAAACACAAGCTCGAAGGAGATCTTCCAAAATCTGAATAGTCCTTTCAGACTGTCCATCTGTCTGTGGGTGAAAGGTTGTACTGAACCTCAAATGCGTTCCCAATGCTTTGTGCAATTGTTCCCAAAAATGACTCGTAAACTAAGGACCTCTGTTAGAAACTATCGTTGCTGGCACACCATGCAAACATACTATCTCATCCACATATACTCGAGCGAGTTTCTCAGCTGTATACGTCGTCTTCACTGGTAGAAAATGGGCAGACTTAGTCAATCTGTCCACTATCACCCAAATGGAATCATGATTCCTAGTTGTCCGGGGTAGACCAACTACGAAATCCATGGTTATATGATCCCATTTCCACTGCGGTATCGGCAAAGGTTGCAACGTACCTGCCGGCTTCTGATGTTCAGCCTTCACTTGTTGACACACCGCACATCTCGCCACAAACTCAGCTACATCTCTCTTCAAACCGGGCCACCAATACAAGTCCTTCAGACTATGATACATCTTGGTGACACCTGGATGCATAGCATACATCGATGTATGTGCTTCCTCAAGCACCAACTTCCTCAGATCATCAGCATCTGGAACCACCATCCTATCACGATAGCAAACTAGTCCATCCTCGGACTCATGAAACCCATCACGCTTGTCGCTGCCGAACTCTGATCTGATCAACTATACCGCATCATCTGTCTGTTGTGCATCCTTGATCTGCTGTCTCAACGTAGGCTTAACTTGCATCTGTGCGAAAATACCAGAAAACAAAGAAACTTCCATCTGCACATTCATCTGGCACAGAGAAACAAACATATCTCGCTTATGGCATACCAGAGAACTCAACTGTGCCTTCTTTAAAGAAAGAGAAAAAGACTTTCTGCTAAGCGCATCAGCTACCACATTCGCCTTACCAGGATGATACTCGATAGTGCAGTCATAATCGTTGATCAACTCCATCCATCATCGTTGTCGCATGTTCAACTCATGCTGCGAAAAGATGTACTTCAGATTCTTATGATCCGTAAAGATTTGACACACTTCTCCATACAGATAGTGTCTCCAAATCTTTAACGCATGAACCACTGCTGCCAACTCCAAGTCATGAGTTGGATAGTTCTCCTCATGCTTCTTGAGCTGTCGCAAAGCAAAAGAAACCACATGATCTTCCTGCATCAGCACACAACCTAGGCCTTTCTTGGAAGAATCACAGAAAACAACATAGCCTTTCCCAGGCTCTGGCAAGATCAACACTGGAGCACTGGTTAGCTTCTCTTTCAGACTCTGGAAAGCTTGCTGACATCGATCATCCCAAACAAAAGGTATATCCTTTCTGGTCAACTTCGTCATCGGAAACGCGATCACACTGAAGTCCTTGATAAACCTTTGGTAGTATCCGGCCAAACCAAGGAAACTACGAACTTCTGTCGGCATCTTCGGTTGTTCCCAATCCGCAACGGATTCCACTTTCTTCGGATCTACTTTGACTCCTTCAGCCGATATCACATGACCCAAGAAAGTCACTTCATCCAACCAGAACTCACACTTACTGAACTTGGCATACAACTGATGTTGACGAAGAAGAGTCAACGCTCGACAAAGATGTTGCTCATGCGCTAGCTTGTCCCGACTATAGATCAAGATGTCATCTATAAAGACTACAACACATTGATCTAAGAATGGACGGAACACTCTGTTCATCAGATCCATAAAAGCAGCAGGTGCATTGGTTAGCCCGAACGACATAATCACGAACTCGAAATGACCATACCTCGTCCTGAAAGCTGACTTTGGTATGTCATCCGCCTTTATCCTCAACTGATAATATCCAGACCGTAGATCGTTCTTCGAAAACACTGTAGCACCACGCAACTGATCAAACAGATCATCTATCCTCGGCAACGGGTACTTGTTCTTGATCGTGACCTTGTTCAACTGCCGGTAATCTATACACAACTGCATCAAACCATCCTTCTTCTTAACGAACAACACGGGAGCACCCCACGGTGACATACTCGATCGGATAAAACCTTTCTCCAACAACTCTTGCAACTGCTTCTTCAACTCTTCCATCCCTACTGGATCCATCCCATACGGTGATTGTGCAACTGGCTGAGTTCCTGGAACCAGATTGATCTCGAAATCAATCTCTCGGGGTGGAGGAACACCAGGAAACTCCTCAGGAAACACGTCTGCAAACTCTCGAACCACTGACACCTCCTCAAAATTAGGACCTTTCGCCTTGTTAACTACAACAGTATCCACCACGTGAGCTAAGAACGCCTCACATACTTGTCGTAACAACTTATCTGCCACCATAGCTGACACCAAACACGTCGGAAGAATCTTCCTATCTCCCTGGAAGATCCACTTCTCTCCGGCAACATCAAACACTGCCTGCTTGGAACCACAGTCCAAAACAACCTTATACTTATCTAAGGTATCCATCCCAAGGATAACATCGAACCCATGCATATCAAGTGGTATAAGATCCACTTGGATACAGTGTCTCGAGAAAGACAAGACACAAGATGGACACTCTTCTCGAAGCGAAGAGGAACCATCAAGAGGTGTTTCTAACAACAAGCTATCCTTCTTACAGCTAACAGGTAAACGACAGTTTTCAAGCATACTATAGGTGATAAAAGAGTTTGTAGCACCCGGGTCAACCAGAACAGATATAAA
Organism: Alisma plantago-aquatica; assembly: GCA_963693085.1. NCBI lineage: Eukaryota > Viridiplantae > Streptophyta > Magnoliopsida > Alismatales > Alismataceae > Alisma > Alisma plantago-aquatica. Next base: position 760,621,644 of record OY856412.1, read on the forward strand.
GCAAGAAGAAGACATATCAGAATGAAATAGCTCCATCTGACCTGTCACCACTCGCGGGTTGACTATCGCCTCCGGCTGACTCATGGCATAGAATCGAGCCATTGCTTGCTGTCCACGACCTCTGCTTCCTTAAGCAGACGATCCAGCCTGAGACGCTTGACCACGTCCTCGTCCTCTGCTACCACTAGGTTGTGGCCTCTCTGACCTCGATTGTTGTGTTACTTCAACATCTCTATTTGGGAAGTTGAGCCTGAAATGCCCGACCTGTCCACAAAGATGACATGACTTTTCCTCAAACCGTGGCCTAGCTGGCCCTGTCACTTACACAGAAGATGAACTGTGCGCCTTAGACGGTGAAGAGGCATAACCTCTCCCCTTACTCGGAGACCACTGAGATGGTACACCAGAACTTCTCACCACTGACGGTGCTGAAAACCTGGGCTTCTTAAAGCCACCAAACCTTCGACCTTGATACTGAGCAGGTCTTTTGTGAGGCATAGACTCTCTTTTCTCCCTTACTGTCCTCTCGATCCTTTGAATAGATTCCACGAACGTAGCAAACCGCTCTCGGTTCTCCAACGCAGATACCGGGGTTTTCAACTCAGCACTCAAACCCTTCTTGAAACGTCTGATCTGCTCTTCATCTGTTGCCACCATGTGAGGAAAAAACCTCAACAGATCCATAAACTTGGCTTTGTACTCGGTGATGTTCATTGTTCCTTGTCTCAGGTTCTCGAACTGACTCACCTTCTCATCCAGATACGTCTTCGGGAAGTATCTGGTGACGAACTCGCGTCGGAACACTTCCCAACAGATCACCTCGCCAGGCCACTTCTCTTCCTCGATGGTCCACCAATGACCAGCACTACCTTTCAGAAGGTAGACAGCATGCTGTACCTTGTCTGCTTCGGGGATGTCAAGGATCCAGAAAGCCTTCTCGAGACTTGTCAGCCACAGATCTACATCCGCTGGATCAGCCGTTCCAGCATAATCCGAAGCTCCGACTCGGTGAAGCCGCTCGAAGGTCTTCCCAATACCTGATGCTTCTCCATGGGGAACATGTGCTCTCGGAGGAGGCACTGGTAATCGCTCGACCATGAGATTCATCATAGCCATTAACTGCCCTATAAGCTGTTGGTAAGCAGGATGTTCAAGAATGGTTGGGTTAGGTTGGGGGACCTCAGGCACCCGATCTTCATGTGCCTGTCCAGCTGCTCCATCAACCGATGCAACATCGATGTACTCAGCAGAGTGTTCATCATGGTTTCCAGACATCTTGACTTTTCTTCCACTGAGGCAGAAGATTACCGTGAGAAAATCTGAAAAGCTCATACGAACAAACACAACCTAGTCCTAGATCCCTGTAGACTCAGTGAACCTAAAGCTCTGATACCAAAACTTATGGCAACACATCCCATTATCACACAGATAATGAGGTGTTACGTGAAAATGTGCGGAAATCACCATAACCACTGATTATGAAAACACTGGTTAATTAAAACCGATTGCGGAAAACGGATAAACTGTGAAACTATTACTTTCCAGTCCTCATCCTGCACAGAAACATGTCATATATAAACATACACGAGATCTGATACATGTTCACAGCTTCAAGGAACAGTTGTCTATCCATCACATGAGTTCACCACCTGTTCATATACATAAAGGCCCACATCCGGCCAACAACAGGATATTCAAAATGTTATCGATCGTTCATCGTGAAACAACGTCAAAACACTACCAAGGACCTGAGAGTATAGGGATGACTCTAGACTCTACTACAAAACATCCAAAATAGCAGCATATCCATCGCTTGCCTTCTACTGCTCATCACGCTGCTCGGCCGCAACACCACGACCACCACCACGCCTAGCTCGACCACCTAAAAAGGGTATAACCAGTGGGGTGAGACAATTGAACAATTGTCCCAGTGGGAAACATAACTCCCCACCGCAACTACAGAACCTCAGCAAGATAAACTATAACAGCAGATAACTAATAACAGGTATAACAAGAGAAGTCTATATAGAGCAAAACATTTCTTACTGACAAGCTTACCAGCTGTACAAAAGCTTGTAACCAAGTATCTCTCAATGGAACATGATTGACAAGATAAGATATATCACTATGTAACATGATTATCAGAACAAGATATAACATCACATAACCTGATTATCAAGATGAGACATATTATCACATACCTGATGAATATAGAAGTAACTACAAGATATAATAGAATTAACTACACAAACAAGGTCTCATCCAATGTTTCGTATTTGTCTTAAGCAGTAAATACTACACGGCTGAATTACGTATTATTATGCCCTGAGGAAGTGAACCGTACCGTTCAAATCCAACCTTTGGTTACGAAACCCAAGCCGGTGCCATACAAGGTCAATGGAAGAGCCGGACTCCACGACCTCCCACCTCGTGGTCAGTACACTAGTACAACACAAGCAGGATCGCAGTCTCATGCTGAAGTGGTCTTAGCCACAAGGTCAGCTCCATAGGCTACCCTCACTCTAGCCCGCCTTGGTACAGGTCTCGGTGCTAGTAAAACTGAGCCACGGGCCTGTTCACCGTGCTCTGAGCCATGAACGCATTCATGCTCCTCATATCACATATCCTGAGCCATGGGCCTGTTCACCATGCTCTACACATACATATATTGGAGTCTGCAACTGAAGTTACACTCTTACCTCCTCATTTTCAGGCTAGGAGCAACCTACACATATTCAACAATATGCGCTTCCAGGTTAACCCGTAAGAAAACCTGTTTCACCATCACCAAGTCCTGACGATGATGGATCTATGGCCAGGGAAAACTACATGATATGATTCCATTGTAATTATTTAGTATCTTTTAGATGGATTGCAAGATTCCACCAAGTTGTATAACATGCAAGATATATAGAAACATTATATTATTATTGAAACCACATCAACCTGGTCCATCTCAAGGATTCAACATCACATGTTACCACTTGGCCTCTTGCCAACCATCCAGATCCATCTCAAGGATCACCACATACCACAGAATCTCAATCCCTCATCATGTATTATCACGGCCTCTCAAGGCTCGCATTAACATCATGGGACCAACATGTCATACATACAACCTTATAGAATAATTATCAAAGTGATGTTACTCATCACATATGCCTCATAGCCTTTTCATGGCTAATCATAACCTGCATGGTTAGGGAATACAATAGTCACAGTTTCCTCATAAGGACCATACTCATTATCACAAGATGATATTCAAGATATTATACTTATTCTTACACTATTTGATGATCAAGTGTATTAAGCACATCATTAACAAACCATACCTATACTTATCCTCATCTCAAAATTATACAAATAATCAAGGTGTTCACTATGTATAGAAATCATGTTGATTATATAGAGCAAACACTATTATTACCACTATCATTGTTGTCACCATCCACTATCATCATTATTATCATTATGCCAGCTTACTAGTGTAACTACCACCATTCTCATTAATAGTTAAGCATAAGGATCACTTCACGCATATCATTACTACTACCTTCCTCATCATCATCGTCTACTACTATCGGCATCATTACTACCATTATTTCCATCACTACTATTATCAACACCATCATTATTGTTATTATGTTACCATCATTCTTATTATTACTATAGCCAAGGAGTCAACATCATTGTATAAGCATAACTATACACTTCCATAACACAACGAACTGTCGTTAAAAGGTCACAAGACCCTCACTAAAACTCCTCACTACTCTCACCCAAACAACCCACAACAACGGCTAGAGAGATGTGCAGCAACGCTGCATTGCTACCACAGCGCCCAACCCCGCGACACAGCGTCATAAGTCTATCGTGCATCAGGGTGTAACGTTGTGTCGAGCATCCATGTGTGTCGGGCAACGCCCGTCACACTTCCCTGCCACAACGCCCATCACAGGCTAACCGACTGCAATGCCCGATATGCTTGCTAGTCATAACGGCCAGGGTACTATGCTAGTAACAACCAGGAGAGAGAGAAAAGGACTTCCACATAACGTGCCATAGACTATCCAAGGCCTAACAGTCGACACACACCAAAACCAAGGGCGTGAAGCCCGCCACAACCTAGCCCTATCGGCCGTCACAACTCAAGGTGTATCGCCCACCAACAACCATCATGCTCAACACGGATATATCGGCCAACACTCACTCTAGCCTATCGTCCAACCCAAACAAGCGTGCCATGCATGATCCTATTGCCCAACTCAAGCCAACCTTCATGCCACTTCTTGGTCTATCGTCCATGATAAGAACAAGGGTGTCACTTATCACAAGAAGGACCATCATGTCGTCCAACACCACCATATCGGCCAACACTCATACTAGCTCAACCTATCGCCCAACCCAAGGGCACCTCATGTCGTCCTTCTTAAGAACAAGGGTGTCACTTATCACACCAAACAAGGAAGGTATTGCCCAACATGGGTCATCTTCAACCTCCAACTCAAGGATACTCAAACCTTAAAAAGCAAGGTACAAAGAAACTCTAAACCCTAAGGGGAAATCGGCCACCAAGAGCTATCAAAGCAAGGTACAAAAGCAAGGAACTAAGCTAAGCTACTAACATGCAACAAGATCATAGCTAGAGGTAAAGGAGTTAGGGTTAGAAGTTATGCAACCCGCCTGAAGCTCCAAGCTCCAAGGAAGAAGAAGAACTCCAAGGTCCAAGGGATATCGTCCACCACAGCTCCTCCAAGGGAGTATCAGACACCACTTCTACTCCAGGAGAGTGTATCGGCCAACACAAGCAAGGAGGGAAGGAGTGTCGTACACTCAAGGTGGAGGAAAGATCAAAGGATCAAAAGAAGCTAAGGCAAGGGAAAGAACCACCTATGTAGAAGGAAAGGGAGGAGAAAACAAGGTAGATCCATGCTATGTGTCGTCCACCCAAGGGAAACTTGTCCAAGAGCTCAAGCCACCACTCTAGCAAGGTCTAAGACACTTGTCCAAGATATGCACCAAGTGTCCACCAAACATGGTCAAGGCTGGACCAAGCAACATGGGTGACACAACTAGCAGCTCCACTGGGCGACACACCAAGGTACCTGGGTGACACACATGGTTGTTGGCCGACACAAACCACTCTAGGTCGACACACTACTCACATTGGGAGATACAAGCATGTCTTGGCCGACACAAGGCTCAACCAAGCCCAAACAAGGCACCTCAAGGCCCAAAACAACTCAACCAAGGCCCAAAGAACTCAAGCAACAAGCCCAAGCCTTCCTCTCAACCCTGGAGGAAGCAAAGAGAGGAAAACACCTCACAAGATGGCAAACTTGCACACAAAACCCTAAACTTGGGTTATTTGCAAGTAGCCCCTCAAACTCTCAACAAAGCATAACCAAACCCTAATCACCACTAAAGGTGATTAGCAAGCACCAAAGCACCAAGGTTAAGCAAAACAAACAGGGTAAACCCTAAACGCAGGTCAGGGTCCTTACAATCGCCACCACAAAGTAGATGCACAAGGAAGACAATTTTTCTTCCCCTGTGAGACCATCTAATTCCATGAACATCTCCTTCAACCTCAATACCCTCACTACAGGGCCTCCTCTTCTTCTTCCGCCTTCACCTACACCTAGAACACTTGGAATCAGGAGCTTACTGTCATTTCTGCACGGGCTAGTTGAGGATATGGTGGCACTGCCTTCTCCCCTCACCTCATCAACAATCATGAAGAGTTTCTCCTTTGCTCCTCTTCCTCCTTTAGCCCTTCATCCATCCTCATCTACACACTTATAGATCGATGATGCCCCTGAACCTACAGAGTACATGGCATCACCACCTCCTCTACTCTCCTCACCACCATAGACACCACAAGGCATCACCTCTGCTGCTAATAGCCACCAACAGACCAGACACACCTCCTCCATATGAAATCCCTACATTGAATTTCACTCTTATTAAACCTTATCAAATTCTCTAACTCTTAACTCCTCACCACCAATATTTCTAGACTTGTTGCACCAGTCCATACCCATCCACAAATTGAAGGAGAATGACCTACGTATTCCAATGTGAAAGCAACTCATGCACAACTATTGTCATACTAACCTAATACAATGAATCTATCTCCTAGAACTCCATGCCTATTTCTTACAATGCACAATCTCTTTTGCAGACAAAATTCATGGGAAGGTCTGCTTGGTTCTGTGAAACTTACCCTTCAACAGACTCCAATGACCTATAGTTGATGCTACACATCTATAGGAGGGATATCCTCCACTTTACATCCTTGAACCGGTAGGCTGAAGCCAATCTATCTCTGAGAAACATAGACATGAATGGAATAGACTCCATAAAGGACATGCTCACTGAATATTTGTTCAAGTAAAAAATCATCTAGTGAGTCTTCTTTTATAGTTTTCATAATTTAATCTAGTTTATAGGACTATCAGGATGCACCCATTTAGACATGATAACAAGATAATTATAAAATTCCATTAAGAGTACTATTTCAAGTATCCGTACAGTTACCTTATTATTACACATAGTAGGGTATTAATACTTGTATTAGAATGTAAAAGTTGCCTAGTTCACTAATATGCGTACCTAATTGTATCATAGTAGTATATAAGTGTAATAACGTGTCAACACAATCAACAAGTGACATGCAAATTCTATAGGGATATAGATGAAATACTAACACATTGAACAATATTTTGAATGATAGTGGTACATATGGCATAGACGAGCGAAATGAAGTACCTAGTTGACCTATTGACTTAAGTCATTGTCATGATTGTATTATCATTTGTGTATGAATCATTGGTTAAGTAGGGGTTCAATAAATTCAATAGCCAAATAAATATTATCGTATGTAACCAACCATTAGAAGAAATTAACACACATAAGCTATAGAATACATATTATTAGACATACTTCTACTTATGTGACTAATTATAGATATTAGAAATAAAATAGATATTCAATCACATACTCACTTAAGCTTGAACCCTAAGATGCCTTAAAGTGATCAGATGTAGGATAACAACAATATGTGTAGATATACTAGGAATGAGTACACATATTCACTATGATTGAATGACATATCTAGTGTGCTCCTAGGATGAATACTCGACTATAGGAACCAAGTTTATCTGTTGAGTTAATAATTAGCTATAATGATCAGGTATGTGCAATCTCTATGTTGTTTTGGTCATTATTATGACAATGATCTCAATTCCTATATTGAGGTATTTACTTGAATACTTTTACTTTTTGGAAATCTAAAGTTGAACATCCATAATTTCTTATTTGAAATCTCATTAATTTTTTGTGGACATTGAATTATTTTGTTTAAATTGGTCCTTTGACCCCTCTTGCTATGCTTTCAATATCAATTGTGAATTATGATTGAAATTTTGGTCTTGTCACTTTATTTTTGCATGCTAAATGTTTGACTAGAATATCTAGAATAGTGGTATTTATGTACAACAATACTTATAAAGGGCACGGGTATTCCTCTTGGGGTGTGTGTTTCCACACTTACTTTTTAGCTCATGATCTTTTGTTGTTATGGTCCTATTTTAAGTATATTTAGTCTTCATTGTCTATCCATGCAAAGATATTGCTTATTTCTTATTATGAATGTTTATTATTGCAAGATGTTTCTTTTACATCATATATTGTTCTCTATGATATTATGCCTCAATCACTTGATTTGACTCTTTTTTAGCTTACCTACATTTGTTAGCCCTTTTATGGGAACATACTTTCTATAATATTAACCCAATGTAATGCCCAAATGTGATTTATATGCACATACTCAATGTTTACTGATGCATCCTTTTGTTTCATATCTTCTGGGTGATGTTCCCCTTCCACCCAGATGTAGGAACATTAGAGGACAAGGATGCACCAAGATCATGCAAAGGATATTGGACTTAAGGTTATCTTGGAATGGATAGGTTTCCCTATGAAAAAGGTCTTGCATGTGATTAGATTTATGATGTATATACCTTTTTACTTTGATATAACACATTATGGTGAGGAAAAATTGTATAATGATACACTTTGTAACTTTATAATAGTTTTGTCTCAGTTGCTTGTTCATTTTCTTGCTATGTAATATATACCATTTGAGTAGATTCCTTATCGGGTCCCACTCTTCACAATATGGTATCAAAGCCTAAGTAGTCCGTAACTTGACTATTTCATGTTATCCCATGTTAGGTAGATAAGTAACCCTATATAGGTTGTTGTTATGCCTAACCTTGAGTTGTGGGATACCAACTAGGGTTTCAATCCCTAACGAAGTTGGCCACTTCCACTCCCCAAACTACCTATGTAGTTGAGACTCAGTCTTGAATAACCTAATCACCCCTACCCTTTTTATGGATGTAAATATGTCACGTGGTGGGTTTGACTCTTTTAGTGTTTGATTCCTATATCCTAACACTTGGAGGTTATCCTAAAAAGTGTAGGTTGAGTTGAATAGTCATATCTAGGTTTTACCCTAGTTCTCAAATTAACCCCTTTCTTATGTTGTTGTTCTAGCATGTCTTGCATATACCCAATTTGGGTGTTGAGCATACATGGATGACAAACTTAAAACCTTGACACAAGTTCTAAAATTGAGATTATTCCCCTAACACTAAGTGATAATCTGAGCTAGCTCCATTATGGACATGTAGAGGCTTGCCTTCAACATGGAGTATCTCAACATAATTATGCCAAATCTCTCAACCTAGACATTGGATACTATCTTCATAGAGTTTGATAATCCCTTACATGAGAATTATTCGAGATAAGTTACAAGCTTTCAATGGACAATCTCAAGATCTCATATCCCTCATATCATAGTATACTTGGACCACCTAGTGAATGAGATCGTGGGTGGAATTGACAATATAGATCACCTTATCTCGTGCAAGCACAATGGTGGTAAACCAACAAATGACAAAGAAGCCTAATTTCTTCTATAAAGGTTGGACAATCATATGACTCATTGATGTCTGAAAAAGAAGATGTGTAAATCATAATTAAGGTGAAGTGAGGAATCTTGCTTGTTGTGTTCTAATGGGATGGGGTGGAAGTCGATTGTCTGATAGAGAAACCCTTTTTCCATCCTCCTATGCTATAAGTTGAAGATGCTTCTTGGCTTGCCCTTTTTATTATAGTTCGAACAAGTTGGTTGAAGAAAGTGATGATAGAATAATGCTATATGTATGATGTGGTGAAAAAGTGGTAGACTTGGTTCTCGGGTCAATTTGGTGCCTTTTTTGGATTTTGTTCGTAAAGTTTTCATTGTCAATCTTATTTTCATTATTCAATTATATTTATAAAAGAAACTATTTTAGAATTTTTCAATGATTTTTTAAACCAAGTCACTACCACTATAAAAGTTTGAGTTGTAGAGAAACTCTTCGTGAAGAACCCTATGACTGGCTTCATCAACCTTCAGACCCTAGGCCTACTGAAGAAGTAGAGAGTTAGAAGGATCCTTAGGCATAAACGACCTAGGTGATCTACCCATGTTACCTCTTAATATGGTCAGTTAAGATATATCTTAATTCCTTTAAGGGGTGAAGTATTGAGGTTTTATCCTTTAAGAAGGTAACTTCCCTACTTTAGAATCTTATATAAGAAGACTAATGGATACTTGATGCATGACGTCATATAGGTTTACGGTGGGGTTTGGGCTAAATGTATGACACAGAGTGGTGTACCATAACCAATTGCGTCGAGTGTATTAGAAACTGTAGATTGATTTATAGGTATTACTTAGTACACTTGACTAGTGGTGGATGAATTTTAGGGAAAAAATCCTCTTTAAGGGGTGGAGTGTTGTAACATACTCTATTCTATGTATATTGAATTACCTACCTTCATTTAGGTCCCTATTTGATCATGTTAGTTATTAGTACCCAATTTAACTAATTCAAAATGCTTAAGGAATAGTTATAGTCAAATAGTATCATCTATTTATAAATACCCCTTATAAATGATATTTGAGATATAAAATGACCATGATACAGTCAATATTAATATTTGAGGTGAAAGATATACACAATAATGAGCTTGGGTCGAATTTGACACTTTAGAATACACCTAGAACTATAATATAATGGAAATCAAGTTAATATGTGTCATAGTAACATAGTTGAGTAAATAAGAGGAGTAAATACATTAAATATAGTCTTTATATCAAAGTAATGAAATCTACTATAAAACATTCTCAAAGTATGAAATTAATGGCAAATTTGGATTCATCATGCCAAATTTAGCATACATGATAAGTTTTGTTTCATTTGAATAACGTTTATACAGTTTGTCCATCCAATTAATTTATTCAATGAATGCATTTAAGTCTAACTAATAATGTCAATAAAAGCAAATGTTATTAATATTAATAATAAATCATAAATGCTTAACTACATGGAGAAAGAAGGCAGACGGGCAATAAGTTGTGTCGCCAACCCCTTTTGAATGGTGAAGCTCCCGAAAACACTACATCCATAGATTTGAGTCATTACATTATTGTGCATAACTTTTTACACGCTCTTGAGAAGCTCCATAGCCTGTGGTGCAAAGAACCTAAAAGTATCGAAGTTAAAAGGTATGTAAACATGTTGATTATCAATACATGCTTTCTCATGCTTGACCACTTTGGCTAAGGCATCTTTCTGGGCAGCCTATCCCATAGTAAATTCCTGTGGATTCTATGTATTGCTCTATATTAGTTACTTCCTCGCCATCTGATAAACTCAATCCGCTTTGACTGGATCACACAAAGAACGGGTTGTCCTCTTCCTTTACCTCGACTCTTGTGTATGGGAACCCTTGCAAAGAAGTACTCTTCTCTTCTTCAATTGGTTCCTCTCCTCACTCTCATTCATGTCAAATGAACTCTCCACATCTTCCTTCTCCACCTCTTCCTATTCCCCATTTCACATCTCTCTCCTCTCCATGTCATACCTAGATGGCCTCATCCACCTACACATCTTTGTGACATGCACTACCACAACCAGGCGCGATGACTGATGGCGTCGACTCCAAGTCCCAATCATGATGACCTGCACTTCTCCTTCAACTTTGTTCCTACCACCAGGGTCACATTCCCTAGACGACTCCATTGGACACCAAGAAGTGGGCCATTTCCTTACTTTTCCTTTACATCTTCCACCGCCTCTACCTTGACTGGCCTAGAGATCTTATGCCACTAAGATTTGTAACCAGTTACAACATCACCGCAAACACAAATTAGATGCACAAGGACAACAAAGTTTTTCTTCCCTGTGTCTCCCTCTAATACCACAAGCATCTCCTTCAACCCCAATACCCTCACTTCAGGGCCACCTCTTCTTCTTCATCCACCTACACCCAGAACACTTGGCATCAGGAGGTTGTTGTTGTTTCTACATTGGCCGTCAGAGAATATGGAGACACTTCCTTCTCGACTTGTTCCTACTATGCTCATCTTCCTCCTCTAGCACTCCCTTCCTTCTTCTTCGCATACTTACCTACTATTACGACCTCACTTTGCGCATCCCCCAATTAAGGAAAGACCTTCAAGTTGAGATCCATTACCTATATTCCCAAGGAAACATATTTAGCAAATAATAAATAATATAAAACAATTTCAATTAAATTTCAAATATCATTTGAATTTTGTAAAATAATATATCTCATGAAATTAATACCTTATGAAGAAGAAGTATCATCTATCCAGTCCTCCTTATTATAGGTTTAATACATTTTGATATCTTTCATCTTATTCTTCATGCCTTTTATCATATGAAACATATACCTAAAACACCGACAAACAAAACACGGTCAACATATTACTATAATGTGTACGTGGAGTGCAACCACAATGTGTGCAACTAACATGATCACATAATAAACATCAAATATTGCAAATAAGAACTAGTTTATTCTTTACATATCTTAACCCTTACTGGATATATTATCTTAGTGTGATCACTGTCTCATCCAAGGCTCGTGTGCATCACCGCTTGATATACGTCAACCTAGGGTTTAGAATATTATCATTTACTTATGTGATACTCATATTGGCATTATAGTTGAACATGAATTAAATAAACATTCAACAGTTTATCTATCGAGCTAGTTCTCGAGAATCATTTGAAAAACCTCGGCAAACTATGTTCCAGATAGACATAATGTAACCACATACCTTCGCCATGAAGAATATTTTAGGTGTACTTTATGCAATCTAATCATCAAGTATAGACAGCAAGCAAGCGTACATCCAATCAATCAACATGATTTGTAATTGTATACAACCCTAAAGTGTCACTATACAATCATAACATACTAGAAGGGACCTAACCTAGGTCTTAGAATCTGATTTAGGGTTATATTAGGTTTAGGTTAGGAATAAGGGTATCAAACCCTAATCCCACAACATCATGGCTCATTAGGGTTATAAACCCAATGCAAGCCTTAGGTAAAACCCTAAACATCATTATAGGCTGACTATCACATAATGCTTCCAATAAATCGAATCATGTGGTTTTAAGATATATACATATTAAGATGTATCATCATTTGGCCCTAATCATTTTTATTAATGACTTAAAAAGCATAAGAGAACATCATTACTAAACATATCCAATTAGAATCTAGATCAACATCATATTTCACAATATTAGATTAGGTCAGGAAATAACAATATTCAATGTACTCAGCATATTATCTCTCAGGTCTAAGAGTTTCCATAAGATAAACACATTAGATCCATGTATTAGCTACACTTTTGAACTAGGAACATATTTAGACCATCAAACTATTTTTTTTGTGTTCCTCTTGTTCTCACGATTATTTTTCATATATAACTTATATTCATCCGAGTTACCATCAATTAATTAGAAATATTACAAAATTAACATTATTTGGCCAATCGGATAATAGCACGGCAGCATTGTGCAATACCTTGGTTTGCAGGCTGCGAATTCCTTTTCGGTCCTGTTATCTAGCCCAGCCAAAAGGGGTGGTCCTATGGGAACGGGACTCCGTCCCCTTTTCCTTTCTCGCCTATGTGCCCACCCGCGCTTCCGTGCGCACGGGTTGCGTCGGCGCTGCAACCGTCGCAGATCGGAGAGAATTCGCCCGCCAGCACCTCACCAAACCACCACCGCCACCACATGGGCTCCCACCACCACAGCCTGTTACCCACTGCCGTGCGATCCTCGCACATCGCAGACCGACACTGCTCAGCCTACGAGCCTCCTCCAGCACCCAGCCCCCTGGCCACGGAAGTGCCCACTGTCCAGTTTTCCAACGGGAGCCCACTGGGACCCATTAATACCCACAGATATCTAACCTCAGTCTCTCCGGTCATCGCCCCCAGCCCCAAACCCCCGTTACACCTCCTCAACGGCTCAACCCCTTTGTTGCCAGATCTAGCGAAAAATCTGCTGCTTCTTTCCGGTCTCTGATTCTCGCGACAAATCACTGCTGCTCCTCGTTCGCCCTCGACTCCCCCGCCGGCAATCTGGCTCTTTACTTTCTACCGAGTACTGACTAGCATCTTCGTTGCTTATCGTCGTCTCCCGCCTCCCAAAACGGCTGCCGCACCATCCCGGCTTGTTGTTGTTGCTGCTCCGGCCACACTTCCCCTGCTGCTGCGCCGGCCACGATGGCCCTTTGTACCCCCTCCGCTTTCGGTTCTCCTCTGCCGCCGCTGCTGCCCTCTTCGTCACCACCATGCCACGACGTCGGCCTCCCAGCACATCCTGACGCCGCTCATCTAAGCGATGGGTTACGTTGTGATGGTTTCGGTGGTTCCCCTCCTCCTCTTTCTGGCCATCGTGTTCGTCGTGAGCTCCCCAACCCCCCAACATCGTACCAAGGACGCCAACGGTTGTTCTGAGCTCCCCAACCCCCAACATCGTCCCTAACCTGTGCTATAACTGTCGTTATTGTCAGATTGATGGGGTGATGGAAGATAGACAGGGTCGGCTTGACTGCGCTAGCTAAATCCTTCCTCAGCGTGCGTCCGTTGGTGGCGCAGGACTTCGGCACAGCTACATGATGCGAGCTTGTGGGTGGTCGGACGATCAAGGACGACTACCAGCTGGCACGTCGCACGAAGTTCGCCACTAAGATTAAACGTTCATCACCAGCTAGCTGACAATGGCTGATTTAATGACAAAGCCGGCGACGAACGAATAGAGCAACGAAGAACCGAATAGTGTCATCCTTTTTGTTGCATTCTTCCCCTTCCCTGGATTCATTGACGGATGCGTTGGTCTTTGTGATATTGTATTTTTTATGGTCACGACATGCATGGCAGGTGTTTGTCATAATGGCAAATACGAATATCCAATTTGGTGCATAAGTAAATAGGCTAATTCGAAATTGGAGAGTGCAGTTATCAAAAACAAGTTCCGAAAGTAGTTGGTTTCTTTTTTATTAAAGAATTTCTGTACTTCTAAACATTAAGTTTGATATCTGGAATACACTTTACAGTAAACTATTGAATATCGAAGAGTCTATTAAAAAAAATCAACTTTTGATATATACTGCAGAGCTAGTATATTAGTACTTTGTTCCCTTGTCGTTCATGTAAACGGGTTATATTGGGTCCCCAATACCCAACGGGGTGGGTATGGGTTTGAGTTAATTTTAATTTTTTCCAAACGGGTTGGGTATGGGTTGGCCCAAATCCCAAATGGGTATTGTGGGTTTGGGTCTTTGAAACCCGCCCATTTGTCATCCCTATCTGCCCCCCTCTGTTCCGCTCGTGTGCCTGTCGTGGTGAACAGCGAGCAGAGGTATGCCTGACTCTTGACAGGTGGTGAAAACCTTCGTATACCTTACTGTTGGGCAATAGCGAAGTTGAGAAGAGAAGCGTCGGAAAGAAAGTCCTAGAGCAGGATAGAGACGGTAATGAGGACATCGTTCCAGGGTCTGGTTTGGAACAGAGTTGTTGCCACAGTCAACCTCTGCCATCCCACGGCTGAGGTTTTAATCCGTAACGAACCGTTCCACTTCTTCTTGTTGGTGTGAAGCCGATTCTAGACGAAATCAGGAGGAACAGGGTGTGGATGTGGAACGTTGAAGAATTATGAGAGAGGGTAAAGGTTAGGTTGTGTATGGTTTTTCATACATGTATACATACACACTTCTCCCTTCTCGTTTCGTTTTCCATCTTTTTCTTTGCATACAAGCAAGATGTTAAAAAGGCAAGGCATATCATAACTCCCTTTCTCATTTGTATTAAAAGATATCCTTATGAGAAAACAAAGAATACTCCTAGAAAAGAATAAAATCTTCCTTCAATTTTTCTATAAAATTCTTTGCTTTTATTTTTGTTAATCCAAAAGTCACAAAACATGTATTACTATATTCTTATTAAGACCTTGGTTTGGCAACTAAAAGTCATAAAGGAAGGCATATTAATACATTGCACTCTGTTGACTAATTTGATATGGATTATTCTTTTTCCTCTCTCTCTTTGATATATTTCTTAAATCAAATATATTAACTCATTAATATCATTTCCAATCTATATTTAGTTGTACGGTTTATGGGATATTTGTCCCATACAAAACATGCTCTTTTTAAACATTTGTTTTAAACAATTATCATTATCCAACGGAATATCCACTTTTCTCTAAATTTCTAGAATTATCTTCTTTTCATTATTATTTTCAAGTATGCCAAAAGTTATTTGGTGGCTTAACATTGTGTTGACACTCTCGGCTAGATAATTACTCCTTTAATTATCTAAATCACTGTGCACCTTGAAAACTTGACAATTCTATCATATTTTACTTATTTATTTATTCATAAAACTATTGTTATTTATTTATATGCAAAACTTCTTATTTATGTAACTTGTGCCACAAGCACACATGCCACAAAGGTGAATAATATTATTAGTCTATGAAAAATATTTTCGAGAGTAAATTAC
This sequence comes from Alisma plantago-aquatica, assembly GCA_963693085.1. Lineage (NCBI taxonomy): Eukaryota > Viridiplantae > Streptophyta > Magnoliopsida > Alismatales > Alismataceae > Alisma > Alisma plantago-aquatica. The sequence continues at coordinate 760,637,593 of OY856412.1, forward strand.
TTATCAATTCCTACTTATTATTTATAATTTAATTTCACCAAAATTGAAGATGTTACACCTACAGATCAACAACGCCCGTGAACTTGTAGAGGATATGGCATCACCGCCTCCTCTCTTCACCACCATAGCCACAACATGGCATCACTTGTGGTGTTCGTAGCCACCAACAGACCAGACACACCTCCTCCATGTGAAATCTCGACATTGGATGCCACTCCTATCAAACCTTCTCATATCTTCTAACTCCAATCTCCTCACCACCAATATTTGTAGCCTTGTTGCACCAGTCCATACCCATCCATGGATTGAAGGAGGATGACCTACATTTTCCAATGTGAAAGCAACTCGTGCACAACTACAGTCATACCAACCTACTACCATGAATTTGTCTCCAAGAACTTCAGACCTCTTTCTTACACCAAACAATATCTTTTGCAGATCAAAATTCATGGGATGATCAGCTTGGTTCCTTGAAACTTACTCTTCAACAAACTCCAATGGCCTATAGTCGTTGCAACACACCTACAGGACTGATAGCCTCCACTCTACATCCTTCAATCAGTGGATTGATGCCAATATTTGTTCAAGAACAACATCAACTGGCGAGTCTCATTTTATAGTTCTTCAATATTTAATCTAGTTCATAGGATTATGGAGATCATCCGTTTAGACAAGATAAAAGGATAATTATAAAATGCCATTAAGAGTACTATGTCAATTATCCTTACAGTTACCTTATTAGTACACGTAGTAGGGTATTAGTACTTGTACTAGAATGTAAAAGTTCCCTAGTTCACTATCATTCATACCTAACACCATCATAGTAGTATATAAGTGTCATAATGTCTCAACACAATAAGAAAGTGGCATGCCAATTCTATAGGGACATATATGAAATACTAGCATATGAACAATATTCTAAATGATAATGGTACATATATAATAGATGAGCAAATGAGGATCTTACCTAGTTGACCTATTGACTTAAGTAATTATCATATTGGTATTAGCATTTGTGTATGAATCAATGGTTAAGAGGGGTTCAGTAAATTCAATACTTTAATAAATAGTACATTATGTAACCAACCATGAGAAGAAATCAAAACACATAAGCTATAGAAGATGTATTATTACCCACTATATATATGTGCTTGACATACTTCTACTTATGTGACTAATGATATCTATTAGAATTAAAATAGATATTTAATCGCATACTCACTTCATTAAGGCTGAATCCTAATATGCCTTAAAGTGATCAGAAGTAGGATAACAACAATATCTTGTAGATATACTAGGAATGAATACACGTATTCACTATGATTGACTAACATATCTAATGTGTTCCTAGGATGAATACTTGACTATGGGGACTAAGTTTATTTGTTGAGTAAATCATTAACTATTATGATCAAGTATGTGCATTCCCTATTTTGTTTTGGGCATTATCATGATAATGATCCAAATTCTTATATTGAGGCATTCACTTGACTACTTTTCCTTTTTGGAAATCCAAATTTAAACATCCATAATTTTTTATTAGGAATCTCATGAATTAATGTGGACATTAAATTATATTGTTCAAGTGGTCCTTTTACCCCTCTTGCTATGATTTCAATATCAATTATGAATTATGATTGGAATGCTGGTCTTGCCACTCTATTTGTGCATGCTAAATGTTTGACGAAAATATATAAAATAGTGGTAATTATGTACAATCATATTTATAAAAGGTGTGTGTATTCCACCCGAGGTGTATACAATTTTGAAACCAAGTCACCACCATAATAAGTTTTAGTTGTAGAGAAACTCTTAGTGAATAACCCTATGATTGGCTTGATCAACCTTGAGACCCTAGGCCTACAGAAGAAGTAGAGAGTTAGAAGGACCCTTAGGCATAAATGACCCAGGTGATCTATTTATGTTGTCTCTTATAGATGGTCAGTTGCAATATATCTTAATTTCTTTTTAAGGGTGGAGAATTGACATGTAATCCTTTAGGAAGGTAACTCCCCTAGTTCAACATCTTATATAAGAAGACTAATGGAGACCTGAAGCGTGAAGTCATGTAGGTTTACAATGGGGTTTGGGATAAAAGTATGGCATGGAGTTGTGTAAAAAAATTACATTAAGCATATTAGAAATCATAAATGGATTTATATGTATGACTCGGTACACCTGACTAGTGATGGATGAATTTTGGGGACGAAATCCTCTTTAAGGAATGGAGTGTTGTAACATACTCTATTCTAGGTATATTGAATTACCTATATTCATCTAGGCCCCTATTCTATTGTTTTGATTAGTAGTACCCCAATTAAGTAATTCAAAATGCATAAGGAATAATTATAGTCAAATAGTATCATCTATTTATAAATATCCCTTATAATTTATATCAGAAAGATAAAATGACCATGATACATTCAATAATAAGATTTGAGATGAACATATACCAAATAACGATAATGAGCTTGAGTCCAATTTGACACTTTAAAATACACATAGAATTATAAGATAAAGGAAATCAAGTTAATATGTGTCATAGTAACATAGTTGAGTAATTTATAGGAGTATGTACATTAAATGTAGTCTTAATATCCAAGTAATGACATCTACTATAAAAATTGTCAAAAATCTGAAATTAATGGCAAATTTGGGTTCATCGTGCCATATTTATCCTATATGTAGTTTCATTTCATTTATATAATGTTTACCCATCTAATTTATTTAGTCAAGAAATGCATTTAAGTAGAACTAATAATTATCAATGTGCCACTTTATTTCTCCCTAGATTCTTGTGGATTCTACTTGTCATGCTATATTAGTTACTTCCTCGCCATCTGATGGACTAGATCCGCTTTGACTAGATCTCACGAAGAACGGGTCTTCCTCTTCCTTTAGCCCCCATTTCATGTGCATGGGAACCATCATGGAGCATGAATCTTCTCCCATTGTGTCCTATCCTCACTCTCATTCATGTCAAATGAACTCTACACATATTCTTTCCCCACTTCTTCCTCTTCACCATTGCATGTCTCTCTCCTCTCCAAGTTAAACTTAGATGGCCCCAGCCACCTACGAATCTATGTGACCTACATTGTCTCATCCAGGCACAACGGTCAATGTCATTGACTCCAAGTCCCAAGAATGATGCACTCCACTTATCTTTCGACCTTGAGCCGACCACTAGGGATACATGCCCTAGATAACTCCATTGGCCACCAAGAAGTGGACCAATTCCTTGATTTACCTCTATATTTTTCATTGTCGCTATCTTCACTGGCCTAGAGATTTGTTGCCATCGAGATCTGTAACAAGTAACCACACCGCCGTTGATAACACCCAAATTCAAGTATTTATGCTAAGCATTTATCTATGGTTTTGTGTCGCGACAACCTTAATATGCCCAAAATATCCCATGTTTTCTATCTTTAAGTAGTTTATATCTTTTCATAGATAAAGTTGCTCAAACTAGCCAATTCGTTCACCCATTTTCAGCCATCTTTCACCTCCACACATCCATCGAGCTGCTGTTTGGGGTGGAATCAAGGACAAAGGAGGCTGAGGAGTCCAGAGATCAAGGAGGATGACCTAGAGATGAGATCCATCCCATACAGAGGCTAAGGAGTGAGATCCACCTCTCCTCTATAGGCTAAATCTCTTCTTCTCCTTTCTTCTATTGTTCCCCTCTATTTCTTTACAAACGATGCTCTTTCATCTTTGTTCCATGCCAACTATGCTTTTCCATGGCTAGTTGAGCTCCTTCTTGACTATGTAGCCCGTTTTGGGCATGTTTATGTACTTTTACCATAAGTAAGTAATTTATTTTAGATCTAGCACATTTTACGTTCTATATCCTCTTTTTGGTTATGATTGTTAGTTTGGTTGATCTCTTTCTTGCTTGAACTGTTATTTCTTCCTATATTGAGAGATTCGTTGTAGAAATAGACAAGAGAAGATAGTTTGGACCGGAATCTGAAAGGAGTACGGTTCAAGGTCATCTATTCCTAACATCCCAGAATATTCTAGACATGAGAGGGCATCTAGAGTATTCTAGGATGTTGGTTTGTCATCCTCGAGAGAGGGTTCATGACATTGATGGGTTTTAGTCATGCTTCACGAGAGTGAGTGGGATGACCCCAAGGAACAGATACCACAGTACGTATTATGATTTGAATGTAGGTTACTTGTTGAGGTGTTCGAGGGTTGTTGACGCTCGAGAACGGGTGCATAGATGGCCCAACTTGTGGTTACATAGCTGAGAACTTCTTTCTCTCTAATTTAGTAGAATCTTGTGGAATCTGTTTTGTTTTCTTTGTTTTGTTTTAATTACTTTCGTGACAATATGTTAGACTAGTTCTAGCCCCCTTACTTTCCTCAACTATCGTCTTGGCTTATCTAACTTTAGACTGAAATCTCAAGCGTCCTAAATGTCACCACATCCATGTGTTCAACCTCGTATATCTATTTCAAACTTATAATAAAGTTGCGGGGGTCTTCGAAGGTTTTGGGTTATAAATCTAAAAGTTCGATTCCTTCTGAGTCTATCTCCCTTCCGGATGCGCGACTTCAGACCGAAAAACTTTTTGGCGCCGTTGTCAAGGAGGTGGTTTTCCATGTTTACAAGATTGAAAGATTTTTTTTCTGTCACTTTTAAGCCTGTATACATATTGTTGGGTTTTAGGGGAGGCAGAGAAGGCGGCGGGAACAAAAATGTTCTTCTCTCCAAACCCAAAACTAAGGAAACGTGTCAACGTTTATACAATAGGAAGGATGGTTTGTAGAGGCATACCTTGTCCCGAGGCTTGCTCTGTGACGTTACCTCGCAGCTTGCATGGTCTTCACCTCCAGTCTTGGACGGTGTCTGTGCAGCTCCTGGTCTCACCGGGACTATCAGGATTGACAGTTGTCCTCCGAGCGGCAGAAGTCTCCCGCTTCTGAAGTAGTCCACATGGACCACCAGGAACTCCGATCTCCTTGTCTCACAAGGAATCAGAAGGAGTCGCACCCTCCTGTCAGCGTACTAGTCACTGATACACTGTCCTGCCACCAATTGCTTTTCTGCAGTTGCCTTTCCCTTATTGTGCCTCCCTTATTGGGTAGAACTTGCTCGGGCTCTCTCTCGGTTACCAAAACTAGAGAGAACGACAACTTCGCAGAGCAATTGGTGCACTAAGTTGTTGTCCTGAGAAGCCCCCACTACCCCTATATATAGGAGGGTCATGGGACAAGGTTCTCTATCTCAGGCAATGCGAGATTAATGCAGGAGTAGAAGGGTTCGATATTTTCCACAAAACAACCAATTATACCAATTGAACCAATCGTTTCATACATGAAATGGTTGGTTGGGGATTTGAGCCGATCGGTTCACGCCTCAACCGATCGGTTGGGGAACCTGAGCTGATCGGTTCACTTCTGAGCTGATCGATTCGTGGTCCTAATCCAACTCAAATTGACTTCCAAATTTGTTTCTGATTAATCAAATATTAATCCTTATTCAAATCAAATTTGTACAAGTGAAACAAATTGTATTTGCAAAATAGTCTTCTGACTTTCCAAACGATCTCGGTTGGACCAGTTGAGTCGATCGGTTCAACCCTTGAACCGATCATCTCAGCCTGTCTTGAGCCGATCGGTTCATCACATGAGCCGATCGGTTCAACAACCTGAGCCGATCGGTTCATTACATGAGCCGATCGGTTGGAAGTGCAGACTGTGCAAAATCAGTCAATTGCAATTTCAATCAATTTGATACTCTAATCAATCGATCCAACACCTTAAATACTATGATATTGAGCTATCAATTAATTGAGTGTTTAATGAACTACTAAACTCCTTTAGTAATCAATGTAAACATTGTTTGTGGATAAACTCCTCTTCCAGGTTAAATCCTATGTGTGTGACCTTGCAGGTCCATTTCACATTGGCAGTGAAAGTCCATAACACTTATGACTTCACAAGCAAAGAGCGGTGCCTAGTCGCGCATCAGTGCGACCCAAGTGAAATAGAAAGTTGGAGAACAACTTTCAATCCTACAATCCGTGAATGGTGTTACATCAAATGTATAATTCCTTTGTCACTGATATCCTGAATGAACTCAAGGCATGGAACAATCATCCTGTCAATGTTCATTCACTTTCTTGATCTCAGAGTAGATTGGAGGAGATATGTATGACATCAATATCACATACTGATTCACACATGCATGCGCACACCTATCTCAATCCTACTCATCAAGTGGCCATGGATATCAAACTCCCTCAGGAGGGACAAATCCCATATCTATCACTCACCCCTCAAAATCCCCATGTGTCAAAGTCACCCAATCATCACCTTTATAACAACGCATGTTTCAGGACTACGTTTGATGATGTCAAAGTGTACCCAACGACATGTGTTAAGTGTAGTGATTTCAGGTCAAAGAATCACACTCACCACTATCACTGTAAGAATTGACTGTGACTACCATGTCCTGGTTCCATGTGTCAAACTCACGGTGGGTCTATCAGGTAAACTTGTTCTCTAACAAGTACCTATGTGTTTGGTTTGATATCTCCATATCATGACTAATGAGATTTTGTCATCAACCAACACCACAATCTAGTCTTGTGTGTCATTGTTGTCTATCTACCTTCCACAATGACATATGACTAGGGACATAATAAGAATGTACAAACTCTTAGCATCTATATGATCTCATCGTTCATGTCCTTAACCTGAAAGCATACGTCATTGAGTATTGTCATTCTCTAGACATTCAATCTGTTCTATCACTATCTCATATGACTGAACCAGAAAGAATGGGAAGCTTGCCTTTGATGCTTATCAAATCAATGTTAATGTATCCCACCAATCATCCCATGATTGGCTCTCAGGGCATACATACCAACAGACTCGCACTTGTACTACGAGCCAATCACCATTGAATCATATTCATAGTGATCTTCAAACATGTCCCACATGTTACTGTACTCTAGTGCTAACATAGCGAGTTATGGAAACACCTTGCCAAAGTCGGTATTAACTGCATGTCTCTCATCTCTTCGATGTACGTCACATGTATGAGATGGAGTTGCCATAATATGTGATCTAGTATTCCTTTGCTAACCTTTAGCCACCTTGCATGACCAAGCAATCCTAACTTGTCATCAATGACCAGAATAAGTTCATCTATATGAACTCCTAGATCCATATAGTATCCACTGCTGTTCTTTAACACACGAATACTCGACATTTCCTTTTAAACAGCTTTATTGGAACGTTTCCATTTATCAACAAACATTCACTTTTATATATCATATATATATATATATATTGTGATTAATTTTCTGTCTTTTTCGGAAGTTCGCATCAGTGTAACTCTTTACAGTGAACCCTTCCTTATTTCCATAGAACTAGTACTTCTCAAGTACTTTTCAAGTTCTTATGATATTCCAGTAACCCTTACTAAAACTACACATACATCCACTCGTCATGTCCCACATATGAGTTTTCAGGATGAGCACATCATATTGTCATGTCCTACATATAAGATGATGAATGTGTTTTGTTCTTGCCATGTCCAAACATGCAAGATAATGGGATGATTACATACATGATAGATCCATATCTATTCTTAGTGTTCCCATTCTTCATAAGAATTGGACACTTAGCCTTGGGATACTAGCACCATGTAACATGGACAAGTTCTCTCCCACTAAATTTATACATTTACTGAACCCATTAGTATAGATTGCCAATGTATGCTTTCTCTTTTCAGGTCAAGAGGTTTTTTTAGAACTATCTTTATAGATCTCTATTCCTATCACATAGAAAATATCTCTATCTTCCTTAAAGATAATTTCCACCTTGAATTTCCATTCTAGAACATTTTCATTTCACATCAACATGTGGAATGTGAATACACTCCCACTAAATCATGTCTCTTCTTTATCTTTGACATATCAGTCAAACCCTTTGACTGTATTATCAAAGTAAAGATCACGGTTCTGAGTTGCTTTTAATCAATCAATCACATTGATTAGTCCATTGTAACTTATAGACTTCATTTGCATTAACAAATTCATAAACCTTATAGGTTGTGTCACGTACACATCCTTGTTTTATTCCTTATAGGAATGCAGTTTTAGTATCCATATGCCAAATCTCTTAGTCATTAAGTTGCAATCAACAAGCATCATCCTTCTCAAAATTTTATCCATGTGTCTTAACACTTAAGACTCATTTGCACTTATGGATTTCATCCCAATGGGTGCTACCATCAAGGTTATACCTTATGGTTCACATGGAAGTCATTTAGGATGTAATGGTCATAAACCATAACTCAAAATTCGGTTCCTAATATTCATCTAGATAGTTGATTCATCACATGACCAACTCATCACATAGATAATCAAGGTGTATCTGTCAAGGATATAAGAACTCACAACTCCTTATGATTCTTAATGCCCTTTATTAGTGTGGGGTATTCTTTATTTAAGAAGAAATTAGTTATTTGATAATCATCCTCCTTGTTGATTTAGACATCACCATGCCTTAATCATGACTTCACTATGATACACTATCATAACGACTCATAAGGACCTCAAACATTTGGTCCAAGTATTTCATTCATTGATCTCATCAAGAATTAACATTTTACCAAATTTGTACTTCATCTATGATATTCTTGAACATTTCAAGATATTCATATTGGTATTTATCTAAACACCATTTGAAGTATTAGCATTTGCTCCAATAAGTATGTAATACATCATATGTATTATACCTAATAGGATAATCATTCTCCCACTACCACTAGTGAAGATTGATTAATCATGTCCAAGAGATTCATGTCTCTTACTGGTTCTCAAACCAAAAGAGTCTAGATTTATCCATCATATGGAAACTAGAAATGAATTTCTCATGATTTATGCTAATTTGATTGTTTGAGTTATCAATAACTTTTAGGTATCATTTTATCTTATGCATACCAAGTACCACAAGATAAACAAGACACATTTCCACAAAGATTGAAACATCAACTTTATTAATTGCCATCATTGTCATACAATATGCAAAAATTAAAGTGTTTCGATCCATTGGCAAATATGAAATAGCTGTTCATTACTCTATTACATGCCTTCAAGGCTAAAAATAAACTAAAGTACTCCTTTCTATGGCGAAAAAACTTGCCCCATTTATTGAGTGCTTCACATTTTATATTTTGGTATCATATACCTCAAAATGTTACAAGTTTATTTCATGATACCTTCAGGTGGAGACGTCCGTTGCCTCTTTCTTCTTTAGTTCTTCCAGATAGAGTGGACAATTCCTTTTCCAATGTCCTGGCTTTTGACAATGGTGGCAATTGCCTCTCTTGGTCACACCTCCTTTGTCCTTGAGAGCTGAAGACGACTTGGGCTACTGGCTAGCATCAGAACCCTTCTTAGCTTTACCCTTGCCCTTGCACTTGGACTTGCCTTTCTTGCTGCTAATCATCATCACAGACTTAGGCTTGTCCTTCTTAATCTGTGTCTCTGTTGTCCTCAACATGCCCAACAACTCTGTCAACAGCTTGTCAAAGTTGTTCATGTTATAGTTCATCACTAACTGATTTATGATTCTGGCAACGATTACAGTATCACGTCAGTAGCCAACTCTTGGCTCAGTGGAAATCCCAATCTCATCAGGTTCTCCACATACCCAATCATCTTGAGCGTGTGAGGACCAACTGGATCTCCTTCTGTCATGACGCACTTGAACAACGCCCTGGAGACATCATATATGTAACATCCCTAACCTGGGTTATGTACTAACCCTAGGTGTTTTGATTAAATAAGTGATCAGATGCTTGTGTTTATCCTTTTAAATGTAATTAAGGCTTTTGAGGAACTTATATTTCAATTTCATACCTTTTTGCATAATGTTGAAACATTGATTTGTTAATAATGGACTAAAGTGAAAATTACCCAAGTTGAGGGGTTAACTTGCAAATTGCACATGTTAAGATGTTCCTCTAAAGTTGAGACATCATAAGAATGTATATGATGAAGTTGTACAGTTTTCACAAGCTTGGGTACCAAGATACAACTTGTAGAGCAATCCTTATGCTTTAAAACCTAGTTTTGGTATAAAGTGCAATTTACCCAAAACTTAGGGTCCAACATGTAAAATATACCCTTTATAGGATCTCTCATGTTTCTTGGCATCAAGTGGAGCAAAGAAAATGAGAAGGGTGCCTCATTTGAATGATCATGATAGAAGTGGAAACTACTCACACTAATAATATATTAAGCAATATCCAATAAAGATGGATATTAATATACAACTCTTTAAGGTGTTTTGTTTCTTTCCTTTTTACCTTGGATAATGGAGGAGTTTTGCATGAGGTGGAAACGTTTCCAAGGATGTATGAAGCTTTGGTGGTTTTAGTTGGGAAATAAAAGGAGATAATCCTTTTCTTTTCACTTTCCTTGAAAATATCCAAAAATATATAAGGTATCTTTTCCAACAACACAAAGGATCATTTTCCTTAGTTCCTCTTCTCATCACTTTCCTTGGACCAACCAAGAAGGAGCTTTGGACCATAGGAAGGAAGACCATACTGACTTGGTAAGTGTTGATCACCATCTACCTCGAATTCATGGTGGAAACCACCATATAAGGTTAGATTCATGGTGTTTTTCACACGATTCTCCTTTCTAGCCATCTTCTCCATCCATAACTTGAAGAACGGACCTTGCACAACTACTGGAGCTTCATCCACCGTTAAATCTACGAAGCTTTGAGCTCTAGATCAGTCCTAGAGGCGGGTTTTATAACTCTAACCCTTAAGTTTTGTTAATGCATCCTTCTTTCCTAAAAATCGTTGCTTATACTCCTTCTTTAGATACCTTTGTGTGTTCTTGCTATCATTTTCCTGAAGAACAACCCCTGTTCTTGGTTTAATAGAGGTAGAAGATGATGACGTTAATTCCTATGTTTATCCAAGAATTACCTTTAGCAAATGGTCTCCATGTCTTGCTTAAACGGTTTCAAACTGTTTGATTGCAAACAGTTTCAACCAAACCGCATAGAAGCAAACGGTCCAAGACCGTTTGGAGGCGTTGACCAGGCATTGACTGTTTGGAGGTCTACTGAAAAACATTTAGATCAAAAATCTATAAATAATCATCAACTAATTCCAAGTGGCTCACCAATCAAAGGCCCATCAACCATCTAAACCCTAATCGGGTCAATTGCTGATTTCAATAATTGAATAAAGTTGAAGTTTGGGTTGAGTGACCCAAACGGTTTCAAAACCATTTGGGGATCACCCAAACGGTCTCAAGACCGTTTGGGGGTCACCCAAGACTATTTTGAGGTCTAGGGTTGACTATGGTCAAGTGGTTGAAGATCTAAAGGTAACAAGTTGAAGTATAATTGATTGTTGACCTAGTGTTCAATCCAATGAGCCAAACCTTAATTAGTTGAGTTGGTTTTTGGTGTTGAATTGAGAAAACAGTCTCAAGACCGTTTGGAGGTCATCCAAACGATCCCAAGACCATTTGGGGTCAGGTCATGACCAAATTGGATGGTGGTTCAATGGATTTCAATCAATTTGATTCACATTGAAGTATGTTGAAGGGTCATCGATTTCAAACCCTAATCCAATTGATCCAAGCCTTAATTGATGATCAATTGAGGATCAATTGAGTGTCAAATCTGTTGAGGGTTGACCTAATTAACTCAATTTATGATTGGCTAACACGTGCATGATCGATGGAGGGGTTCAACATTGGAAACCCTAATTCAATTGAAGTGGTTGAGACACTTTTTGGTCCTTGCGGTTTTGAGGTGGTTTGGACCAAATGGTCTCAATACCGTTTGGGACCAAATGATCCCAAACCATTTGGTCTCATGCAGTTTCAAGGTTGGTTGTGTCCATGTGGTTTTAAAGTCAAACATGAGCAAACAGTCTTCACCACCAAACGATTTCAAAGTCAAACTTGACCAAAGGGTCTTCACCTCTACTTAGCAAACGGTTTTGAAGGACTACTTTATCAAACGGTCTCAAGGGAAGACCAAGACCGCAAGAAGGTCCAAACGGTCTTAGACTGTTTGTAGGTTTAGTGTGCAATACCGTTTGAGGTCCATGTAGGTCAAGATCGTTTGATGATCTAAGGGTCAAGATGACTTGGTGGTTGATTAACCTAAACCTCATGGATACTTAAAGAGATTTAAGGACCAAGTGATTAGTTGGTTAGTGCATGTTATCATCAATGGTGATTATAATAAAGATATCCTTGATGGGATAGAGTGACTAGTACTCTTTGAATAAGTAAGCTCTATTGATCACAATAGCAATGACATAACCCATGATGTCAATGTTGCATTGACTTAGCCTAATCAAGGGTGATGCACACATTAACTTATAGAAAGATGAGAGAGAAGACTTCTTATATGAATGATAATCAAGTAATGGACTCTCAATATGAAGAAATGCCTAATTAGGGTATGATCCATGATTAGTGAGATCATGAAACCCTAATTATGATGGTCAATGAATCATAACCCTAATTGAGGGCAATAATGGGAGTATCCCTAATATATGATGATGATATGATCCTAATTCATAATGATGGCATGGTAACCCTTAAATTAAAGGTACTGTGTTGATCATTCCTACTTAGGGTGAATAGTAAACCCTAATGGTGAGATATTACTGATAACCCTAATCAAGGATGATTTAATGTGAATAGTAAACCCTAACCCAGGGTAATGTGATGAGTATAGTAAATCTTAATTCAGGGTATGTTAAATAAGAACTCTAACCTTGAGTGATATGATATGAATAGTAAACCCTAATCGGTTTGAAGTATTGATTTCATAAGCGTAAAACGGTCGTGGTGATCTTCTGTAGCACAACCGTGCAAGGTAGCACGACCGTGGTGGCTTCCCCTTGCACGGCCGTTCTTGGCTGCACGGCTGTGGTGCTCTATACTTAACTTGGAGTTGATTTGCAAGTAAAACCTTAACCAATAGTGATTCTATCATTATTGTACATTGTGCTGATATAGAAATAATGTGCCTGTTATCATTTATATTAATCATGTAGGTTTTTATGAAATAGTGAGCATAGCTAGGTAAGAGCTATGATGCCATGCTCATTGAAAGCACTTTATAAGATTTGAAAGTAATGATATGCTATGTTGCCTATTGAGAGGTGACAAAAGAGATTGATAGGTTGTATGATCCATGAGAAGCATCTGCATTGCTACTATCATGTTTATACTGTCAATTGACTTGATGACAATATGATACTTAGTAAAAAGTTCTTTGATGATCTAAGGGTTTGAATACCCATGTTCTTGAATCATAATGATGAGATGATTAGGGATTGATATCCCAATGTTGATATAGCTGTGAAATGAACTTGATTCAAATAGTACCCTTTCTTTATAGCAATTGTTTAATGGTTTATGTTTGAAAACACGTCTGATGATAAAAGAATGCCATAATGTACTTAAATAATCAAGTATAATGATATCATGTAGAGCCCTGACCATAGATCCATCACCGTCAGAAGCTAGATGATGGTGAAACATGTTTTCCTAAGGGAACTCCTGGAGAGCATACTTTTGAGTATGTGGGGGTTATGGACGTGAATATCCTTATGTCCTAATGAAGGAATTGATGTGAGATAAACATCAAATCTCTCAATCCTTCATTATATTTAATGCCGGGAAGATGTATCACTAATCTCCCGATGATGTTGTTAATGCCGCATCGATGTGAGATAAACAAGAAATCCCTCGATGGCGAAGAGAGTACATCATGCCACTGTAACTCTAATAGAAAAGTTGCCAGAATACCCTGGAAATCTATTATAGCAGAGACACGAGATGTCCTGCATGTTGATCCTCACACTGACTGAGGAAGATGAGGTCATAGGAATCCGGCTCTTCTGATGACCTATGTATGGTACTGATTGTGATTTCGTAATGGTCGGTTGGAGTATGAGCGGTATATCTCATCTCCTCATGGCATAAATCTGTTTGAAAAATGTAATCAGCCGTGTAGCATAATTGCTTAGGTTGAACTACGAGAAATAATGATTGATGATACATTGCTTATTAAGTCCTAGTTGGACAAATTATATACATGTTCTTTATATTCCTTACCAAATGTATGACTTGCTATTCAATCAAGTTATAATTGAAATGATTGCATAAAGTATACTGCTTCATTTAATTATTCAATAATTTACCTACTGTTGAATATTTATAATCCTACTGCTCAGTGTTATTTATTTATTTGCAATAACAATGCTTTTGGCGAAGAGTTATAACTCTCACTGGGACAATTATTCAATTGTCTCACCCCCGTGGGATTCAACTTTTTAGGTAGACGCCGAGGATGAAGGAACCCTTCAGTGGGTGAACAACAACAACAACAGCAGTAACATCAGGACAGCAGTAACATCAAGGACAGTTGTGATCCACAGGTGGAGTCACTGTATGTTAGGTTTTGTGTATAGAAGGTCCTATGTGTCGTCTCTGTACTCTCAGGTCCTAAGAGTCAGTAGATGGTTTGATTTAGATCTGAGATTTTTTTGGTTTGATGCCTTGAGATTTTGTATACTGCTCATGTACAGTTCAACAGGGCAGTCAATGTTATGACTCTCGAGATGTGATAATACAGAGATGTACTGATGAATCATCTTGTAAATAACTTAACTTGTTTTTTTTATGAAAGAGTTTTATCGTTTGAAGATCTCTTTACAAAAAGTTTTAATTTTTAGTGATTTTCAGTAATTCCGCTGATAATTAATCATTTTCGCATTCGTTAATCTCATTTTTGCAAGCAGATCATCACAATTTAGTGGTATTAGAGCTCTAGGTTCGCTGAGTCTATAGAGACATAGGACTTAGGTTGTAGAGTTGTTCTCGTGTCTTCCAGTATATCTGATAGCGTCTTCTGCTCATATAGGAGGAGAAGATAAAACTAAAGATGTCTGGATCACACGAGGAACACGTTGCTGAGAGTAGTGTTACTGCACCTAGAGAAGGTGCAAGAGACCAAGAAAGGGAAGAACCTATACCTGAACCACCCCAGTTCAACCCAGCTGAAATAGGGAATCCAACCTTCCAAGCCATGTTTGGGCAATTTATGACTGCCATGACACACATGACTGATAGGATGCCTATACTTGTACCTAGGGCACCAACCCATCCAGAAGGACAAGGATCTGGCAAGACGTTTGAACGAGTACGCCGGGTTGGAGCCACAGAATATGTTGGAATAGCTGACCCAACAGATGTTGACTTGTGGCTAACTGAACTAGAGAAGGCCTTTAGAATCCTGAACATCCCAGAAGCTGAGAAGGTTAGACATGCTGTGTATCTTCTCAAGGGGAGTGCTGGTCACTGGTGGACCATGAAAGAACAAAAAAGGCCAGGTGTGGAGATCGAATGGGAAGTATTTCGATGAGAATTTGTCAAAAGATACTTTCCTAAGACGTTCTTGGATGAGAAAATCTCTCAGTTTGAGAGGTTAAGGCAAGGACCTATGAAAATTAGCGAATACGAGGCTAAGTTCATGGAGTTGTTGCGGTTATACCCGCACATGGCATCAACAGATGAAGAAAGGATTGGCATTTTGAGAAAGGATTAAACGTTGAGTTGACCACCCCCGTGTCTGCTCTGGAGAATAGGGAAAGGTTTTCTACCTTTGTGGAGTCAGTCAGGAGGATAGAGAGGTCTGTGTCATAGAAGAGACAGACCAAGAACAAGAGGATGTATCCCTAGTTCCAAGGATCCTCATCCAAAGATTTCAAGAAACCTAGGTTTTCTCTGCCTACACCACCACCTAGATTCAGTACCCAGACGCAGTGGACGTCAAATAGGGGTAGAGGATGAAGCCTACTACTAGAAGGAGCTTGCAGTTCATCATCTATGTCAGTTACAGGACCACCCAGACCACAACAACTGAACAGAAGTTGTTACATATGTGGAAAGATGGGACATCTGATGAAAGATTGCAGAGCCAGAGAAGTGAGTGTAACTCAACCTCAAAGGCATAGTCAACAAGGATCTCAAAGGAGACAGTTTCCAGGTAACACTAGAGGACGTGGACAAGCATCCCAAGCTGGATCATTGGCACCAAGTCATCGAGCACCGAATCAACCACAGGCGATGATGAGGTTTTATGCGATGAATCCACCTAAGGCAGTGATCAACCCTAGGGTTGTGGCAGGTCATATGGAGTTGTTTAATTATGATATGTCTACATCTTACGTCATATCTGTTTTAATTGATCCGGGTGCTACACACTCCTTTATCACTCAAAGAGTGATTCCTGACTGTAATATGACGGTAAGTCATAGAGCATATAGTTTGCTGTTAGAAACTCCTTTGACGGGATCTGCTGTTTTGTGGGAGGTATGTTCTCCCTGCATTCTCTTCTTTTTTCATCATCACATTCAAGTGGATCTCATACCACTTGAGATGCATGGATTTGATGTAATCCTTGGGATGGATACCTTAGAAAGGTATAAGGTAGTCTTGGATTATGAGTCCAAGCAAGTTGTGTTCACTGATGATAGTGACACATGGATCTTTCAAGGAGATAGAAAGATTCTTCCAACCTATTTAGTGTCAGCTATGGTTGCTGAGAAGTTGATGAGGTAAGGATGTTATGCATTCTTGGCCCATGTGGTAGATACTACCATGGAGATTCCTAATCCTACTGAAGTTCCTATAGTCAGGGAATTTGAAGATGTATTTCCTAAAGAACTTCCAGGTGTACCTCCGCCCCGAGAGATTGATTTTGAGATTAATCATATTCCGGACACGCAACCGATAGCACAAACACCGTATAGGATGGCACCTGCTGAGATGGAAGAACTCAAGAAACAACTACAAGAATTGCTTGAGAAGGGTTTCATCCGACCGGGTACTTCACCCTGGGGTGCTCTGGTCCTCTTTGTTAAGAAGAAAGACAGATCAATGCGGTTGTGCATTGATTATAGATAGTTAAATAAAGTAACAATAAAGAATAAGTATCCTCTGCCGAGGATTGATGATCTCTTTGACTAGTTGTGTGGTGCAACTGTCTTCTCAAAAATAGATTTGAGGTCGGGATATCATCAGCTACGTATTAAGGATGGTGACATACCTAAGTCTACCTTTAAGACAAGGTATGGTCACTATGAGTTCACAGTTATGTTGTTTGGACTAACAAATGCACCAACTACATTTATGGAACTCATGAATAGAATATTCCAACCTTTTCTCGATCTATGTGTTGTTGTCTTCATAGATGACATCTTGATCTATAGTAGAAATTCTCAACAGCATGAACATCATCTTCTTCAGGCTCTAACTTTGCTAAGAGAGCATAAGTTATATGCTAAGTTTAGCAACTGTGAGTTCTGGTTACCAGAAGTTTCTTTTCTTGGACACGTAATATCTGTTTTAGGTATACGTGTTGACCCTAAAAAGGTAGAATCTGTCCTGCAATGGGAGCAGTCGAAGACACCGACGAAAATCCATAGTTTCTTAGGGTTGGCAGCTATTACAAGATGTTCATTAAGAGCTTCAATTCTATAGCTTTACCCTTGACCAAGTTGACCAGGAAGGATGTTCCTTTTGCCTGGAGTGATAAGTGTCAACAATCTTTTCAGCTGTTGAAGGAAAGGTTAATAAGTGCACCTGTACTTGTGTTACCTGAATAAGGGAAAGGATATATAGTTTTCTGTGATGCCTCTAAGAATGTACTAGGATGTGTGTTAATGCAGGATAAACAAGTGATTTCTTTTGCTTCTCGACAGCTTAAGAAACATGAGGAGAATTATCCGACACACGATTTAGAACTAGCTGTTGTAGTTCATGCCTTGAAAATCTGGAGACATTATCTTTATGGGGAGACATTCCAGATTTTCACATACCATAAAAAACTTAAGTATATCTTTTATCAGCATGAGCTTAACATGAGGCAACACCGCTGGATGGAGTTAATCAAGGACTACGATTGTATAATTGATTATCATCCAGGGAAGGCCAATGTGGTTGCTGATGCTTTAAGTAGGAAATCAGCAACACCAACCTTAGACATCGCACATCTGAATTCCTTAGTGTGCTCTAAGAGAGATATGCTTATCTCCTTAAGGCAAGACAATGTATAGTTAAGAGTATCGTTGTTATCAGGGTTGTTAGTTGAGATACACATAAAACCTACTCTGAGACAACATATTAAGGAAGTACAACAAGTTGATGAAGTAGTTCAACAGATCAGATCGGAATATGGTAGTGAGAAACAAGAATGTTTCCATGATGCAGAAGATCAAGTAGTCTGTTATCATGGTAGAATGATAGTACCGGATGTGGATAACTTGAGGAAGTTAGTCCTGGAGGAAGCTCATTCTTCAATGTATGCTATGCATCTAGGAAGAACCAAGATGTATCGAAACTTGAAAGATATGTATTGATGGCCTGGTTTGAAGAAAGACATTATTGAGTTTGTTATGCGGTGTCCTATGTGTTAGCAAGTTAAAGCTGAACACCAGAAGCCTGCAGAAACAATGCAACCTTTGCCTATACCACAGTGGAAGTGAGATCATGTGACCCTGGATTTTGTGGTTGGTTTACCTAGAACAGCCAAAGGTCATGATTCCATCTGGGTAATAGTTGATAGGTTGACAAAGACAACACATTTATTACTTGTAAAAACAACCTATTCTGCTGAGAAGCTGACACAGTTGTATGTAGATGAGATAGTGCGACTACATGGGGTCCCAGTTACCATTGTTTCTGACAGAGGTCCCCAATTTACAAGTCATTTTTGGCAGTGACTTCATAAAGCCTTAGGCACACAGTTCAGGTTTAGTACAACCTTTCATCCTCAGACAGATGGACAATCAGAAAGGACTATACAAACACTAGAGGACTTGCTCAGAGCATGTGTCCTTCAGTTTATAGGAAGTTGGGATCTGCACCTAAGTTTGATAGAGTTTGCCTACAACAATAGCTATCAACACTATATTGATATGGCACCTTATGAAGCTTTGTATGGTATACGTTGTAGATCTCCCCTATGTTGGTATGAAACCGGTGAATATCAACTTTTAGGTCCTGATCTTGTGCAGCAGACCACCGAAAAGATTAAAATAATACAACAACAGTTGAAGACTGCATAGGATAGACAAAAATCTTATGCTGATAAGCTTCATAGACGTTTAGAATTCTAGGTTGGAGACAGAGTGTACCTTAAGGTCTCACCTTGGAAAGGAGTTCTTAGATTTGGAAGGAAAGGAAAGTTAGCTCCTAGGTTTATGGGGCCTTATCCAATTATTGACCAGATTGGAAAGGTAGCTTATAAGCTAGAGTTACCACCAGAGTTGCAAAAGTTGCACCCAGTGTTCCACATTTCCATGCTTAGGAAATTTCATCCTGATACAGAATCAGTTCTGCAACCTATGGAAATAGAGTTGAATGATGATGTATCTTATGAAGAAGGACCTGTATCGATTCTTGATAGGAGAATTAAGAAGCTGAAAAAGAAAGACAGAAGTC
This sequence comes from Alisma plantago-aquatica, assembly GCA_963693085.1. Taxonomy (NCBI): domain Eukaryota; kingdom Viridiplantae; phylum Streptophyta; class Magnoliopsida; order Alismatales; family Alismataceae; genus Alisma; species Alisma plantago-aquatica. The sequence goes on from OY856412.1 coordinate 760,657,128, forward strand.
TTGTGAAAGTTCTCTGGAATCACCGTGGTGTTGAAGAATCCACATGGGAACTAGAGGAAGAGATGAGAAGGAAATACCCTGCTCTTTTCTCTTAATATGTTTTGTAATGATTTCGGGGACGAAATCCTTGTAAGGGGTGGATAATATGTAACATCCCTGACCTGGGTTATGTACTAACCCTAGGTGATTTGTTTAAATAAGTGATCAGATGCTTGTGTTTATCCTTTGAAATGTAATTAAGGCTTTTGAGGAACTTATATTTCAATTTCAGACCTTTTTGCATAATGTTGAAACATTGATTTGTTAATAATGGACTAAAGTGCAAATTACCCAAGTTGAGGGGTTAACTTGCAAATTGCACATGTTAAGATGTTCCTCTAAAGTTGAGACATCATAAGAATGTATATGATGAAGTGGTACAGTTTTCACAAGCTTGGGTACCAAGATACAGCTTGTAGAGCAATCCTTGTGCTTTAAAACCTAATTTTGGTATAAAGTGCAATTTACCCAAAACTTAGGGTCCAACATGTAAAATATACCCTCTAGAGGATCTCTCATGTTTCTTGGCATCAAGTGGAGCAAAGAAAATGAGAGGGGAGCCTCATTTGAATGATCATGATAGAAGTGGAAACTACTCACACTAATAATATATTAAGCAATATCCAATAAAGATGGATATTAATATACAACTCTTTAAGGTGTTTTGTTTCTTTCCTTTTTACCTTGGATAATGGAGGAGTTTTGCATGAGGTGGAAATGTGGCCAAGGATGGAGGAAGCTTTGGTGGTTTTAGTTGGGAAATAAAAGGAGATAATCCTTTTCTTTTCACTTTCCTTGAAAATATCCAAAAATATATAAGGTATCTTTTCCAACAACAAAAAGGATCATTTTCCTTAGTTCCTCTTCTCATCACTTTCCTTGGACCGACCAAGAAGGAGCTCTGGACCAGAGGAAGGACGACCATATTGACTTGGTAAGTGTTGATCACCATCTACCTCAAATTCATGGTGGAAACCACCATATAAGGTTAGATTCATGGTGTTTTTCACACGATTCTCCTTTCTAGCCATCTTCTCCATCCAAAACTTGAAGAACGGACCATGGACAACTAATGGAGCTTCATCCACCATTAAAGATACGAATCTTGAAGCTCTGGATCAGTCCTAGAGGCGGGTTTTATAACTCTAACCCTTAAGTTTTTTTAATGCATCCTTCTTTCCTAAAAATCGTTGCTTATACTCCTTCTTTAGATACCTTTGTGTGTTCTTGCTATCATTTTCATGAAGAACAGCCCCTGTTTTTGGTTGAACAGAGGTAGAAGATGATGACGTTAATTCCTATGTTTATCCAAGAATTACCTTTAGCAAACGGTCTCCATGTCTTGCTCAAACGGCTTCCTAAACCATTTGGGAGCAAACGGTATCAAACTGTTTGATTGCAAATGATTTCAACCAAACCGCATAGAAGCAAACAGTCCAAGATCGTTTGGAGGCGTTGACCATTTGTAGGTCTTATGAAAAACATTTAGATCAAAAATCTATAAATAATCATCAACTAATTCCAAGTGGCTCACCAATCAAAGTCCCATCAACCATCTAAACCCTAATAGGGTCAATTGTTGATTTCAATAATTGAATAAAGTTGAAGTTTGAGTTGAGTGACCCAAACAGTTTCAAAACCATTTGGGGATCACCCTAATGGTCTCAAGACCATTTGGGGGTCACCCAAGACCGTTTGGAGGTCTAGGGTTGACTATGGTCAAGTGGTTGAAGATCTAAAGGTAACAAGTTGAAGTATAATTGATTATTGACCTAGTGATCAATCCAATGAGCCAAACCTTAATTAGTTGAGTTGGTTTTTGGTGTTGACTTGAGAAAATGGTCTCAAGACCGTTTGGAGGTCATCTAAATGATCCCAAGACCGTTTGGGATCAGGTCATGACCAAATTGGATGATGGTTCAATGGATTTCAATCAATTTGATTCACATTGAAGTATGTTGAAGGGTCATGGAGTTCAAACCCTAATCCAATTGATCCAAGCCTTAATTGATGATCAATTGAGGGGAAATTGAGTGTCAAATCTGTTGAGGGTTGACCTAATTAACTCAATTGATGATTGGCTAACATGTGCATGATCGATTGAGGGGTTCAACATTGGAAACCCTAATTCAATTGAAGTGGTTGAGACACTTTTTGGTCCTTGCGGTTTTGAGGTGGTTTGGACCAAACGGTCTCAAGACCGTTTGGTACCAAACGATCCCAAACCATTTGGTCTCATGCGGTTTCAAGGTTGGTTGTGTCCATGCGATTTTAAAGTCAAACATGAGAAAACGGTCTTCACCATCAAACAGTTTCGAAGTCAAACTTGACCAAACGGTCCATGACGCTCGAGATGTGATAATACAGAGATGTACTGATGAATCATCTTGTAAATAACTTAACTTGTTTTTTTAATGAAAGAGGTTTACCATTTGAAGATCTCTTTACAAAAAGTTTTAATTTTTAGTGATTTTCAGTAATTCTTCCGATAATTAATTGCTTCCACATTCGTTAATCTCATTTTTGCAAGTAGATCGTCACAATATCTCTCTTGCCGTGCTTGATCTTCATACATGTTCTTGAGATGATGAATCATCTCAATGACACCCATGTTCTCATGTTGTGTCTGCAACTCGTGGTTCATGGAGCACAACATCAAGCACTTTGAATCAATGGCATCATCGAAATGCTTCTTATAAGCATCCCTTTCTGCCTTTGGTGCAGTAGGAGCAGGTTCCTATGGAACTGGAGTATCCAAGACATAGAGCTTTCACTCTTGAGTGAGAAAAATTCTCAGTCCTAAACCAGTCATGGAAATTTGTCCCATTCAGCTTGTCCTAATCAAGGACCGATCACAACAAAAAGTGATTGTTGTTTGTTGTCATTTGTTCTACAAAAGGAAATATATGCAATTTAGTCCAAAACTCAATTTTGGCTTATTTGATTGATTTGGAAAAGTTGACGATATAATTAGGACTTTAATTAATTATTGCTCCCACTATTTTTATCCAAATTGATAGCCCTCACCATCAATTTGGAATATTGCAGCATACAATCTTCTAGTGGTTCAGATCCTGAAATCCTCTGAGTCATGGACCATCTAGGGCTGTCACCCACAACTTAGATCTTCCAGGTAGGCAACTTTTGCCAATTGCATCATATGCAACTCTTGAAAGATGTCATATGCAACTCTTTGCCATGATCACCTCCATGCCTCAAGGTGCTAGATCCTATCTAGGTCACCTTGTTAAGTCTGACCCAAAGCCAACACGATGAATATGCACCCTACTAGGGCTGACCCACATATCCATCCTTCACGCTTCCACGAGATAAACGGTGCACCACGCTAGGGCGTGCCCACACTTGGCCGATCAATATTTTTACATGTGTTGCATTTGAAAGGCATCTAAAACTTTAATATTTAATGAGGGATTTGGTTTTATGGCTACATATACATATCCAATCACCACAATATATAGTACATATTATATACATGATATATCCCACAGAAAACATGCAAAATGATAAAAGAGATGATTATGGACATCCTAATGTGATTCCTTGAGCCAAGAGGAATCACGGTCATCTAGGTCTACATCACATGTAACCTGTATACGATGAAATCTGTGCTTTGCCTTTACTGGGTTTGATCAACTCATCTCCATGATTGATTGGCTCGCCATCAGGCCGGTCGGTTAGGTGCCACCAGCCGATCTGTTGGCTTCTCCAACCGATCGGTTCACCTGGTCATCGTGCATCTCCTCATGGCCACCACTCAACCGTCTCGCTACTTGAACTGGTCATCTGGATCGCCAACCGATCGGTTCACACCTTGAATCGATCGTCTCAGTTGTCGTCAGGTTGTCCGCCGTTCTTTGACATAACAGGAAATAAAAGATATATCCTATTTTACATTTGAATTGGGAAACTCCGAGTTACATTCGGGGGGAGCAAAGGTAGGAAAGAAATCTCGAGTTATCTCAAGTTACATCAGGAACAGGAGATAGGGAATCAGTGTGCAGACCGAGATGCAAGCAACCACATACAACCAAGCACACATACATAGGGTTTATTGGCCATAACCATGCTATACATCCACCACAAAACTCATTTAAGGGAGACGTGTATCGAGTGCATTCATATTACATATCATATATGTATATTGGGATTTGTGGATTTAGGATTGGACATACATAAAGCCAATTTTATTCGCATCGTATGCAATAAATAAAGGCGACAAACCAAAATCGATCATATTGATAATCTTAAAGTATAGAGTAGTTGGCGTGGCTCTGATACCACTGTTGGGTTTTAGGGGAGACAGAGAAGGCAGCAGAAACAAAAAATTTCTTCTCCCCAAACCCAAAACTAAGGAAACGCGTCAATGTCTATACAATAGGAAGGATGGTTTGTAGAGGCGTACCTTGTCCCGAGGCTTGCTCAGCGAAGTTACCTCATGGCTTGCGTGATCTTCACCTCCAGTCTTGGACGGTGTCTGTGCAGCTCCTGGTCTCACCGGGACTGTCAGGATTGACAACTGTCCTCCGAGTGGCAGAAGTCTCCCACCTCTGAAGTAGTCCACACGGACCACCATGGACAAGGAGATCGGAAGGAGTCACACCCTCATGTCGGCATACTAGTCACTGACATACTCTCCTGCCACCAGTCACTTTTTTGCAGTTATCTTTCCCTTACTGTGCCTCCCTTATCGGGTAGCACTTGCTCGGGCTCTCTCTCGGTTACCAAAACCATAGAGAATGACAACTTTGCAGAGCAACTGGTGCACTGAGTTGTTATCCTGAGAAGCCCCCACTACCCCTATATATATAGGAGGGTCATGGGACAGGGTTCTCTATCTCAGGCAATGCAGGATTAATGTAGGAGTAGAAGGGTTCGAGATTTTCCACAAAACAACCAACTGTGCCACCTGAACTGATCGTTTCATACATGAAACGGTCGGTTGGGGAGTTGAGCCGATCGATTCACACCTCAACCGATAGGTTGGGGCACCTGAGCCGATCGGTTAACTTCTGAGCTGATCGGTTCGTGGTCCTGATCCAACTCAAATTGACTTCCAAATTTGTTTCAGATTAATCAAATATTAATCCTTGTCCAAATCAAATTTGTACAAGTGAAACAAATTGTATTTGTAAAATAATCTTCTGACTTTCCAAATGATCTCAGTTGGACCAGTTTAGCCGATCATTTCAACCCTCAAACCGGTCGTCTCAGCCTAGGGTTCAACAACCTGAGCCGATCGGTTCATCACATGAGCCGATCGGTTGGAAGTGCAGACTGTGCAAAATCAGTCAATTGCAGTTTCAATCAATCTGATACTCTAATCAATCGATCCAACACCTTGAATAATATGATATTGAGCTATTAATTAATTGAGTGTTTAATTGAACTACTAAACTCCTTTAGTAATCAATCTAAACATTGTTTGTGGATAAACTCCTCTTCCAAGTTAAATCCTATGTGTGTGACCTTGCAGGTCCATTTCACGTTGGCAGTGAAAGTCCATAACACTTTTGACTTCATAAGAAAAGAGCAGTGCCTTGTCACACATCAGTGCTACCCAAGTGAAATAGAAAGTTGGAGAACAACTTTCAATCCTACAATCCGTGAATGGTGTTACAATGAATGTATAATTCCTTTGTCACTGATATCCCGAATGAACTCAAGGCATCGAACAATCATCCTGTCAATGTTCATTCACTTTCTTGATCTCAGAGTAGATTGGAGGAGATATGTATGACATCAATATCACATTTTGATTCACACATGCGTGCGCACACCTATCTCAATACTACTCATCAAGTGGCCATGGATATCAAACTCCCTCAGGAGGGACAAATCCCATATCTATCACTCACACCTCAAAAGCCCCATGTATCAAAGTCACCCAATCATCACCTTTATAACAACCCATGTTTCAAGACTGCATTTGATGATGTCAAAGTGTACCCAACGACATGTGTTGAGTGTAGTGATTTCAGGTCAAAGAATCACACTCACCACCATCACTGTGAGAACTGACTATGACTACCATGTCTTGGTTCCATGTGTCAAACTCACGGTGGGTCTTTCCGATAAACTTGTTCTCTAACAAGTACATATGTGTTTGATTTGATATCTTCATATCATGACTAATGATATTTTGTCATCAACCAACACCACAATATAGTCTTGTGTGTCATTGTTGTCTATCTACCTTCCACAATGACATCTGACAAGGGACATAATAAGAATGTACAAACTCTTAGCATCCGTATGATCTCATCGTTCAGGTCCTTAACCTGAAAGCATACGTCATTGAGTACTGTCATTCTCTAGACATTCAATCTGTTCTAGAACTATCTCATATGAATGAACCAGAAAGAATTGGAAGCTTGCCTTTGATGCTTATCAAATCAATCTTAATGTATCCCACCAATCATCCCATGATTGGATCTCAGGGCATACATACCAACACATATATGCATAGTTTTTCTTTTGTTTTAAACATGCTTGTCCATATATACTGAATAGCTTTCCTTTTTCTTATACTTTTTCAGCCATGGATCTTGCTTATGCAAGACAAGTCATCTTGTCCACCTGTACTCCTAAATTTGTCTGTAGTTTCGACTGCTGGAAAATAATTGAAAGCCATGCCTTACAACTCGTCGAGCTATATTCACCCCCACTATCGTCATATGTAGACACTCCAATAACGGAGACTGTCAGTCAGTCCTCGACTTCTGTGCTATCATGGGATCAAGAACTGATTAAGGTAGTAGAGTTAGCTAGAGAAAGTGTCAACGCACTCACCTCCTTAGCTCCTCATCTCCAAGAAGATGTCGATGCACTCCAACAACTATTAGAAAAGCAGAATAATCAACTCTAGGTAGCGACAAAATTGGAGACCGTAGTAGAAGCATACTTCAAACTACGGAGAAAGGATTCATCCAAGTACCTCAGTTTGATACAGTGAGTCTACAACACGAGAGCAAGGCAGAATTAAGGGGTTTTGAAAGCATTGTTGCCCAAGTCCAATAGCTTCGTGAAAAAGATGTTACACAAGGCAGGAAGCTTATGAGAACATCAATTTGGCTACCATATAGCTATGAGCTTCGTCGCCTGACAATGAAGATTTTGGTCATCAAAACCATTACAGTGGGTCTGAAATAGAGTATGCCTCACCATCCTATTTAGACAATCAACTAGATTCATCAAGATTTATCTGTGAAGACCAACCCACTTGGGGAAGCCCTTCATTTTATCCAGACGATTCAGCTGATCAACCCATAGAAAATACAAGCCACGAGCATGAATGGTTATATGATAACGATGGGGAAGACTCTTATTCCCACTAGAATAGTCAAACAACAACTAAAAGGTTGGTTTGCGGAACATGAGTTAGACATTGATCCAGACCAGAGTGATAGCTCTCACATTGAGACTTGTCACTTAGCATTGAGCATTACACCAATCATGGTTTGAAACAATTTGTTCGATGACGATGATGATTGCTCAATTTGGAGCAGTGAATATACCGATGACATTTACCATCATTCCCTTAAAAGGCATGGTGGATATCGATGGAGCAGGATGGACAATCTACTATAACATGGTTGTTGAGCATGAAGACACACTGGGCCCCACAGAAGGCGACAAGCTTGGGGTGGTAGAATCCCAAACAGATCCTCCTAGGGGTACTTCTTGTTCAGAAGATGATTGGATGAACCAGACTATAAATGAGAATCTATTTAAGCATCCAACCTCAAGTTTAGGGTGGAGAGAGAAGAGACAAATCCTCCATAAGACATTCAACCTCTTCTCTCTATCTCATCATGTGTCGACATCCCAGGGCCTTCCTGTTTAGATTCATATCTCCAAAGGTACCTTGAAGATTTGCTGAAGAATCTATTTCAGTGAAATCCCAGCAAATACCAGCACAGAGACAACTTTGTCGAGTCAGCATATTTTATTCCTCTTTTCCAAACACGGAAGTGGCCACCTCTCCACATCTTCAGCCACTACATGGTAAGCCCAAGCAGTGAGACACAGGTAACTTGGACCCCAAAACTACATGTTTGGGATCTAAATGTAGGAGTTGTAGGGCAACGACCCCCTACAACATGCACATTTTCTCTTTAATTTTAAGTTTTAAAATTTTGCATAATAAAGTCAATATAAGTTTTATCTTTCCCTAACATCTAGAAATTTATTTTACTTTGCATCATCTAATTTTCTTTTGAATTTACATGCGCTTACATCTCCTCACCCTAATAGCTGCCTTTGGTCCATATCTTGTAAGAAGTTAATCGACATACCTTGTTGCTCCTCCATGGTGTTTGATTCGGATTTTATCTTCTAAGGCTTTCCACCCTTGTTTTTTCCTCGCGTGGTAGAGCTGAAACCGCGACTATAGTCTGCTATCTAGACCGCGACCATGGTCTAAAGGCAAGGACCGCAACCGCGGGCAAGCCTGCGCCAGACCGCGGGAAGGCGAGGCCACGACTGTGGTTAACCAAGGCATGGGTATGCTTTTTCGGCATGACTGACCAACATGTCAGTCTGTCTCCATCCTTTTTGACCGATTGTTGTGCTCTTGACCAAATTTTTTGTCCTTTTTACCGGGTCTTCGATGCCTTTTCCCATTTTTCTACCGCTCTGTGTGCGGCCTCGCACGATCTGGGGCAAGGCCAAGGTTGTGCGCCTGACCTATAAATATCCCTGGGCCAAGACATCCCCTCCTCGCCTAACCCCCGAGTTTCCTCCACCACTACAGCTCTCAACCCGTTTCCCCTCTTTCTCTTGTTTCCATCATTGGCTAGCAGGGAAGGTAGGGGCGCATTGACATCAGCATCAAAAACCATAGCTAGACCGTAACCACAGTCTTAAAGTAGTGGAACAACAACCCCACCAGCCGCCTACTTTAGGCTACACCAAGTTCTATGAACTCAGTCACGGTCAGGACACATGTTGCGGTCACCTCGATCACGGTCTCCTCGATCGTGAGTGGATTGGAGATCAAGCCCACTTTGGTGGTCATGGTAGCGGTCACCAGGTCGTGATGTCAAAGCCAGCTTCACGGTCGTGGTCACTACCATGATCGCGGTCTTCACCGAGGTCATGATCTAGACCGCGGGCGTGTTTGGAGTGTCTTGGGGTAGCAGCACCAACCTTCACCACAGTCGATCCAACCAAATATGTATTAGAAGAATCGAGACCATGGACACAATGAAAAATAACTTTAAAAAGCATAAAAAGACTATCATGTGAAAGAAGGAGGAAGGAAGCTCCCCGTCATTATTAGGGCACGGGAGTCGATACCCACACTGTGCCACTCAAATCACGAACTCGATATTCTACTCCAGGGTTTGGGTCGCAAGAGATCGATTTAGTCTACCGCCACATATCTGGCACTCCTATGGATACCTACAATGGTGAGTCATTATAGGAAGCCTCCAGTGAAAGAACGTGGATAGCACACCATGACGTTGAGCTCTAGACTTTGATAGGGCATCAGGAGAACCCGTCGGTGTTGCACAGAGCTTCATCCATAGGAGACCAACATCGACATTCAACAGAACGGTTGATGTCTTTACGGCGGTCGACTTCATCACATGATTTAATTCAAGGGAACAGATGCCAGCACACCCCTGATGGTGTCAACCAAAGTTCACTCCCTTCTCCCATATTCAAAAGTATAAAGAAAAGGAAGATTTTTTATACTTTGATTAAAGACAGGCATAGATTAGTGGGCTCGAGATATGCCGATCTTGGAACACTCATTAGGCTTGGGATACAAGAATAGGTCGACAAATATCTTGCAGTTGTCGGCCTAGACATCTTCACGTATGCACAGTGCAATTCCTATCATAGACTCACCTGTGAGTTTTATGCTACGCTAGGGACACCAAAGGACCACCAGCACAATGCCATACATTTTCACCTCCTGAACCAGCCCCGTGAAGTTACTATGAACCAACTCAATAGATGGTTGTCACGCTCTGTTGAAGACTGTACTGAGATGTCTAGGGGCTGGCTTGAGACATGGGACATCGACTTTAATGCAGCTCAAGCATGGAAAATGCTTACAGGGGATGATAGATATGTTAGGAGAAGTGCCAAAGCTTCACACATCCACAACTCGGCACATCGTTATCTGCATTGGGTGATTTCAAACTGTGTCTTGGAAAAACAAGATAGTCAAGGGGCACTCAGCGCAGCAGACCTCTACATCTTATGGTGTGCTGTAGTAGGAAAGAAAGTGAATGTAGGGAATTTCATTATCTGCCACTTTCACAACTCTTTCAAGAAACAGGTCCAATTCATGTCGATGGCGAGAATTATCACTCTTATGGCTCACCATCTTGGAATTGGAGATGGACAATTGGCACTTATGCAGGAACAAGTTGAGTGGTCCAATTTGGACTTGGACAACTTGATCCTCTTAGGAGTGGTCAAATAGTGAAACACAAGATATCTTTATATCTTCGACTACTGCAAGTATAAGATACTACTACCAGCTAATGTAGAGTTCGCATGTCAGACGACATTCATGGATGTTTCTCCATTGGACGCCCATGGTAACATTCATCATACGGGCGGAGCTATAGGAGCTTCTACTTCAGCACCACCAGTTCCAGAGGCTCAGGGGAGTGGACAGCAGACAGGGGCAACCTTCCAGGACATAATGTATCAGGGAGGACCCTACATTGGGTGTCTACTGTAGATTACCTGCATCCTCCTCAGCAGGAACAATACGCCCCATACCCCAATTTGGGGAACCTTTATGAGTTCATGAATGATTTTAGGGCTGACTCAGGCAGACAATTTGGCATGTTGGAGGAGGATGTGCGGTACCTTAGGTAGAGGTTTGACACAGTCTTTCCCCCACTGCCTCAACCAAATTTTCAACAACCATTTTAGCAACCCCTTCAGTCTTTCTACCAGCTAGCCCAGGACTTCAGACAGTCATTTCATTTTCAGTAAGGACTAAACCAGGACTATGAGAACACATCAAATAGCTTAAACGATCTAGATCAGTTTATAAACAATGACTACCAATAGCAGTTGCTTTCCATACCATCTAAGGCTTGAGATTTTCTCGAGGACAAGCAAAAATTTTAAGCTTGGGGTGGTAGTCAGGGTGTACCACCCTATAGCTTCCACTTTTTCCCTTTATTTCTTTCATATCATGCATGATTATGTTCCATATCCCTTGCATTTAGCGTATACTTTAAAAAAAAAAAATTCAACTTTTTAAGACTTTGTTTCGTAATTTGTAGATTTGCAGTTAAGGCTATGCAATGCAAATCTTATAGCTAAATTCTTATCTTTATTCCTAAAAAATTTCATCTTATACTGCTTGATCTTTTGCTTGACTTGTTCATTGACTCTTTCCTTAAGTTTGGTAATGAATCTAAGGTTATGTGCCTTTTTCATAGCTAAAAGTTGTATTCCCTTGATCTATGTTGAATGACAAATCCAAGGTATATGATCGTTGGAAAGAGATAAATCATGATCAAAGACTCCTAGTTGTGGTTTTACAAGCTTGCCTCTATTCTAAGGATCCTTGAATCATAATTGCTACTTTTCACACATGTCAAATGGATCATGATGAGTTTTGAGATATAATCAAGTTGAAGTGTTTTCCTTGATAGAATATGTGCCCTCTCACCTTAGATTGAGTCAAAAACATGAAAAGTTAAAAATTTGCAAAAGAGGCTTGGCCGCCCACAAAATCCCTAAAACATCAATAGAATTCTCACCCATGCCTATAAATTAGAATGCAGTGAATAAAAACCTGAGTGTGAATGAATGAGTGCTTGTTTTCTCTTTCAGGAGAGTTGAGGATGATGCCCAGTCGGTGTATGACTACGCTCATGAACGTGGGTATGTTGTGCCTGGTAGTATCATTCCAGAAGCTAATTAAAGAGTCACTAGGAACCCCTAGGAGACCTATGAGATCATCCCAATAGCAGGGTTGGTTCGAGCGCAGTATGAGGAGTTCATCTCACTGCTCTGGACCAACTGGCTCAGACTGCAGGGATTATTTCTCGTTACATTGACCAGCCCGACGCAGATCGGGATCCTCAAAAGTCATTAGAGTCTTTTTACTTTGCTTCTTAGGACCTGAATAAGTGAGAGGTGCGTTGTCCCTGATTGGTCTACATGGATACATGATGATGGCTCATTTCTCATCACCCGCGTGATTGTCTATGTGACAATGCTTTTATGTTGTATAATTATGATTCAAACCCTCATGAGTATCGACAGGTTACAGTGGACTAGCTTAATCTTGTCTGGTTTCTCTTTGATCTTACTTTTGTAGGATTGTGCTCGATTGGTGGGGGTTTGTTCTTAAACAACATGGATCAGGAGAACTGATGTTTTAACTATTTTTCTTAACCTTAGCATTTACCATCAAGATTAATTTGGATGTTATCTTTTTGTTCTTTGAGCAAAGTCTTGCTTGAGGACAAGAAAAGGTTTAAGCTTGGGGTGGTTGATAACACCCAAATTAATGTATTTATGCTAAGCATTTATCTATTGTTTTGTGTCACTATAACCTTAATATGCCCAAAATATCCCATGTTTCCTATCTTTTAGTAATTTATATCTTTTCATAGATAAAGTTTCTCAAACTAGCTAATTTTGGGACTTGTAGGCACCAAACCTAAAAAGACATCTATTCTCCAAGATTTCTCCCCAACACACAGTTTTTGCAGTAGCTAGGCTTCCATCCATCTCAACCACAACCGCAGTGGGGAAGACCACAGTTGAGGTGAGCAGGACCACAACCAAGGTGTAACATCCCTGACCTGGGTTATGTGTTAACCCTAGATGTTTTTCTTAATAAGTTTGAGTAGATTCTTAATCTTATCTTGGGAAAAGTAATTAGGGCTCATGAGAAACTTATGTTTCAATTTTGGTTCTGTTTGAACAATGTTGGAGCAATGTTTGCTTATTTTGGACTAAAGTGCAAATTACCCAAGTTGAGGGGTCAACTTGCAAATGTTGCATGATAAGATGTTACCCTGATGTTGAGACATCATAAGAATGAATATGATGCAGTGGTATGGTTCTCACAAGCTTGGGCACTAAGATTCAGCTTGTAAAGCAATCCTTGTGCATGAAAACCCAGTTTTGGTGTAATGCGCAATTTATGCAAAACCTAGGGTTCAATATGCAAATTACCACTTCAATTAGGTCCTTAATGTTTCTTGGCATCATGTAGAGCAAATAAAATGAGAGGGGCATCTCATTTGAATTAAGTTGGAGGAGAGAGAATCTTGATATTAAAATAATCAAGATTTAATCATAAGTGAAACCCTAATTCAATTTAGGGAAAAAATGAATGTATTAATTAAAGGGCCTTCAACCAAAATGTTATTGGTTGATTTTGAATAAGTATGGACGTTATTTTTCCAAGATAAGGAACGAAAATATCCTAAGTAGGTGAAATTCCACTCACCTTATTATAAGGAAAATAATTTCCACTCAAAAAGATATATTAATATTATAATGGATTAAGGTGCTTATTTTCTTTTCCCTTAATCCATGGATAATGGAAGGGAGTTCGGTGGGGATATAGATTCCCTTGCATGCAAGAAACCAAGGGGGAAGTGGTGGCAACAGTTTTGGAATTAAAAGACTTTTATAAAGTATCTTCTCTCTCATCAATTTCCTTATAAAAATGCCCTTTCCAAGCCAAATGAAAGGCTTTTCTTGACCCTTTTCTTTCTCTCCTTGCTTTGGCCGACCAAGGGAGCTTAGGAGGAGAAGAAAGACGAAACCCAACCTGTAGGTAAGGTTCTTGATCCATTTCTCCTTGATTTCACGGTGGAAATCGAAAATAAATTATGGATTCCTTCTTGCTTTGATCTCCTCTTCAACCCTAGCCAACTTTTACAATCAAAAGCTTGAGGACGAGCCTAGGGGGAGTTGCAAGAGCTTCATCCACCATTAATGGCGTGAGCTTGGAGCTTTGGAGCTCAATTGGAGGCGGTTTTTATAACTTAAACCCTCAAACATTTCTATTGCATCAATTCTCTATGCTTTGTTGATTGATTTCTTCAATTTGATACACTCTTGTTTCTTTGCTGCAATTTCCATCAAGAACGGTTGCTGTTCTTGGTTGTTCGAAGGAAGGGGATGATGACATCATCCTATACACTTATCCAAAGAAAAGTACCAAGCCAAAAGGTTTTGATAGCTATTCCAAATCGTTTTAATTTGATTGGCTATGCGGTTTCAGCAAACCGTTTAAAGGCAAACGGTTTGAAACCGTTTGGGAGAAAACGGTTTCAAGACCGTTTGAGATGGTTGAACAAGCATTGACCGTTTGATAATTTTGTTCCTAATTATGTAGGCTGATGACCCACCAAAATTTAGGGATTAAATCCAAAGGAATCGTAGTTTGAAGGCCAATCAATTAGGCAAATCGAATTGAATTAAATGCTGATTTTCAACCTGATTAATCTGACCTATTTGGGAAAACGGTTTCAAGACCGTTTGAGTGAGTTGACCAAGCGTTGACCGTTTGGTATTCTTGTTCATAATTATGTTGGTTGATGACCCTTCAAGTTTTAGGGATTAACTCCCAAGGAATCGTGAGTTGAAGGCTAATCAATTAGGGAAACCTAATTGGATTAAGTGCTGATTATCAATCTGATTTAATTGAACTTTTTGGGAAAACGGTCTCAAGACCATTTGAGTGCGTTGACCAAGGGTTTACCGTTTGGGATTACTGTTCCTAATGATGTGGTATAATGACTCACCAAATTTGAGGGATTAACTCCCAAGTAATCGTGAGTTGAAGGCTATTCAATTGGGAAAACCCTAATTGAAAACAGTGCTGAAATTCCAATGAGTTAATTGGAGATTTTGGGTTGATTAGCCCAAACGGTTTCAAGACCGTTTGGGGATCACCCAAACGGTCTAAAGACCATTTGGGGGTCACTCCAAGACCGTTTGGAGGTCTGGGGTCAAGTATAGTTTACCGATTGAAGGTCTAAAGGTACCAAATCATATTGCAATTAAGTGTTGATTTGTTGATCAACTCGATAGACCAAACCTTGATGAAATTTCACTAGAATCCAAAGGTTGGATGAGCCAAACGGTCTCAAGACCGTTTGGAGCTCATCCAAACGGTCTAAAGACCGTTTGGTGGTCAACCAAGACCGTTTGGAGGTCTAGGGTTGAGTATGGTTAGGTGTTTGAAGGTCTAAAGGTACCAAGCTGATGTACAATGCAATGTTGATTTGGTGATCAATCCCATGATCCAAACCTTTATTGGATGGCTTGGATTTGAGTGATATGATGGGAAAACGGTCTCAAGACCGTTTTGAGGTCATCCAAACAACCTCAAGACCGTTTGAGCTCAGGTCATACCCAATTTGGATGATGGCTCAAAAGTTTCAAAGTAAACAATCTTGCATTGATGAGTGTTGTTGAATCATCGATTCTAAACCCTAATACAATTGAATCAAACCCTAATTGATAACCAAGTGAGGGTCAATTGAGGGTCAAATCAGTTTAAGGTTGACCTACTAAACCAATTGAAGTATGAGCATAGGTCCAATTGATGATTGGTTCCATGAATTCAATGGTTGATGACCCAATGTAATCAATTGAAACATAATTAGTAGCTTGATTGATGATCAACTTCAAAGCTCTAATTGGTGTTTATAAACCCTAATTCCATTGAGATCAGACCCTAATTGAAGTTCCAATTAAGGTATGAGTTCATGACTCAATTGATGATTGAGTTGATGATCCAATTGGTTGAGATTTCATAGATTGGAATTGAGTGTTGTTGAAGTCTTGATTGACTCTTTGGTCCATGCGGTTTTGAGAGGTTTGGACCAAACGGTCTCAAGACCGTTTGAGTCCAAACGGTCTCAAGACCATTTGACACCAAACGGTCTCAAACCGTTTGAGACTCATGCGGTTTCAAGTTCATGTAGTTTCAAAGCTTTTTGCTTAAACGGTTTCAAACCGTTTGTGGTTCAATTTGGTTAATCCAATTGGATGCCTAATACAATTGAAGGATCTATTAGTTAACCCAATTGAGTACCTAATGTATTTGAAGGAACAATGGGTTGATTAAATTGAGTACCCAATGATATTAAAGACTCAATTGACTAATCCAAATGGATACCCAATGCAGTTGAAGGTTCTATTGATCAATCTATTTGGATACCTCAAGTTATTGAAGGTCCAATTGATCAAACATTTTTGTAAACCTAATGTGATTAGGTGGGAGATACCTTTAATGGTACTAATCATTAATGCATAACAAATGCATGGATCCAATATATGATGTAAACCCTAATTGGGGCTGATTCCATGTATAATCCTATTAAGAGGTTGTCTACATGTGAAATCACTAATTAGGATGAATAGTAAACCCTAATTCAATTGGATACCTTATGTAATGGAGGTCCAATGTGATTGAATCTTTGAGAATTAAGATGATGAATGTTCTATTGATCCAATAATGATTAGTAATGATAATCAATGAAGGTACAAATGGTTGAAACCCTAATAGTACCTAAGTAATTAAGTGCCAATTAAGGGATGAATCCCTAATTGCTAATAGGATCAATGACTTGGTATACTATGTTAATCATAGTTGTATGTACTCGACTGAAGGGATGATATGACCTAATCAAGTTGAGAAGTTGATAGTATGAATTCATACATGAATATGATTCATGTGATGATTAAGGGTTATGATCCTTAAGCAAAGAGATCATGAAACCCTAAACATGAACATAAACCCTAATTGACAGGGTTATTGAACTCAAACCTTAATTGAAGGTGTATCCATGTAAAGCCCTAATTGAGGGTGATTCTATGAGAAACCCTAATGGGGATTGAATAGTAAACCCTAATTATGGGTAATGTAATATGAAACCCTAATGAAGGGTGATGCTATATGCAATCCCTATTCTAATGAAGGGAAATGGTATGTGAAACCATAATTCCCTAATAAGAGAATAGAATTCATGCTTGAATATGATTCAAGAGGTGAACTCCTGTAGCACGACCGTGTTAGGTAGCACGGCTATGGTATTTTCACTTTGCATGACCGTGCAAGGTAGCACGACCGTGGTGGCTTCCCTTAGCATGGCCGTTTTGGTTGCACGGCCGTGGTACTCTAAGCTTGACTTAGAGTTGTTTTGAAAAGGACCTAGCATGGTCTTTTTATTAATTCCTGACTTATGTATGAATCCATAGTATTGGCAATAGTTGTATATTCCAAGTAAGTGACAATTGATCACTACTTTACATGATGAATGTGATAAACTAGTGCATAAAGTATTAGGATGGGTAATACCCTAATACAAGCTAAGTATGTGAACTTAAGAAAGTTAATGGTGTTGAGGGAAGTGAGACATCAAGATATGATAGATATCATATCCAACACCCCAAATACTGGTATACCTTGTTGTGATATAAGTCCAATATGATTGGATGAATGATACATGAGATGTGTGATGGAAATCCTAATCCTAGTAAAGGATTAAGGGTAATACCCTTGAATTATTAATACATTGTTTTTGCATGATGTTGATAGATAATTGATGTGCTGCTATCATATGTGCTAACCATGCAGGTATCATGAGATGATGGGCATAGCCAGGTATGAGCTGTGATATGTTATTAATTTGAATTTGTTTATTGGGCCTTGTGTGCCATAATATATCTTGTTGTCCGATAAGAGGTAGCAAGAGAGTTAATATGCATCAACTATCATACTTACCTTGGTCAAATGACCTAAAGGTGTTAGTTACCTAAGGAAGTGGTAACAATGCTCAGGTGATGAGATAAGGGTTTAAACACCCAGAATCACATGGTTAGGGTATTGAAATTGTGAAAGGATGAGAATTTCCAGTGGTGAATTGAGGGATTAAGATCCCAACACTTTATGAAAAGAATATGGCTACGGGCCATGACTCCACAATGATAATACCAGGCTTTAGATATATGATCTAATCCTGAAGAGAGTTAAAGCAGTGGTAATGATTCTGTAGTTTGAATAGATGTTATACATGTTCTTTATATTCCTTAAAGGATAAATGACATGTTGATTCTATCAAGTTATAGTTTCAATGCTTCTGATATAGAATAATTTTCTAATCTGTTAGACATTAAAATATCTGCTGCTATACAAATATGATTCTTCCATTCATATTTATCTTCTTAAGTTGCAATAACAATGTTACTGGCAGAGAGTTATAACTCTCGCTGGGGCAATTTTTATAATTATCTCACCCCCGTGGGAACCACATTTTTAGGTGGACGTGGACGAAGAGACAGGAACCCTTCAGTAGGTGAATGACAGCAGCAGCAGTAGGGACAGCAGTGAAGTCTCAGGTGGAGACATTGACGGTTATGTCATGTTCATATGTATATAGAGTCCTATGTGTCGTCTCTGTACTCTCAGGTCCTCGGAGTAGTAGTAGTTAGTGATTTCAAGATTTTGGCTCAGTGCCTCGAGATTTTATATTGCCTGTGTTTAGCTTGACAGGACAGTTGATGCTTGTAATTCTCAGAAAGAGATGATGCATGATATGTACCTTTGACCCAGAATGTGAATGTGTTATACTTTGGCTCTTGTAGAAAAAGATTTCCTATGTGTGGATCTCTTTGCAAAAAAAAGTTTCACTTTTTAGTGATTTTCGCTAATCCGCTGCTTGATGAACGCTTCCGCATTAGTTAATCTTGTTTTCACGAATCAGTCGTTACAATAGTGGTATCAGAGCTCTAGGTTCGCTGAGTCTATAGAGACATAAGACTAAGGTTGTAGAGTCTGTTCTAATTGTCTTCCAGTTTATCTGATAGTATCTTCTGCTCACATAGGAGAAGAAGAACTTGAAAATGACTGGAGAACACGAGGAACACATTGCTAAGGACAATGTTGTTGCACCAGGAGAGGGTTCATGGGACCAGGCAAGAGGAGAACAAATGCCTGAGAATTCCCACCTTGACCTAATCAGGATAGAGAATCCTATGCTATGCTCTTAAAGAGCAGAATAAGACAACTGTAATGCATATAGAAGACTGGATACTAGTATCATAACCTAAGTTACCAGTCTTTAATGCATAAACTTTGGGCTTTGAAAGGATTCCTGAGTGATATGATCATGTTAGAACAATGGAAATGTGGAAAAGATTAACATATGGCAAGAAAGTAGACTCTGCCATAAGTTTAGACAAACAGTACATGTGTGATGGTAGTGCCCAAG
The DNA here is from genome assembly GCA_963693085.1 of Alisma plantago-aquatica. Taxonomy (NCBI): domain Eukaryota; kingdom Viridiplantae; phylum Streptophyta; class Magnoliopsida; order Alismatales; family Alismataceae; genus Alisma; species Alisma plantago-aquatica. The sequence continues at coordinate 760,676,417 of OY856412.1, forward strand.
GAGGGGCCATAAGCTATGAATTAAGGTAAGGTCTTTACAATTTTAGAGACATTTTCCTGGATATTCTAAAATGCCAAAGTTTTTGGTGTTACCAGTGCACTAAATGCCTAGTATGCCAGGGCAGTAGCCACTAAGTAAAGACAAAAGCAGCAACATGAGATAATTGGACACTATGGGTTGAAATCAACCTAATGTGGTAGGTGACCTTGAAGGGTAATACTTAAATAAAATATATTCACCCTGATACTTCATTTCATGATTCTATGTGTTAAAGATATGAAAGTAGTTGTTTTTGAACTTCCTTTGACTAGTCCTATAAGGACACAAGAGAGATGAGAACTTATATCTTACTCAGTGTTCCTTAAAATGTTTTATAATCTCCCTTATCTGTATGTCAAAAGATGAAATATAGAAGTGATGCTTGGAGAAAATCTAGGAAATGGAAAATCCTGTGTGTACAATGATATGAAAAGTGAGGAATACGATAGCAAATAAGGTGCATACTACCTAATCTCAATACTTATATACCCTGGCCAGGAATATGATTATTGAAGATAAGGCAAGTATGAAACTCTTAGATTGTTATCTTTTTTATTACTCTGATCAAGTAGTCATTCTGAAACAATCTAGAGAGTATAATGAAACTAAAAGGAAAAGCTATGTGAACATTCCCAACAAAAAGGAAAAGCTATGTGAACATTCCCAACTAAAAGGAAAAGCTATGTGAACATTCCCAACAAAAAGGAAAAGCTATGTGAACATTCCCAACAAAAAGGAAAAACTATGTGAACATTCCCAATTAAAAAGGAAAAGCTATTTGAACATTCCCAACTAAAAGGAAAAGCTATGTGAACATTCCCAACAAAAAGGAAAAGCTATGTGAACATTCCCAACAAAAAGGAAAAGCTATGTGAGCATTCCCAACAAAAAGGAAAAGCTATGTGAACATTCCCAACTAAAAGGAAAAGCTAGGTGAACATTCCCAACAAAAAGGAAAAGCTATGTGTACATTCCCAACTAAAAGGAAAAGCTATGTGAACATTCCCAACAAAAAGGAAAACCTATGTGAACATTCCCAACTAAAAGGAAAAGCTATGTGAACATTCCCAACAAAAAGGAAAAGCTATGTGAACATTCCCAACAAAAAGGAAAAGCTATGTGAACATTCCCAACAAAAAGGAAAAGCTATGTGAACATTCCCAATTACATAGAGTTTGCTAAGTGAATTATCTTTGTTAGATATATATATGTCTTTCCTTTTGATAAGTATTCTTGAGTGATTATTGAAGTATGTTCTTTTATGCTTCTTCCTTTCAATGATATGGACATCATACGTTAGGGGTTTATGCTCTGCATAAACATTGATGAGGTTGAACTAATGAAAGGAGCTTTGTGTGGAATCTCAGAGTTCATAATATCTCCAGGATATTAAGATGATATGTGGAGACTTGAGGGCATGATTAATGAACAATCTGTTCCTCCTTTTCCTGGGATTTCGAGGACGAAATCCTTGTTAGGGGTTTATAATTTGTAACATCCCTGACCTGGGTTATGTGTTAACCCTAGATGTTTTGCTTAATAAGGTTGAGTATATTCTTAATCTTATCTTGGGAAAAGTAATTAGGGCTCATGAGAAACTTATGTTTCAATTTTGGTCCTGTTTGAACAATGTTGGAGCAATGTTTGCTTATTTTGGACTAAAGTGCAAATTACCCAAGTTGAGGGGTCAACTTGCAAATGTTGCATGATAAGATGTTCCCCTGATGTTGAGACATAATAAGAATGAATATGATGTAGTGGTATGGTTCTCACAAGCTTGGGCACCAAGATTCAGCTTGTAAAGCAATCCTTGTGCATGAAAACCCAGTTTTGGTGTAATGTGCAATTTACCCAAAACCTAGGGTTCAATATGCAAATTACCACTTCAATTAGGTCCTTAATGTTTCTTGGAATCATGTAGAGCAAATAAAATGAGAGGGGCATCTCATTTGAATTAAGTTGGAGGAGAGAGAATCTTGATATTAAAATAATCAAGATTTAATCATAAGTGAAACCCTAATTCAATTTAGGGCAAAAATGAATGTATTAATTAAAGGGACTTCAACCAAAATGTTATTGGTTTATTTTGAATAAGGATGGACGTTCTTTTTCCAAGATAAGGAACGAAAATATCCTAAGTAGGTGAAATTCCACTCACCTTATTATAAGGAAAAGAATTTCCACTCAAAAAGATATATTAATATTATAATGGATTAAGGTGCTTATTTTCTTTTCCCTTAATCCATGGATATTGGAAGGGAGTTCGGTGGAGATAGAGATTCCCTTGCATGCAAGAAACCAGGGGGAAGTGGTGGCAACAATTTTAGAATTAAAAGACTTTTATAAAGTATCTTCTCTCTCATCAATTTCCTTATAAAAATGCCCTTCCAAGCCAAATGAAAGGCTTTTCTCGACCCTTTTCTTTCTCTCCTTGCTTTGGCCGACCAAGGGACCTTAGGAGGAGAATAAAGACCAAACCCAACCTATAGGTAAGGTTCTTGATCCATTTCTCCTTGATTTCATGGTGGAAATCGAAAATAAATTATGGATTCCTTCTTACTTTGATCTCCTCTTCAACCCTAGCCAACTTTTACAATCAAAATCTTGAGGACGAGCCTAGGAGGAGTTGCAAGAGCTTCATCCACCATTAATGGCGTGATCTTGGATATTTGGAGCTCAATTGGATGCGGGTTTTATAACTTAAACCCTTAAACATTGCTATTGCATCAATTCTCTATGCTTTGTTGATTGATTTCTTCAATTTGATACACTCTTGTTTCTTTGCTGCAATTTCCATCAAGAACGGTTGCTGTTCTTGGTTGTTCGAAGGAAGGGGATGATGAAATCATCCTATATGCTTATCCAAAGAAAAGTACCAAGCCAAACGGTTTTGATAGCTATTCCAAATCGTTTTAATTTGATTGGCTATGCGGTTTCAGCAAACCGTTTAAAGGCAAACGGTTTGAAACCGTTTGGGAGCAAACGGTTTCAAGACCGTTTGAGATGGTTGACCAAGAGTTGACCGTTTGGGAAATTTGTTCCTAATTATTTATTCTGATGACCCACAAATATTTAGGGGTTAACTCCAAAGGAATCGTAGGTCGAAGGCCAATCAATTAGGCAAATCGAATTGAATTAAATTCTGATTTTCAACCTGATTAACCTGACCTGTTTGAGAAAACGATTTCAAAACCGTTTGAGTGAGTTGACCAAGAGTTGACCATTTGGGATTCTTGTTAATAATTATGTTGTTTGATGACCCTTAAAATTTGAGGGATTAACTCCCAAGGAATCGTGAGTTGAAGGCTAATCAATTAGGGAAACCTAATTGGATTAAGTGCTGATTATCAATCTGTTTTAATTGAACTTTTTGGGAAAACGGTCTCAAGACCGTTTGAGTGCGTTTACCAAGGGTTTACCGTTTGGGATTACTGTTCCTAATGATGTGGTCTAATGACTCACCAAATTTTAGGGATTAACTCCCAAGGAATCGTGAGTTGAAGGCTATTCAATTGGGCAAACCCTAATTGAAAACAGTGCTGAAATTCCAATGAGTTAATTGGAGATTTTGGGTTGATTAGCCCAAACGGTTTCAAGACCGTTTGGGTATCACCCAAACGGTCTCAAGACCATTTGGGGGTCACTCCAAGACCGTTTGGAGGTCTGGGGTCAAGTATAGTTTACCGATTGAAGGTCTAAAGGTACCAAATCATATTGCAATTAAGTGTTGATTTGTTGATCAACTCGATAGACCAAACCTTGATGAAATTTCACTAGAATCCAAAGGTTGGATGAGCCAAACGGTCTCAAGACCATTTGGAGCTCATCCCAATGGTCTCAAGACCGTTTGGTGGTCAACCAAGACCGTTTGGAGGTCTAGGGTTGAGTATGGTTAGGTGTTTGAAGGTCTAAAGGTACCAAGCTAATGTACAATGCAATGCTGATTTGATGATCAATCCCATGATCCAAACCTTAATTGGATGGTTTGGATTTGAGTGATATGATGGGAAAACGGTCTCAGGACCGTTTGGAGGTCATACAAACGACCTCAAGACCGTTTGGGGTCAGGTCATACCCAATTTGGATGATGGTTCAAAAGTTTCAAAGTAAACAATCTTGCATTGATGAGTGTTGTTGAATCATCGATTTTAAACCCTAATCCAATTGAATCAAACCCTAATTGATGACCAAGTGAGGGTCAATTGAGGGTCAAATCAGTTGAAGGTTGACCTACTAAACCAATTGAAGTATGAGCATAGGTCCAATTGATGATTGGTTCCATGAATTCAATGGTTGAAGACCCAATGTAATAAATTGAAACATAATTAGTAGCTTGATTGATGATCAACTTCAAAGCTAAAATTGGTGTTTATAAACCCTAATTCCATTGATATCAGACCCTAATTGAAATTCCAATTAAGGGATGAGTTCATGACTCAATTGATGATTGAGTTGATGATCCAATTGGTTGAGATTTCATAGATTGGAATTGAGTGTTGTTGAAGTCTTGATTGACTCTTTGGTCCATGCGGTTTTGAGAGGTTTGGACCAAACGGTCTCAAGACCGTTTGAGTTCAAATGGTCTCAAGATCGTTTGAGTCCAAACGGTCTCAAACCGTTTGGGACTCATGCGGTTTCAAGTTCATGCGGTTTCAAAGCTTTTTGCTTAAACGGTTTCAAACCGTTTGTGGTTCAATTTGGTTAATCCAATTGGATGCCTAATACAATTGAAGGATCAATTGGTTAACCCAATTGAGTACCTACTGTATTTGAAGGAACAATGGGTTGATTCAATTGAGTACCCAATGATATTAAAGACTCAATTGACTAATCCAAATGGATACCCAGTGCAGTTGAATGTTCTATTGATCAATCTATTATGATACCTCAAGTTATTGAAGGTCCAATTGATCAAACATTTTTGTAAACCTAATGTGATTAGGTAGGAGATACCTTTAATGATACTAATCATTAATGCATAACAAATGCATGGATCCAATATATGATGTAAACCCTAATTGAGGCTGATTCCATGTATAATCCTATTAAGAGGTTGTCTACATGTGAAATCACTAATTAGGATGAATAGTAAACCCTAATTCAATTGGATACCTTATGTAATGGAGGTCCAATGTGATTGAATCTTTGAGAATTAAGATGATGAATGTTCTATTGATCCAATAATGATTAGTAATGATAATCAATGAAGGTACAAATGGTTGAAACCCTAATAGTACCTAAGTAATTAAGTGCCAATTAAGGGATGAATACCTAATTGCTTATAGGATCAATGACTTGGTACACTATGTTAATCATAGTTGTATGCACTCGACTGAAGGGTTTATATGACCTAATCAAGTTGAGAAGTTGATAGTATGAATTCATACATGAATATGATTCATGGAATGATTAAGGGTTATGATCCTTAAGCAAAGAGATCATGAAACCCTAAACATGAACATAAACCCTAATTGACAGGGTTATTGAACTCAAACCTTAATTGAAGGTGTATCCATGTAAAGCCCTAATTGAGGGTGATTCTATGAGAAACCCTAATGGGGATTGAGTAGTAAACCCTAATTATGGGTAATGCAATATGAAACCCTAATGAAGGGTGATGCTATATGCAATCCCTATTCTAATGAAGGGAAATGGTATCTGAAACCACAATTCCCTAATAAGAGAATAGAATTCATGATTGAATATGATTCAAGAGGTGACCTCATATAGCACGACCGTGTTAGGTAGCACGGTCGTGGTATTTTCACTTTGCACGACCGTGCAAGGTAGCACAGCCGTGGTGGCTTCCCTTAGCACGGCCGTTTTGGTTGCACGGCCGTGGTACTCTAAGCTTGACTTAGAGTTGTTTTGAAAAGGACCTAGCATGGTCTTTTTATTAATTCCTGACTTATGTATGAATCCATAGTATTGGCAATAGTTGTATATTCCAAGTAAGTGACAATTGATCACTACTTTACATGATGAATGTGATAAACTGGTGCATAAAGTATTAGGATGGGTAATACCCTAATACAAGATAAGTATGTGAACTTAAGAAAGTTAATGGTGTTGAGGGAAGTGAGACATCAAGATATGATAGATATCATATCCAACACCCCAAATACTGGTATACCTTGTTGTGATATAAGTCCAATATGATTGGATGAATGATACATGAGATGTGTGATGGAAATACAAATCTTGGTACAGGATTAAGGGTAATACCCTTGAATTATTAATACATTGTTTTTGCATGATGTTGATAGATAATTGATGTGCTGCTATCATATGTGCTAACCATGCAGGTATCATGAGATGATGGGCATAGCCAGGTATGAGCTATGATATGTTATTAATTTGAATTTGTTTATTGGGCCTTGTGTTCCATAATATATCTTGTTGTCTGATAAGAGGTAGCAAGAGAGTTAATAGGCATCAAGTATCATACTTACCTTGGTCAAATGACCTAAAGGTGTTAGTTACCTAAGGAAGTGGTAACAATGCTCAGGTGATGAGCTAAGGGTTTAAACACCCAGAATCACATGGTTAGGGTATTGAAATTGTGAAAGGATGAGAATTTCCAGTGGTGAATTGAGGGATTAAGATCCCAACACTTTATGAAAAGAATATGGCTCAGGCCATGACTCCACAATGATAATACCAGGATTTAGATATATGATCTAATCCTGAAGAGAGTTAAAGCATTTGTAATGATTCTGTAGTTTGAATAGATGTTATACATGTTCTTTATATTCCTTAAAGGATAAATGACATGTTGATTCTATCAAGTTATAGTTGCAATGCTTCTGATATAGAATAATGTTATAATCTGTTAGACATTAAAATATCTGTTGCTATACAAATATGATTCTTCCATTCATATTTATCTTCTTAAGTTGCAATAACAATGTTACTGGCAGAGAGTTATAACTTTTGTTGGGGCAATTTTTATAATTGTCTCACCCCCGTGAGAACCACATTTTTAGGTGGACGTGGACGAAGAGACATGAACCCTTCAGTAGGTGAAGGACAGCAGCAGCAGCAGGGACAGCAGTGAAGTCTCAGGTGGAGACATTGACTGTTATGTCATGTTCAGATGTATATAGAGTCCTATGTGTCATCTCTGTACTCTCAGGTCCTCGGAGTAGTAGTAGTTAGTGATTTCGAGATTTTGGCTCAGTGCCTCGAGATTTTTATATTGCCTGTATTTAGCTTGACAGGACAGTTGATGCTTGTAATTCTCAAAAAGAGATGATGCATGATATGTACCTTTGACCCAGAATGTGAATGTGTTATACTTTGGCTCTTGAAGAAAAAGATTTCCTATGTGTGGATCTCTTTGCAAAAAAAAAGTTTTAATTTTTAGTGATTTTTGCTAATCCGCTGCTTGATGAACGCTTCCGCATTAGTTAATCTTGTTTTCACGAATCGATCGCTACACAAGGTGTCCACCTCGACCGCAATCCAAACTGAGGCGCTCAAGATTGACCGTGATCGAGGCTTACACCGCGATTGCAGGTTGGCCGCAATCGTGGAATCGACCTTGACCGCAGCGCGACTGCGACTGTGACCATGGCCATCCAGACCGTGACTGCAGAGGAAAATCCCCTCGATGGAGTCACCCAACACCGCAATTTCAGGGGTATATCGCGACCGTGATCTAACCTCGACTGAGGCTTACACTACAATCACAGATCCAACCTCGACCGCGGTGCATCCGCAACCACGGATATGCCTTCACCTATAAATACCCACCCCTAGAGACCAGGAAGGGGGTTCCCAAATGGAGAGTCCCAGGTTCCGATCTGGACTAGTTTCTACCTCATGGTTCCGACCCCTCTTGGTTCCCAGAGCCCTGTGGGAGAGTTTGAAGGACTTGGAAAGGCCTAAGAACTCATCCTACACCCAACTCTCTAGCGAGCTTCCATCTACCATCACACTTCCACCACCGTTCACCCATTTCCAGCCATCTTCCACCTCCATACATCCATCAAGCTACTGTTTGGGGTGGAATCAAGGAGAAAGGAGGTCGAGGAGTCCAGAGATCAAGGAGGACGGCCCAAAGATGAGATCCATCCCATACAGAGGCTAAGGAGCGAGAGCCACCTCTCCTCTACGGGCTAAATCTCTTCTTCTTCTCCTTTCTTCTACTGATCCCCTATGTTTTTGTACAAACGGTGTTCTTTCATCTTTGTTCGGTGTCAACTATGCTTGTCCATGGCTAGTTGAGCTCCTTCTTGGCTATGTAGCCCGTTTTGGGCATGTTTATGTACTTTTACCATAAACAAGTAATTTATTTCAGATCTAGCACGTTTTACATTCTATCTCCTCTTTCTGGTTATGATTGCTAGTTTGGTTGATCTCTTTCTTGCTTAAACTGTTATTTTTGCCTATATTAAGAGATTCGTCATAGAAATAGACAAGAGAAGATAGTTTGGATTGGAATTTGAAAGGAGGATGGTTTAAGGTCGACTATTCCTAACATCCCAAAATATTCTACACCTGAGAGGGCATCTAGAGTATTCTAGGATGTTGGTTTGTCATCCTCGAGAGAGGGTTCATGACATTGATGGGTTTTAGTCATGCTTCACGAGAGCGAGTGGGATGACCCCAAGGAACAAATACCACAATATGTATTATGATTTGAATGTAGGTTACTTGCTGAGATGTTTGAGGGTTGTCGACACCCAAGAATGGGTGGATAGACTGCCCAACGTGTGGTTACATAGTCTAGAACTTCTTTCTCTCTGATTTAGTAGAATCTTGCGGACTCTATTTTGTTTTCTTTGTTTTATTTTATTTACTTTCATGACAATCTGCTAGACTAGTTCTAGCCCCCTTACTTTCCTCAACTATCATTTCAGCTTATCTGACTTTAGACCAAAATCTCAAGCATCCTAAATGTCACCATGTCCCTATGTTCAATCTCGTTTATCTACTTCAACCCTGTAATAAAGTTGTAGGGGTCTTTGAAGGTTTTGGGTTATAAATCTAAAAGTTTGATTCCTTTTGAGTCTGCCTCCCTTCCAGACACGTGACTTCAGGCTGATCATCTGCCACCATGATGTAGATGCACAAGGATAACAAAGTTTGTCTTCCCATGTATCTCCATCCAATACCACAAACATTTCCTTCAACCCCAATACCCTCACTGTAGGGTTGCCTCTTCTTCTTCCTCCACCTACACCCTGAACACTTGGCATCAGGAGGTTGTCAATGTTTCTACATCGGTCGACGAAGGATATGGTAACACTTCCTTCTTCACTCACCTTGTTAGCATTTAAGACCAGTTCCTATTCCTCTCATCTTCCTACTCCATCATGTCCTCCTTCCTTGCTTGCAAACCTGTAGATTGACAACGTCCCTGAACCTACTGAGGATATGGCATTACTGCATCCTCTCTCACCGTCATAGCCACCACTGGACATCACTTTTGATGTTGGTAGCCACCAAAAGACTAGACACACCTCCTCTAGGTGAAATCTTGACATTGGATGCCACTCCTATCAAACCTTCTTAGCTTCTCTAACTCCTAACTCCTACCACTAATATTTCTAGCGTTGTTGCCCCAGTCCATATCCATCCTTAGACTAAAGGATGATGACTTGTATTTGACAATGTGAAATCAACTCTTGCACAACCATAGTCATACCAACCTACTACCATGAAATTTTCTCCTAGAAATCCACGCCTCTTGCTTACAATGACAATCTCTTTTGCAGACAAAAATTAATGGGACGGTCTGCTTGGTTCCTTGAAACTTACTCTTCAACCAACTCCAATTACCTATTTCTGTTGCAACACAACTACATGAGGGATATCCTTTACTTAACATCCTTGAATCAATGGTTGACGCCAATCTACCTCCATGAAACATGAGGTGTGAATGAAATAGCCTTCATTAAGTACATGTTCACTAAATATTTGTTCAAGCACAACATCAACAGGTGAGTCTCCTTCTATAGTTTTTCACAATCTAATTTATAGGACTATAAGGATGCACCCATTTAGACAAGATAAAAGGATAATTATAAAACGCCATTAAGTGTACAATGTCAATCATTCTTATAGTTACCTTATTAGTACATATAGTAGGTATTAGTACTTGTATTAGAATGTAAAAGTTATGTAGTTCACTATCATGCATACCTAACTGTATCATATTAGTCTATAAGTATAGGAACTTGTCGACACAATAAGAAAGTAACATGTCAATTCTACAGGGACATATATGAAATCCTAACATATTGAAAAATATTCTAAATGATAATGGTACATATAGTATAGACAAGCAAAATGAGGATCTTACCTAGTTGACCTATTGACTTAAGTAATTGTCATATTGGTATTAGCATTTGTGTATGGTTAACTAGGGGTTCAGTAAATTCAATAGTCTAATAAATAATACCTTATGTAACCAACCATGAGAGAAATTAAAACACATAAGCTATAAAAGATGTATTATTACCCACTATATATATGTGCTAGACATAATTCTACTTATGTGACTAATGATAAATATTAGAACTAAAATTGAAATCAAATCACATACTCACATAATTAAGGTTGAACCCTAATATTCCTTAAATTTTTCAGATGTAGGATAACAATTATATGTTGTAGCTATACTAGGAATAAATACACATATTCACTATGATTGACTAACACATCTAATGTGTTCCTAGGATAAATACTCAACTATGGGAGCCAAGTTTATCTATTGAGTTAATCATTAAGTATGATGATTAGGTATGTGCATTCTCTATTTTGTTTTGGGAATTATCATGACAATGATATGAAAATTCCTATTGAGGCATTTACTTGACTACTTTTGCTTTTTGGAAATACAAAGTTGAACATCCATAATTTCTTATTTAAAATCTCATCAACTTTTGTGGACATTGTATTATTCTATTTTAGAAAGGTCCTTTGACCCCTCTTGCTATGATTTCAATATCTATTGTGAATTATGATTGGAATGTTGATCTTGCCACTCTATTTGTGCATGATAAATGTTTGACTAGAATATCTAGAATAATTATACTTATGTACAATCATACGTATAAAGGGTGTGTGTATTCCACTTGGCGTGTGTGTTTCCACTCTTACTTTTAGGACATGATCCTATGGTATTATGGCCCTATTTTAGATATATTTAGTCTTCATTGTATATGCATGCAAAGATATTACTTATTGATTATTATGAATTTTTAATATGGAAATATGTTTTTACATCAAATATTTTTCTCTATGAATATTATGCCTCAATATTTTGATTTGACTATTATTTACCTTTCCTAATTTTGTATAGCCCTTTTTTCTATGGGACCATCCTTTATATACTATTAACTCAATGTAATGCCCAAATGTGATTTATGTGCACATATTCAGTGTTTACTGACGCATACCTTTTTGTTTCCTATCCTATGAGTGATGTTCCCCTTCCACCCCAATGTAGGTACATTACAATACCAGGATGCACCAAGACCATATAAAGGATATGAAACTTAAGGATAGCTTGGAATGGCTAGGTTTCTCTCTACAAAAGATCTTTTTGTAATTTGATTTATGAGATGTATAGTATATATTTATGAGATGTATATCTTTTTACTCTGATATGACACCTTATGGCGAGGAACAATTGTATAATGATACACTTTCTAACTTTGTAATATTTTTTTTGTTTCTTATTCATTATCTTGCTCTGTAATATATACCATTTGAGTGGATCCCTATTGGTTCCACTCTTTACTTTCGTGACATGTCTATATTACCCAGTACTTCTTAGGACTAAATACCTAATCACTCATTTTTACTTTTACCTTCTTCACTCACAAGTGGGTCTACTTATTGACAAATTGGCCAACTTATGAATGATGGTCGACTTTTAATAAGGTTTCTTGACTTATCAAGCCTAAAAAAAAGGAAGATCTATAAAATATCCACAATTCATAAAATCCAACCTTTCCAAAGGTTAGTTTACTTGTTGACATATCTTCCAGTTTGCAAGAATGATTTCTTTACATTATATGGTCAATTTGTCACAAGTGAACTAACCTCATGCCAGCTGACCCTAGTCAATACTGAGTAACAAGCCATTCTCATGAAATGTTGGTTGACTTTTGGGCTTTTTTCCAAACTAAAATTCAACTTTACTAAACCAACACTTACTCTAATCCTAACCATATTCTTGGATTTAAGTTAAAACCATCCTTGGAACTAATCTCATTGGTATATTATATTATGTTATAGAGAATTAATTAAATATAACTTATAACTTGAATTTTCCCCACTACCACAATATAAAATTTAGGGTTTAACCTCACCAAACCCTAACTAACATATGACACCTAAGATTAAAAAATTAAATCAAAATATTTAGAATATAAATAGGACCTACAAAAGCATGAAACAATTCAATGAGGTAATGCATGTTAAATGGATAAACATGGTATGTGATCTCAGAATCTATCTCCCCTCCTTTTTAGATTTCACCATGAAATACTAGGATATAATGTGTTGAATGTGACATGTATCTTCATCCAATTCCGTGGTGGTATTCTCAACACCATGGTGGTGTCACAATACCTTCATTGAAATAAACTTGTTCCTATGAAACTCTTATGGTCCTTCCTAATTGGTGACATCCTATGAGGAAATGACTTCCTTATCAAGTTTAGGTTCATACTATGGTCTTCCTTATAGGTGACATTCTTATCGAGGTTAGCTTTATAAAAGTCTAGATGACATATTCCATCCTTGGGTGGAATTTACTCAGCATGGAACTATGCAAAATAGTTGTCACTGTGTCCAACTCATTTGTTAAATACATATGATATGTCTCCTTTTCAACCCTTTTGTAGCACTAGGTAGGTATCTATGTATCTTGGTTCCAACTTTCCCTTCTTCCAAAGAAATAAACACCATTATAATGAGAGACATAAAGGCTAAATATCCCAAGTGAAACCCTTGGGGCCTTCTTCACCTATGGGATAGTATTTATGTGTCATGTATGATTTCCTTAGTTGCTTCCTGGTAGTCTGTATTTTGTTTGTACTCTATTTTATTATCTCTATCTCAATCAAGTTCTTCACCCTTGTCTCATACCAACAAAAGGGTGACTGAAAATGTCTTTCATAAAATGTCGTGTATGGTATGATGCCCATTCTTACTCCCTAATTATTTTTATATGCATGTTCTATTAGACTCATATGTGAATCCTATTGAGCATAACCTCAAAATGTCCTTATGATACATATCATTCTATCTTACAAGAAACATATTTGTCTATGAATGTTTGTGCTAAATTAAATTTTTATCTTTTTTACTTCATATTTTCCATCTGTGAACCTTTCTCTAAACTATAGTATTTTTAAAATATATGGATATCCATATCCCTTAAATTTCACCATCTTGTGTATATAAGGTGTTCTAGCCCGATGACAAAAATATTATCATCGATACGTATTAAGTGTGCATTTGTTTCTGAACCAGACAACAATTAACCAAATGGGACCATTCCCCTTTGTTGTCATTAAAAACCCCATCAAAAAATACATGGTAACATGAGATCCTTGACATTGTGGTATAGAAAAAGGTTTAGAAAATGATTGATTTATAATGTACCATATTTACTTATTGAAACTCCACACATGTCTAATAGTCAATAGTGTCCTTCATCTTTTTCCCACCAATTTAACTCTTTGGTATTGTTGCGCATTTCCGTGCTACTCAAATGAATGGATTACTTAAAAGAATTGGATTTCTCCAGGACATCTTCCTTAGATGCTCATGCATTGCACACATAATCTATTTTGGAAATAAATGACATTATTTCATAAAGTGATTCCTCTATTCCCTATTGTCATCACACTCCTAAAAAAATGTATCTACTATTTTCTCTTGAAGCTTTATGTTGCCTCAATAGTACTTTATGTGTAAATAAGCCAGCAAATCACCGATATGTGAAACACTCATTTTTCACATATAAATGAGGGATAAAAGCATATCTCTCGCAACAAAAGCCATATAAAACACCTTCATATATATATATATATATATATATATATATATATATATATATATATATATATATAGATGAGGAACATCATGTTCTATGTAATACATATGCCTCTATGTTCTTCTTCCCTAGATGGTAAGCAAAAAAACATTCATAAACCCTTTACCATCCCCAACCACAATATCAGTCTAAAATTCATCTACTCATGCAAAAAATATATAATTTATGTATGTTATGAAGGATGTAAAATTACTCTCCATATAGGCCATTGCTCTGTATGTTCAGAGATAAAATAATTACAAATAACTCGAGATCTTCACCTCATGCTTCTTAAATTTATATAAGCATAAGAAATTATTGCCTCATTTTTCATCAACACACTACCAAACCTCCTTTTTAAGGCAACACAAAATACCACATATCCTCTTCCTAACCTTGCAAATTTAAGAACTGGGTTTTCATCAATTTCGTCTTCATAGGATATAATCTAGTCTCAAATGGTTTTGTCTAAACAATAGGTATATCATTTTTGATCAACCAAGTCAAGGGCATATCGATAGAGATAAATTATTTGATGAACTACATATTCGATCATGTTGGACCAATAAAATAATAAAATCCATTGGGTTTATTTTATTTTATTTAATAATCAATTCTATTTTTTTAGGATCTACACAAATTGCACTATAAGTGTCACATGGTTATAGAACTCCACCTCCTTTAGCTAAAACTCTCATTAACTAAATTAGCATTGAGGCTCATAAGTTGTAGAGTCAATCTATGTTGTTGGTCATGATTTGTTTGCCCTAAATCTCATGATAGATGAAAATAAATTTAAAACACTTAATTAACTAGTCCATAAAATTATTTCAACACCATGTCTTCAAAGTCATAGAAGTTTGGTAATCCCAAATGGCTTTACCAAGAAATCATAATGTTCATTTAACATTGTCAAGGCAGTCTGAGAAACATCATCATCCTTCATTCTCAACCCATGATATCTTTGATTCAAATATATCTTGGAAACACTATAGCCCCTCTCATGTAATAGAATAATCCATATTCCTTGTGCAACAAAAAGTTGTTATGTATTGTGAATATGTAGAATTGGTTGCAATATATGCATAGTTAGTTTCATACATTTAACAAAAAGAAACAAAGAATCCCAAGGTGAGGTTCCTAGTTGGATAGAAATTCTTATCTAACAACTCTTCTAGCTTCTTTGTCATCTCTCCCAACCCATCTAGATCCATCATATATGGCGCTAATGCTATAGGATGTGTACATATGATGTATTTATTTGAATATCAATATGTCTCCAATAAATCAGACTTGGAAACTTCTTAAGAATGAAATATGGACACTCTTTCACCATGTAACATTATCTGTCTTAGCTATCTTATCCTACTATCTACCACATGTGCCACGTATGCCACACACCCTTGTCACAAGACCTTATCTACCATCGACATTGATACAAAAGTGCGTACCTTATTATTTCCATGGAAGACCTAAACAAATCGTGCATAGAAGAATTATTTCTCCTAGGACTAAGCTTTTTTATTCACCATGTACTTCTATAGATGGCCCACCCCCAAGATGGACTCTAACTCATGCATCTCAAGGGAATTTAAGTACATTTGGATGTCATGCATGCTAAACCTTAGAACATCAATTGAGCATGCCTCCATCAGTGTAGTTGAACCAACTATAGGTGTCTCAAGTAATATATCATATGGAATACTCTTATTGATAGCCAAATTTTTCCTATGATGTCCCATGCAACTAGTAAGTGTGTTTCACCCACATCAACCCAAAAAAAACTACAGTTGTAGCATAACTATCTGGAAGAAAATCTCCAAATAACTTGTGACTTTAGAGGATACCATCCCCCCATGAAGTTATCAACATACGCACATATTCTACAACATGTAAGTCCCTCTATTCTAGCTTTGCAAAGTTGGTGTCAAGGAACATGCCTCTAATATTTGACCCCAAATTGCTCCTCTCTGGTGATTAATGGATTGATATATTGATATTGATCCTTGCCTTGTCTAAGGGCATTCATAATACATAGAATGTCAACACTATTCTTAGATAAAAGAAACTAAAAACACCCTCCAAGAGTCTCTCCTGTGTGTTATTCCACATAAGTAGTGCTCTCCAACTTCCTGTTGTTGCTTGGCTCATCCTATCTATCATGTGTCACTTATAGTAATCATTATTAATATAAATACTAGAGGAGGTGGGAAGGTGTTACTTGACTAAACATAGATATAAATCACACTAAAACAAAATGAAAATATGTAAGTGATTACTATAATACTGACAAAAATAAATATCCACTAAAATTTCGAAACAAAACCAAAAATAGTTACATTCATTAGTACATATAATTCTTGTAAAAAGGTATACTTGCATAACATGTATATTTGCATATGTCGTAGAGACCCTATGTAGAGAATATAAAAGAAATTTCAAGTTAAGCAACATAACCACACAACCCCCGAAGATCCTTACTGTACAAATTACATAGCTAAAAAGCAATGCACTCACTTCACCTTAGTAGGAGAAGTTACTCTTTTTTCTTTCTAGGGAGGTGGTAGGATGAACCACTTTAGAACCTAAGAAGATTGTCAGTGGATTCATTATCCATTTTCTAAGTGAGAAGATACAATAACAAATAAGGATCTATAATTCTATTGCATTTAACAACAAATCATGTATTTCAACTTAACAAGATGAAAGTAAATATGGAAAAAGCATACAATGAAGCATATAAGAATTAATCATTTTGTCTTTTAGTTATCCAAAAGTAGAAGTCATTACAGTATCAGAAAGTGTGTGACTCATTGTCCATACCGCATGGTGGAGTTGGCCACTCAAAGGCAATAACACAACCTAGGCCCACCACAAAGCTAGGTGGGTTCCTCTAGAATCCTCACCTCTCACTCCCACTCCTTGTTACTAGGATGGGTTCTACATATATATTTCAAAATATCACATACATCCATTCACTTCTATTATAGAATTTGACATCAAAAGGATTAGAATCGCATCTCCTATGTTTTGGCGTATTATCTAGGGGCCTATGTGCCATGCATCTTAGGTCCCCCTAGTTACCTTATGAATTGTTCCTATCAATACAAATCACTCTGGATTATTATTCTATGTCTGAGTCCAATGGAGATAATTGATCATTTGACTTCCATGGCATGGGTATCAGGGGAGGGTTATTTCATGGATCCTCACTTGTGAATTATAGTTCCCTTTCTATTATGTAGATGTTTTTCTCATTGTAAAGTATATGAATCAAATAAACATTTGTGTTCATTTCATTGCATAACAACTTGATCACATTAAAATGTAAGACATCCAATGTACAAGAAAACTAAGCAAAATACTATTTAATTCTAATATCAAACATTCATCTTCCTCTCATTATATTACCGATCATAGCAACATATTACATAATTTATCAATTTGTACATACCATATGTACCATTCTTTGTTTTTGTTCTTTTTCCTTACTCAATTCAACATGTAGGAAAATTTAGAAAAATATGGGAATACAACAATGAAATGCGTAAGAAATAAAAGAAAACAAACCTTTTTAGAATGCATATGAGGGTATGAATAATTAAAAGAAGAACTACTCATGCTCATACATACCAAAAGGAAATTATCTGTTATTCATTAATTTTACATGGCTAAGTGTTTAAATTTAGTTAGGGATTATTATACTTGGCTCTTCTACTCGCCTGAAGTTGTAGAAAAGGGCCTAATTTTGCTTGTTTGAATTAGGTTAGTGAAAATTTAGATTATATTCTCCAATGAGAGATTTATATTTTAGGAACCCCAAACCAACCTTGAATGGAAGTTAAGAGAGAGAATGAAGAAAAGATGTCCATTAGGTTTAGCTTCTCACATAAAGGGTAAAGACTTAGAGGGTGGGAGAGGAAAAAGAAGATAATGAAGGGTTAGGGATCTTCCTTTACTTGGTTCTCCAACTCCTATTCAGCCCTAGACCCGTTCTTTAGTTAAAACCCTAGCTTCTTATGAGAAAACCACCTCAAGAACCCTGGATTTGGGTGGAACTTTTAATAGAGTAATAGGGAACAATAAGGAGTAATCAGGAAATCGATATCATGTGAAAAATGAAAAAACAAACATATATCATATCTAAGTAAATTATGTTTGGTCAAATCTTTGTAACCCTAAAAGACCCATTAGTCAGTTGAATTAATATAATAGTGAGTTAAGAAACCCTGCTACTAACATGGGTAAAGGGTCAGTCTCCAGTGTCAGTCAAATTACCAATGGCCATAAACATTTGGTTTCTATCTACTCTCAGCAACCATAACTAATAAATTCATCCATATAAACTCCTAGGTTTCTAATTTGGCCTTGAAAAGTCAGTTTGACTAGTCAATAATAGTCTAACTAATTGGACCAAATATTGTAAGATCACTAGTCTTGGATAAATTAATCTCATACAGTCGGCCTTAAATGTTGGCTGAATTTTTCCAAGGCCAGGCGGCTATTTGTCAAGACTATGTAACAAATAAGATCAACACTTCGAATCATATTAAGAGATTCTAAGCTCATCCTATTTGTAAGGAGTGGGCCTGATAGGGGATCCACTCCCTACTTAATTTGAGGAATGAACTATACATTCTAAAGACCTATGCTCGAATAGGTGTATCTTTTTTCATTTCTCAAATTATGGTATACCAGAATAACCACAGTGTAGTAGTGGAATAAAATTTCATGAATATATTTAGTTTTAAAAAAGTACATCATCATTTCTCAATATAGGGTTTACATTAAAGTTACAACATAAGGATCTAAGTAGAAGAATATCCAGCTTTCTTAATTTCATCTCCCAAGAGCTCCACCTAGCAGGTCCATGTCACTGAGTCTAGTCTGCTGAAAAGGTTCAACTAAATTGGATGTTGCCCTAGTCCAACTTGGTTAACTTCTCCTTGACCTACACTTGGGGTTGGAAGCGTGTCCTAGCAAGAGGAGAAAAGTGGATGAATCAGCATAAACACTGGTATGAGAATATTAAATTGGGATTTAGAAATATAAGGAATAAAGGTTGTCAAATAAACAAAGCTTCCCATATAAAAAGGAAGGACTACCCAACAAGGTGTAAGAATAATAAAAAAAATTAAAATATGATAAACAAGGATTATACTTGACATTAAATAAAACATAAAACGTGTACCACACGAACACATGCATATATTTGGGCATAAAACCCATCACAAGAATATCAACCTCCATGCATGTGAGATAAACATAGCACTAGAATAATATAAAGAAAAATGGTGGTCAAGGCTTACATTCTTGAAACCTAATAGAGAATGATGTACTAGAAAACTCCCCAATATATATAAAAATGGGCACACAACCTAGGTATGGGGCACACAACCTCCATACCAAAAATATAACATGGGCACACAAATCAAAAACCAAAGTAATTACACTACTCTAGGGATATTGAATCACATAACATGGATAATGTAGAGGAAAGTATAAAGTGTAGTCTTTTATAGAATAATGAAAGTTGCCATCACAAAAAGGGACAATAAAATCATCCACCACAAAAGTGTGTAAAAACATCAAGAATAAAGGTACAAGTTACAGTCAAAAGAAAGCCCAACAAAAAAGGTTTATCATAAGATACGAATCAAGTAGAATATTTAACATGAATAAATTATCAGAAGAGAGATATTGTGTAGGCCATCAAGAGAGGGATAATTTGGGTTAAATACTTAATATATAAAAATAAGGAATGAAATCATATCCCAATTCTAGTTTTCATAAGTCCAAGGTTAGTCCTAGTCCAATCCTAGGTCTCCAAAGTACCTATTAAACATATATGTAGAATTAGGTTTAGCTTTACATTATTGTATAAACCCTACAATTTGCCTTTTTATTATTAATGAATTAGGTTATCAAAACCATACTATCGTATAGATGATATTTGTCTGAGTTTTTTGGCATATTTTACTATTTTTCTGACTTATATATTGTTAATTATGAATTTTAGAAAATCTTACTAATTAGGAAAATCCTTCAAAAATCACATTATATATAGATTGGAATCAGGTTGCAAAACTTACAACATTGAATGGATAAAAACATAAGGATTCCAAAACATGTTTTGTTTTATTTTTCTGAGTTACATATTTTTTATTTTGAATTTACAATTTCCAACTAAGCCTAAAATAAGGAAAATTCAAGTGTGTAGGAAATATCCCCAACCAAGGGAGTGGTCTCTGTTGGGTTGGCCCAATCAGGGTTGGCCAAGTGGATGGGGCCTACAACATGCCATGAATATGAATTAGAGCAGAGATCAGCTTGACCAGAACTACTGTAGTCAACAAATTTACAAAAACACCCTTTAACAATGAAACAAAAGAAAGAACAATGCAGGGGCCTAGACAAAAATACATAGGAATGATCGCTCTTCCTGTACATGCGCAAGTCAAAGAAAACAAAGAAGGCTTCATAAAAATTGATCACAATATGTGATCTGAGACTTCTCCAATCAAAACAACATCTTCTATCAAGTTTCAGACAAATGAGATGGTGCCTCCGACCTCCTTGGACTGAATTGGATTCAACAATCCAAATTGGGACTTCTGTGGTGGTTAGAATACACAATCGTTTCTATCGCCACAACCAGTAAAGATTCTAGAGGTGGGGAGAAAGATGGAGCATAGAGAAATGAACGCATCAAACAACTGACTTCATAGCTACAAGTCAAAGTTGATGGTGCAGTACCGCATGAACAACGTCTGAAGAAAGACCAATCCAAAAATTTCATTGCCTACCATAAAAAACCACAGAAAGAGGGGAAAATAACATGCTTGCCTTGGGGATCAATCGAAAGGAGCAGAGGCTTCTCAAGTTACCAAAGAGAAATTCTACAACTTCTCTATGGGTTGCAAAGATTGGGGACATCACTACTGAATCAGAATGATCGTCAAAGGGATATGAAGATGAGGAGAGTGTGGAATCTTGAATTGGGTGAACTTGGGGTTTACACAAGCTTCTAGAGTTCAAGGCATCATCTCAGTGATGTTGGATGTGTAGTCAGAGCTCTAGGATCATGGGTATACGGTGCAAAGTCAGAATAGGGAAAAAGAGGGAGGTATAGACGATAAAGGATTTATTGGTAGTGAATCCCTATTAAACTAGGGTTGATATAAGAGGAAAGAAGTGATGAATATGAGGAAGATAAATTTGGGGAGAGATAGGAAACTGAGAGAGAGAAACCATCCATAGAAGAAAAAAAAAGCTATAGTAGATCATGTTTCCTATTTGGGACCAAGGTTGAAGATGAGGCCTGGATCACCCGATCCCCATCCAATGGCCCATAAAGAGCTCGAGGAAGACACAAAATTGGAAACCAATGTGAAGCTGCAACTATATCAAAAATAAAAAAAATAGAAGGTGTGACATGCAAAATTGAACACCATATGAAATAAAGATGTATTGATTAGATAATTGAAATATCAAGCTAATTTTAAAGAGTATTTCTTCCCTATTTTATCTAAGAGATCAACATTAAGAAAATATTACCATATTTCAGACCTAGGCTACTTAACGCATTTAGATTCCAATTTTGGTATTAGTTTTTACTTTTGCAGACATATGGTATTTTGTTTAGTACTTTTACATTATATCATATATTTATGAATTCGAGACATCTTTTAATAAAATTTTATTTATACCTTTGTAGACATTTAATATATTATTTAATATATATTGGATTTTTCCTTCTATTATCCTCTTTTAATAAAATTAAAGCATATGTTCAAATAATGTGAAACTTGGCCCCCAAGCTAATTGGTACCCACATAACACAATTTTCACATTAGATTTGGAATTCAAGATTTCTTTTTATGAGTTATACTACCATTAGGACTTTTCACTCAGTACCATTATATTTATTAAAATAATATATATTTATTATCAAAACTCACTTAATTGAGTCATACTGATTTCACATTGTTATAGAAAGAGTAATATATTATTATATAGGAAATTCTACATTTTACCTTTTTTACATATTTAGTCCATTAATTTCGAATTTCCTTAAATTATAGGACATTCTTATTATTTAAGGACATGGAATTACCAGTCGTTAATCCAAAGAATATTATTCAATTATTTTTAGCCATTATATTAGTATCGAAAATATATGTAACATATTTCATGATTTTGTTCCATGTTGGCACATAATTAAGTCATTATGTAAATGTGTTTTAATTTTATCCTTGTTTGGTCAAGTTGACAACCGGTCTCATTATCCTTCTGATCATGGAATAGGGTAGGATTCTAGGTTCTGCTTCATAACAACATTCCACTCTTTAAAAGGATTTTGTCCTCTAAATCTAATCATCCATACATTATCAACCACCTATACTCCACCCCTTAAAAGGTTTAGCCTAATAAGCCAAACTAAACAACATCAAAGTACCAGGGTTACTTATGCATATTTTAGTTGTGAAGCATCTGATTCACAAGTCAAAACACCTAGGGTTGAGTTTTAGGTCCTTGTGTTATTAACTTAACAACCATAAAGTTCAATGAACAACCAAAAAGTGATAAGGTACAAGGGGCAGGTCAACTAAACCTTAATCACACCCTTCCTAGTCATCACTCTAAACATCAAAACTAGGGTTTATAATTTCCATTACAACTAAACTTAGGGCTTCTATATCAAACTTAATACCTCTCTTCCTTGTGACTCGGTTTGGGAAAACATTGATAAAATTCAGAAGAAAAAAAATCTTTTATACATATAATAGTATAATAGAAAATAATTTTTGACAATGAAATTTATTCAACATAATACAAAAGATGGACCCAAAATAAATCATGAGGATCGAGTCAAAAGTTGTTCCATGTATCATCATCCTTATTAACTAATTTATCATCATGATACTGATATGCATTCTAAAGTCAAAATTCATATCATCCAAAGAGATATACTACCATCAAACCTACATATGATTTTAAGGGTCCTTTCACACTAGGGTTTTCTCATCAAGATTATTATGTGTACCTCATATAATCCTTAATGTACCTTTCATTATCTCATGAATAAGGAGTGGGACCCGATAGGGGATCCACTCCCTACTTAATTTGTGGAATGGACTATATATTCCAAACAGCCTCAAAAGGTATGCTAGAATAGATGTGTCTTTTATTTTTCAAATGATGGTATACCAAAATAACCATATTGTACCATCGGAATAACATTTCATGACTATATTCAATTTTACAAAGTACAACATCATTTCTCATACAGGATTTACATTAAAATTACAACATAAAGATCTAAGTAGAGGAATATCCAGTTATATCAACTTTATCTCCCAAGAGCTCCACCTAGTAGGTTCATGTCACCGAGTTTAGTCTTCTGAAAAGTTTCAATTAAACTTGATTTTGTCCTGGTCTAACTTGGTTAACTTCTTCTTGACCTACACCTGGGGTTGGAAGTGTATCCTAGCAAGAGGAGAAAAGTGGATAAATCAGCATAAATGCTGGTATGAGCATATTAAATTGGTATTCAATAATATAAGGAATAAATGTTTTCAAATAAATAAGGCTTCCTATAGAAAAAGAAAGGACTACCCAACTGGGTGTAAAAAGAATATAAATTTCTAAAGATGATAAACAAGGAGAATATTTGCCATTAAATAAAACATAACGGTTGTGCTACACCACCACATATAAAGTTTTAGGCACAAAACCCATCACAAGAATATCAACATGCATGCATGTGAGATAAACATGGCACTAGAATACTATAAATAACAGTGGTATCCAAGGCTCACAACCTTAAAACCTGATAGAGAATGACGTACTGCCAAACTCCTCAATATATATAAAAGTGGGCACACAAACCAGGTATGGGGCATACAACCTCTATCCCAAAAATATAACATGGGAACACAACCCAAAAATCAAAGTAATCACACTACTCTAGGGTTAATGAATCACATAACTGGCATAATGTAGAGGCAAATATAAAGTGTAGTCTCTTATAGAATAATTAAAGTTAACATCACAAAAATGGACTATATAATCAGCCACCATAAAGTGGGAAAAATTAGGGTTTCATCAAGAATAAAAGTACAAGTTAGAGTCAAAAGAAATTCCAAGAAAGTAGGTTGATCATAAGATCATAATCAAGTAGAATATTTCACATGAATAAATTATCAGAAGAGAGAGACTATGTAGGATATCAAGAGAGAGATAAGTTTTATGAACTTCTCAATATAGAAAAATAAGGAATACAATTATACCTCAGTTTGAGTTTCATAAGTCCAAGGTCAGTCATAGGTCTAAGCCTAGGTCTCCAAAGAACCTATTAAACATATATGTAGAATTAGGGTTAGGTTTACATTATTATATAAACCCTAAAATTTACCTTTTTATTATTAATGAATTAGGTTATATAAATCAAACTATAGTGTAGATTATGTTTTTTTAAGTTTATAGCATATTTTGCTTTATTTTTCTGGCTTATATATTATAATTATGAATTTTCAAAAATCTTACAAATTAGGAAAATCCTTCAAAATCATATCATTTTTAGATTGGCATCATGTTTCATAACTTAGATCATTGGATGGAGAAAAACATAAGGATTCCAAAACACATCTTATTTTAAATTTCTAACTTACATATTTTTAGTTTTGAATTTACAAATTCCAACCAATCGGAATATAAGGAAAATCCATGTGTAGGAAATATCCCCAACCAAGGAAGTGGTCTTTATTAGGTTGGGCCAATCATGGTTGGCCAAGTGGATGGGGCTTACAAACATGCCAGTAATATGGCTTAGAGTGGAGATTAGTGTGACCAGAACTACTGTGATCAACAAATTTACAAAAACACCCTTTGACAAAATAAAATAAAGAACAATGCAGGGGCATAGATAGAAACACATAGGAAGGGTAGCTCTTCCTCCACCTATGTAATCCAAAGAAAACAAACAAGGCATCATAAAGGTCGATCGATGTCAGTGATTAAAGCTTCTACGATCAAAAACACATTTTTTGTCGAGTTTCAGACAAACATGATGGTAACTCCAACCTCCTTGGACCAAATTGGATTCAACAAGTCCAAACTGGGACTTCCATGGTAGTTGTAATACACAATGGTGTCTATGCCACAACCAGTAAAGAGGCTAGAGGTGGGGAGGAAGATGGATGATTGAGCAATAAACCCATCGTACAATTGACTTTGTAGCTACAAGTCAGAGTCGATGGTGCAACACCGCATGAACAACGTTGAAGAAAGACCAATCCCAAAAGTGCAATGCCTACCAAAAACCCTATAGAAAGAAGGAAAATAACATGCTTGCCTTGGGAATCAATCCGCAGGAGCAGAGCCTTCTCAAGTGTCCAAGGAGCAATTATGTGACTTCTCTTTTGGTTGTAAAGATTGGGGACATTGCTATTGAATTGGAATGAACGCCGAAGGGAGATGAAGATGGGGAGAGTGTGGCATCTCAAACTAGTTGAACTTGGGGTTTTCACAAGCTTATAGAGTTCAAGGGATCATCTAGGTGATGTTGGATGTGTAGTCAGAGCTCTGAGATTGTGGGTATGCAATGTGAGGTCATAATAGGAACCAGAGGGACAAAAAGATGATTAAGGATTTATAGGTGGTGAATCCCTATCAAACTAGGGTTGATCCTAAGTGGACAGAAGTGATGAAGATGAGAGAGAGAAAATTGAGAATAGATAGGCAACCGAGAGAGAGAAACCATCCATAGAAGAGAAAAAAAGGTATTTTAGATCGTGTTTCCTATTTGGGACCAAGGTTGAAGATGAGGTCTGGATCTGGATCACACGATCTTCATCCAACGGCCCAGAAAGAGTCTGAGAATGATAGAAAATTGGAAACCAATTTGAAGATGTAACTATATACAAAATTGAAGAATAGAAGTCTGACATGCAAAATTAGTAACCATATGAAATCGAGATGTATTGATTAAATCATTGAAATATTAAGCCAATTTCAAAGTGTATTTCTTCCCTATTTTATTTGAGGGATCAAACACTATGCAAATATTATTGAATTTTACACCTAGGATACTTAAGGCATGTAGATTCCAATTTTGGTATTAGTCTTTACATTTAAAGGTGTATAGTATTTTATTTAGTAATTTTACATTATATTATATATTTATAAATTTGAGGCATTGGGGAACATTCAACAGATGTGAAACTTTCTTACTAGAAAACTTGAACATGTGGAGTCCATTTTTGACATTAGTTTTCCATTTTGGGAATGTTTACTATTTTAATCGATATTTTGGATTTTAAGTCATATTCTCTCTCTTAAACCACACCAGGTTAGATAAGTTTGTCCAATTAATGTGAAATTTCATACATAGACTAATTTTGGGTATGTGGATTTCGAATTTTGTAGTTTAGTTCTACTTTTGTAGACATTTAATATATAATTTAATATATATTAGAGTTTAACTTATATTTTCCTCCTTTAATAAAATTAAAGCATCTAGGATTGTTTAAATAATGTGAAACTTGGCCTCCAAGATAATTGGGACCTAAGGAAACATTTTTCACATTAGATTTGGAATTTGATATTTCCATTTATGAGTTGTCATACCATTAGGACTTTTGTTTCATTACCATTATATTTATCAAAATAATAGATATTTATTATCAACATTCACTTAATTGAGTATTATTAATTTCACATTGTTATAAAAGGAGTTATATATTATTATTATACACAAAATTATACATTTTATTTATTTAGTCTGTCAATTTCATATTTATTTAAATTATAGGGCATTCTTATTATTTATGGACATGGAATTACCCATTGTTACTTCAAAGCATATTATTGAATTTTATTTTGCCATAATGTTAGTACTAAAAATATATGTAACATATTTCATGATTTTATTTACATGTTGGCACATGATTAAGTCATTATGTAGTTTTAATTTTGTCCTTGTTTGGTCAAGTCAAAAACCGATCTCATTGTCCTTTTAATCATAGAATAGGGTAGGATTCTAGGTTCTAGTTTGTTATAACACTCCACCCCTTAAAAGGATTTCATCCTCAAAATGTAATCATCCATACATTATCAGCCACCTATACTCCACCACTTAAAAGGTTTAACCTAATAAGCCAAAAACAACATCAAAGTACTAGGGTTACTTGTGCATACTTTAGTTGTGAATACTTTAGGTTTTTATGTTGTTCATTGACTTAGCATATAACTAATAAGTCAAAACCACCTAGGGTTGAGTTTTAGGTCCTTTTGTTACTAACCTAACAACCCTAAAGTTCAATGAACATCCAAAGAGTCATAGGGTACAAAGGGTAGGTCAACTACACCTTTGTCACACGACATACCTTCCTAGTCACCACTCCAAATATCATAACTAGGGTTTATAATTTCCATTACAAATAAACCTAGGTTTTCTATATCAAACTTCATACCTCTCTTCCTTTTGACTCAGTTTGGGAAAACATTGTTAAAACACAAAAAAATCTTTTAAACATATAATAGTATAATAGAAAATAATTTTTGACGATGAAATCTATTCGACATCAAACAAAAGATGGAACTAAAATCTATCACAAGGACCGAGTCACAAGGTATTCCATATATCATTATCCTTATTAACTACTTTCTCATCCTCATACCTATCTCCATTTCAAAGTCAAAATTCATATCGTCCAAAAAGATATACTACTATCAAACCTACATATGATTTTAAGGGTCCTTTCACACTAGGGTTTTCTCATCAAATATATTATAGTAATAGAGAATGATGTACTGCCAAACTCCCCAATACATAAAAATTGGGCATACAACCCAAGAATGGGGCGCACAAACTCCATCCCAAAATTTTAAATGGGTACAGAACCCAAAAACCAAAGTAATTACACTACTCTAGGGCTATTGAATCACATAACATGCATAACGTAGAGGCAAGTATAAAGTTTAGTCCTTTATAGAATAATTAAAGTTGCCATCACAAAAATGGACAATAAAATCATACACCACAAAAGTGGGTGAAAATTAGGGTTTCATCAAGACTTTAAGTATAAGTTAGAGTCAAAGAATGTCCAACAAGGTAGGTTGATCATAAGATCATAATCAAGTAGAGTATTTCACAAGAATAAATTATCACAAGAGAGAGATTGTGTAGGTTGTCAAGAGAGAGATAATTTGGGCTAAGTGCTTAATATAGAAAAATTAGGGAATGCAATCATACCTCGGATCAAGTTTTCATAAGTCCAACGTCAGCCATAGGTCCAAGCCTAGGTCTCCAAAGCACAATTAAATGTATATGTAGAATTAGGGTTAGGTTGAAATTATTGTATAAACCCTAAAAATTGCCTTTTTATTATTAATCAATTAGGTTATCAAAGCCATGATATTGTGTAGATTATATTTTCAAAGTGTATTGCATATTTTACTTTATCTCTATGACATATATTATTGATAATGTGAATTTTAGAAAATTGTACTAATTAGGAAAATCCTTCAAAAATCACTTTATTTTTAGATTGGAATTAGGTTGTAAAACTTACATCATTGGATGGAGAAAAAAATAAGGATTCTAAATTATTTTTTTTTCAGACTTACATATTTTTAGTTTTGAATTTACAAATTCCTACCAATCAGGATATAAGGAAAGTCCATGTGTGCAAGAAAAATCCCCAACTAAGGGTGGTCTTTGCAGGGTTTGTCCAATCAGGGTCGGACAAATGGATGAGGCCTACAACATGTCAGGAATATAATGTAGAGCAGAGATTAGTGTGACCATAACTACTGTAGTTGAAAATTTTACAAAAACACCCTTTGATAATGAAACAAAAGAAAGAACAATGTAGGGGCATATACGAAAACACATGGGAAGGGAAGCTCTTCCTCCACCCTTACAAGCCAAAGAAAATAAAGAAGGCTTCATAAAAGTTGATCAGTGTCTGTGATTAAAGCTTCTACGATTAAAACCACATTTTCTACCAAGTTTCAGACAAATAAGATGGTACCTCTGACCTCCTTGGACCACATTGGATTCAACAAGTCCAAACTAGGACTTCCATGGTGGTTGGAACACACAATGGTGTCTACCATCACAACCAGTAAAGAGGCTAGAGGTAGGGAGGAAGTTGGAGGATCGAGCAATGAACCCATCATACAAGTGACTTCGTAGCTACAAGTCAAAGTCAATGGTGCAACACCCACATGAACAACCCCTGAAGAAAGACCAATCCCAAAATTGCACTATCTTCCACAAAAACCCACAGAAAGAGGGGGAAATAATAAGCTTGCCTTGGGGATCAATTGGAAGGAGCAGAGGCTTCTCAAGTGGCCAAGGAGTGATTCTGTGACTTCTCTATGGGTTGCAAAGATTGGGGACATAGCTACTGAATCAGAATGACCACCTAAGGGAGATGAAGATGGGGAGAGTTAGGCATCTCAGACTGGGTGAACATGGGGTTTGCACAAGCTTTTGGAGTTCAGGGCATCATATCGACGGCGTTGGATGTGTAGTCAGAGTTGTAGGATCGTGGGTATGCGATGTGTGGTCAAAATAGGGAACGAGAGGGAGGCAAAACCGATAAAGGATTTATAGGTAGTGAGTTCTTATCAAACTATGGTTGATCCTATGTAGAAATAAGTGATGAAGACGAGGGAGATAAAATTGGGGAGAGATAGGCAACCAAGAGAAAGAAATCATCCACATAAAAGAGAGAAAAAAGGTATTGTAGATCATGTTTCCTATTGGGGACTAAGGTTGAAGATGAAGTCTACATCACACAATCCCCATCCAACCACCCAGAAAGGGTTTAAGAAATACATAAAATTGGAAACCATCATGAAGCTGCAACTATATTTGAAATAAAAAAAATAGAAGGTGTGACGTGTGAAATCGGAAACCATATGAAATTGAGATGTATTGATTAAATAATTGAAATATTAAGTGGATTTTAAAGTGGATTTCTTCTCTATATTATATGAGGGATCACATTATGCAAATATTACCAAATTCTAAACATAGGCTACTTAAGGCATGTAGATTCCAATTTTGGTATTACTTTTACCTTTGAAAACATCTAGTATTTTATTTAGTACTTATACATTATCATATATTTATGAATTTGAGGTATTTGGGAACACTTAGAAGATGTGAATATTGGCCCATAAGAAAAATTGAACATGAGGAGTTTGATTTTGACATTATTCCATTTGGAAAGTTATGTACGTAAACTACACATCTAAAATGCAAGTGTATGCATCAAAGTAGTGTAGGCCAAAAGAGGCCCAGATACCAAACACAAGGAAACATACTCCAGAAACTACTACTAACTATTATTCAATCAGCTAAACTGATGAAAAAGGTGGTTGAATAATTAATTGATTATTTGCATAAAATAAACTAAATTAAATTGGTTTGTAATAAACTATGGAACGAGTTATTTAGGATTACAGTTTTACTATAGTTCACATTGAAATTTAATTACTAGTTAGGTCCTTTATCAAACTCTCTAGGTTATCCTCTTTAAAATCATAAGTCCTCTCTCAAGGTAAGGTATAAATTATGTATCTCAATGAGTTTTCCAACCATTAACCCTCTCTCGAAATAATTAACATATTAGTAATTTACTTATGGTGATCAAGCATTGATAAATCATGAAGCAAACATAGAGATATGCCCAGAAATCAAGAAAAAATAGATATTAATCCATAATTGTCAATTATATTGCAAAATTAGGTTACTACCAAGTCCTAAAGAACAAACAGGATTAGCACCGCATGAGTTTCTCTACACATATAAAAAGTAAAATGAGGTGAGGAAGACATCAATAACAATGAAAAACCCCTAGAGAAAGATCCTCTAGATGGTTCCTTCTAACGAACGCAATGATTTTCCATCTTTTGACTACAAATCGGGGCACTAAAAGTTCTGAACTGCCCGAAACGAAGCTTTCTCCTATCCTTTCTCTCTTATCCACTCTCCTATATCGTACCACTAAATATCAAGTCCCCCAAGTATGGTCACACTCCCCCTAGTCATAGGATTGACTTTGGGTGTCATTATGTTATGACTGTCAGATTAATTGTGATTTTTGATCTGGCATGATCGCACCAAGTCGGTACTACCGACTGGTTGCCGGTAGTATGGACGCCTTCGATTAGTCATGATTTTCTATAATTTGTTGGTACTACTGAGATGAAGTTGGTAGTATCAAAATTTCTTCCGAAGTTCCCTATTGGATTTTTAGTACAATTTAGTACTACTGAGTTGGTTGTCATTAGTATCAAGATTCCCTTCTAGTGCTCCTATAATAATGTTGGTAATACTGATTCTTTTGTCAGTAATACTAGGTTTCCTCAATTGATCATGTACCTTTTCTTCTGATGTCAGTACCACCGACAGCCGTGTCAATAGTACCAAGATGAGTCATTTCTTGTATATTAACCTAAAATGTAAACAAGAAAGAATATACCCTTCAAAATAATGATAATTCAATATGGAATAGTCAAAATAGTCAATCTTTAATGCAATGAAGTGTCAGAAGCTAATATTGATAAATTAAGCACAAATAATATGAAAATAGGCAATAAGTGAGAAAAACACATAGTCAAATAGCCTGTGAAAAATGACAATTATTTAGTGCATCAAATATCCTAAACTTAATATTGCTCGTCCGTGAGCAACACACCCTCAGATTTTTTTTGAGACAAGTCAGCAAAAGGACAAACAATATGAACTTCAGTTCTCAACTATCCCCACTTGGCGGTCCCAAACCGGCCTTTACTGACCACTAAATGATCAACTACTCTTCAGTGAACAAAAATATCCATTAAATATGTCCACCCTTTGAGTGAACATTTAATATCATAGCCAACCAGGCATTCGCTTGGTGCATCATGTGATTCCATATCCACATTGCTCTTCCCTAACTACCAACTAATTGGAAGAAATTCTATATATAAGAATGAATGAGAACATCAATCATATTTGTGGCCTACCAATAGGAGCAATGGATGAAATAAGTTAGTGTCTTATGAAGAATTACAAGTAACGTCTGAATCATTTATGTAGAAATAAAAAATAATGAACCTACATGGTGAAAATGCATAAATGCATGAATCCTAATGCCTATTATTATGGGTGGAATGATGTATGCACAAAAGGTCTCATCAGATGAATGAGAGAAATAAAGAATACATCATGTACACGAGCTCATCTTCTTTTGAAGAAAGATTCAATATTGAGCTACCTCATCTTTTCTACCTCTTAATTTGATGAAAATTTTTTATTTTCTTTTGTTTCTCTTTTTTTCTCCAGTCCATATTTTAGCATGATTGAAGAGTATGCTTCGTCTTCACTATACCAAATCACAAACAAAAAAATCAAGAGGTATGGATGTGTATCCTTGCACTTTGATTTTAGAAGAGACTACATGAATACATGGTGTAAGATAGAAAGATGCAAAAGATATGTAATCTACATGAGGTTTGTTGTGCAACTAAATGATATGCATAAAATATTTTTTTTTCAATTGTAACTAATTTAATAAAAGGCAACTAACTATCATGTCACCTATTATTCTATGAAAATGTAATTCAAAAGGAAACAATTCAAGTTACTAGATCATCTTAAGTGGTGGATCAAAAAGGATGGAAAATGGGTGGAATCATACGATTAAGAGACAATGCCTTCTTTAAACTATGATATGTCCCTCTACTATTGAAGTGTGTATAGTGTAACCTTAGGATTTCTTTCTAAAATTTCAATTCAAGGTCTCATTAATTATTTTGTCAGTTCAGGCTCAAACCCCATCGTCATGCACAATCATGGATAATTAAGATATCCATTCATATCAAATGTCCTTAAGCTGAATAACTCATACACTTCCTCTGAGTAATGCTACCTTTAGAGTATGCAACTAAGCCCAAAATTTCTAATTTTTAAATTTCATTGCATAGACATGGAAGAACAGACTCTATGATAATAAAGATATAAATCATGCTTATATTTCTCCATAATGACACTAGATAGATGTGGATCCTACAACTCAAAAGAAATAAAACTAAAAAAAAGATAAAGTTGTTCTAGAACCCCCCCCCCCCAATCTTGAACTTGGCTATGCCCTCATATTCAAAATTCAACCAAAGAAGTGGAACAGTGGTGCCAATCAAAATGGTGGTGGTGGCTGTCACATGTTTGGGTCATGGGGGTAGAAAGTTCCCTAAAATGTCAGGGGTTGGTGTGGCATCTCTAGAGGTTGTGGGTATTTGCTAAAATAACTTTGACTCCAGTAGTTGTCGAAAAAGTGTTGTTGATAGTTCTTCATCCTCTGCAAACTCGTATGCATTTTCTCTTGGTTGGCCAGGAGAAGTCGCTCATTCTCAAATATAGCTTGATGGTTTGGTATAGTTGTCCATGGACATCTTGGATGTCCGCCAATGTAGTTGTCTATTATTGTTTCCCCTATTGTATTTCTTATAACATCCAATACTTGCCTACCATTGAGTATGGGTCATCATCCTGGGTAGGTGGTGGGGCAGAGAAGTTGTAGGCACCATGTCCCTTGGAGCACTTCTGGATGACCCACCTCTTAGTGAAAGCATGGTTGCATCTTCTACCTTTTATTGTTCATTCTACTCCTACTCTTGCTCTTTATCAGCATTGTCCTCTTTTCCTTCATCTCCCTCCATTGCGTCCTTTACCAGCCATCGCATGTGTCTCACCCCTCGCAAGTTGAATATGGGGTCAGGTAGTTCCCTTTTCCACCACTAGTTCTCAACTGTACATCAAGCGTACACCTTCCCATGGTGCTTGGTGATGAGGTTCTCTCTCTTGAAATGCTTCAAATCCAACTTGGAGGAGGTCCTCAAGGCATTGGATGTGGAGAGGTTGAGGTTGAGATGCATAGCAATGGGAGTGATGAGCCCTCCAAAATGGATCGGGGGCTTCCTATGCACATGTCTCTTTACCGCCATCATACGTTGTAGAAAGAAGGTGCCAAAGTTCATCTTCTCTTCCCCTAAGGCCAACAGAGACCAGAGGGCATACATGTGCACCTACTACACCTTCCCTTGTCCTTGTTTGGACCAGGCGAATATTGTGTTGGGGAGGTATCGGGGTAGAATTCAAGCAAATGGATGCTCGATGTCGGTGACAGAGTTCCTATGCTAACTGATTGTAAAGCCCTATGGTAAATCTGTCAAAAGCCTCCACATGCCTTGGTAGTTGAAATTGCTGGTGGTGAAACACACATCTCCAAGTGGCCACCCATAGATGGCATTGAACTCCTTCAATGTCAACTGATAGGTGGTGTTGAAAAGATGGAACTTCACCCATACTTCCCATCATCCTTCCCCATGCTTGTGGATGTAGTAGGTCTCTAGAGATATCAGGAATTCACATACAATTTCTTGGTAAGTGGGCCAATCACTGAAGAAAGGGTGATCACCCACTAAGCCTTGGGTTGTGCAAAACTGGCGGAGGTTGTCGGTGAAGCCTATGGAAACAAGGAAAGCATGGTCTCTATATCGTGTCAAGATGAGCTCTCAGTTCATCAGGCCTTCATAAATCTTACTCTGATTGGTGTTGACATGAGCAATGTGTGTTGGTTTGGCTACCAACATGGTGTTCCCTACCGCCGAGGAAGCTTCTTGCCTGGATGCCATCGGGCCAGTATAAGAAATAGATGACGAAGAAAGAGCTCGGTGAAGACTCTGATCACCCGGGAGCACTGGTACTCTTCTGCTTATAGAGGAAGTGGCTTAGGTGTGATTGAAACACTACCCACACCCTTCCTTTTATAGTAGGCGGATTGCCTTCAGGATTTCATCGGTAGTACTGATGTGATTGTCGATAGTACTGACTTTCCCCCTTCAATCTGTGGGAATCAGTACCAACCATTGATATAGACGTTCTTGATTCATTGATATCGGTATGCATGGATCGTCCTACATCATTAGTACCGACAGATGTTAGTAGTATTGAAATCTGAAGATGTGTGTTGGATTGGCAGTACCGACCGTTAGATGTGCACAATTTTGATTGTTGATGGCGTACCCACGGGTTCTAGTATTCTGGGTGTCGGTACTACCGACTAAGTGTTGATAGTATCGAGTTTTTATAAAACTCGATACTTTTGAATTGTCTCTCAGTATATCAAACCTGGAGTGTAGTTATGGCGTCAGTACTACCAATTTGAATGTCGGTAGTACCAAGTCATATACAGTAAACTTGGCTCATCTCGGCAAAAAGTTGGTGCTACCGACTTTGATGTCAGTACTTTTGAGAAAATTTCCAGCCTTCCCTATTGAGAAGTGTTAGTACTACCGACATGCCTATTGGTGGTACCGAGTTTTTGTGAAACTCACCCCTATTGTCCCTATGATTGTGTTGGTACTACTGACTTTTTCTCTGTTTGTACACCAAACAAGAATGATCAAGGCATCTTTTTTTTCAATGAAAATAAAGCAATGCAAACTAGAAAAATTAAAACTACAAGCACAAAGGTAAAGAACAAAATCCTAAAATGGTAAAGAATGGTTGGGTTGCCTCCCAACAAGCACCCTTGTTTTACTTCATAGGCTCAATGATCAAATCAAAAGGAATTAATGAATCTCAAGGAGCTTCAACTCCTCTACCTCATGTCTCAAATTGCCCCCAAAATAGTGTTTCAGTCACTGGCCATTTACAAGGAATGGTTCAGCTCCATTGCTAATCTCCACTTCACCATGTGAAAAACCCTAACCACCACAAATGGACCACTCCATCTAGACCTTAATTTCTTGGGATGTAGCTTCATCTTAGAATTGAATAGAAGAACCTTCTATCATGGAAGGAACTCTCTGTGCAAGATATGGTGGTCATTGATCTTCTTAGTTCTATCCTTATAGATCCTCGATCTATCGTAGGCATCCAGCCTGAGCTCATCTAACTCATTGAGTTCCAACATTATATTTTTCCCTAAATCATCCAAATTATTATTCAATTTCCTCAAAGCCCACTTGACTTTGTGTTCCAATTCCATGGGTAAATGACATGCTCTCCCATAGACCAACCTTTATGGAGTTGTTCCTATATGTTTTTTATAGGTTGTCGTATATGCCCAAAGAGCATCATTTAACTGCATATTACATTTTGTCCTATTGGTTGATATTGTCTTTTCTAAGATCTTATTAATCTCCTTATTAGATACCTTAACCTGCCCTTGGGTTTGTGGGTGATATGGGGTTCCTACACTATGTCTCACTCCATACTTACTCAACAATTCTCCAAACTTCTTATTAGTGAATTGAGATCCCCCATCACTTATTATCACTCTTGGCACCCCAAACATGTAAAACAAATGGTCTTTCATGAATCTACATACCACCTGAGCATCATTGGTGTGGGTTGGAATTGCTTCCACCAACTTAGATACATAATCAACGACAAGAAATATACATAGATTGGAATTAGAAGAAACAAAAGTACCCATGAAATTTATTCCCCATAAGTCAAAAACATCAACTTCTTGAAAGACGTTTAGGGGCATTTCATGTCTCCTAGATATATTTCCTACATGTTTACATGCATCACAATTATGCACATAGTTGTAAGCATCCTTAAAAATCTCCAGCCAATGAAATCTTCACTCTAACACTTTGGTCATTGTCCTTGATCTAGCATGGTGTCCCCAGTAGGTAGGTAATGACAAAGTGCCAAGATACTCTCCATCTCACCTTTGGTCATATCTTCCTCATAATCCCATCCCTACATTGTTTGAGCAGAATGGGGTCATCCCACACATATAATCTCAAGGAATGGAAGAACTTCTTTTAATCTTGATACTCCTAGTCTTTTGGAAGCTCGCCACAAGACAAGTAGTTTGCAATGTTTGCAAACCATGTATCTTTGCTTTTCATGGCAAATAGTTGCTCATCCAGAAATTCCTCAACTATGGTATATATAGATCCTTCTCATCCACTCTTTCAAGCATAGACTAATGATTTGCCACCAAATTCTTTGTCCCTTAGTTATCTTTGATCTCAATATAAAACTCCTACAGTATCAAAATCCACCTAATAAGCCTAGGTTTAGCCTCCTTGTTTTGCATCAAGTACTTAATTGTTGCATGATCATTCCACACAATGACCATTTCCCCTATCAGATTTTGGAGAAAAAAAAATTCAAAAGAAAAAACTACCGCCAAAAGTTCTTTTTTAGTGGTTGTGTACTTTAGTTGGGCATCATTTAGGGTCTTTGACACATAATAAATTATGACGAGGTTCATGTCTTTACATTGGCCCAAAACAGCCCCTATCGTGTAATATGACACCTCACACATAAGCTTGAATGGTTGGGTCCAATCTAGGGCATGAACTACAGGTGCGGAGACTAGTTTCTCCTTCAACACCTCAAAGGCTTTCAAACACTTCTCATCAAAATTAAATTCAACATCTTTTTCTAATAATTCCAAAAGTGACTTTGCTATTTTGGAAAAATATTTAACGAAGCATCGATAAAAATTGATGTGTCCTAGAAAATTCCTCACTCCCTTCACTGATGATGGTGGAGGTATCTTAGAGATGACTTCTACTTTAACTGGGTCGACCTCCATTCCTCTATGGGACATCTTCTATCCCAACACAATCCCTCACTCACCATTATGTGACACTTTTCCCAATTCAGCACTAAGTGAGTGTTCTCACATCTTTGCCAAACTTTGTCAAGACTGTCAAGGCAATCTTCAAATGACTCTCCATACACCAACAATTTGTCCACAAACACCTAGAGACAATGCTCCACCATATCAGAAAAAATAGCAAGCGTACATCTGTGGAATGTAGCTGGTGCTTTACAAAGGCCGAAAGGTATTTAACAGTAAGTGAATGTGCCATAAGGACAAGTGAATGTGGACTTCTCTTGGTCATGTGGCTCAATGGAAATATGATTATACCCAGAATACCCATTGAGAAAATAAAAATAAGAGTGGTCGGTGAGCCGCTCAAGAATTTGATAAAAAAAAAGGGAGCGGAAAATGATCCTTAAGTATGGAGGCATTCAAATGACAATAGTCAATACAAACGCATCACCCAGTAACCAATCTCATAGAAATCAATTCACTTGCAGAGTCTTTTGTTATCATTATTCCCCCTTTCTAAGGTACCACCTACGTTGGACTAACCCAGTTTGAATCAGAAATAGCATAGATTAAACATGTCAATAAAAGATTGACTACCTCTTTCTTCACCACCTTAGTCATGATTGGGTTGAGATGTTTTTGAGGTTGAACTATCATCTTGGGTCCTTCTTCAATCTAGATCTTATGCTAGCAAAATCTAGGAGAGATCCCCTTAATATCTAAAACTGACCACCTAAATGTTGTCTGGTGGTTCTTCAATACCATTAGCAATTTCTCCTCCTCATGGATGCTCAATGAGGATGAGATGATGACTGAAAGCTTCTCATTTGCTTCTAAGAAGCTATATTTTAGATGTGGTGGCAATGGATTAAAATCGAGATATGGAGGACTCTGCAAGGATGGAATCAATGGTGGTGGTGGTGGCCCTAGATGTTCAAAGTGCCTTGTCTAGAACCACAAAAGTGTCTTCAAAAATAAAACACACTCATCCAAAGAATGACATCTAGTGCAGTGATCCACCAAATTCATGATGCATGCCTCCAAGGATAACTGTGGGTATGCTTGAGTAAGCATTTGAGTTGTTTCCTCCTTAATTATCCTTGAGCACACCTCCTCTTCATCAACAGGATATTGCACTCCCTTCGTCAATGAAACTTCCTTGGTATGGTCCATAATGTCCACTGCCAATGTGCCTTTATTCGCCTTTTTCATCACATGAGCCATGTCTATGAATGTTTTCCCTAGAAATAGAGACACCTCTCCTTGTACATGTTGTAACATGTGACAATGTGCCTTCTCCTCAGTTGTCTGTGCAGACTCAGGCGTCTTGATTTCAAAGTGGTCATCCTTAATTCCTGGTGTCAATCTTCCTCTGCCCATTTCCAAGATCGTATCGGTCGTGGCCTAAAGTGGACTCCCTAAAAGTAGTTCATTGTCATGATCATCTTGCATTCTAAAACCACAAAATCTTCTAGAAACACAAATTTGTCCACCTTGACAAGAACATCTTAATAGATACCATATGCCCTAACCACTGAATTGACTGCTAGTTATACGGTCATGTTGCCCTTTCTGGATTCCTTCAGTCCCAACTTCTTGAAAGTGAACAAGGGCATGAGATTAATGCTTGCCCCTGAGTCACATAGAGCTTCCCCAAACTTGGTTTCCCTATGCAACATGATATGTTGAAGCAACCCTAATCTTGCCTTTTGGTGGCAATCTTCTCAAAATGAGGACACCTACTTTCTCTCTCAACACCACTACATTTGTGTTGTCTATCCTCCTTTTCCTATTGATTATGTCCTTCAGAAACTTGACATAGGATAGAATCTTCACTATTGCATCAATGAGGGGAATGTTGACATGTAGTTTCCTGAAAGTATTTAGAAACTTTTGAAATTGTTGGTCAACTTTCTTTACCTTCAAGTTGTTGGAAATGACACTGGAGTCGCTAGATTCATTTGATGTAGTAGAACATATGCCTCTTTCCTAACCTTGTTTCTCACACCAGCCTATTCCTTAGCTTCTTTTTCATGTGCTATGGTGTCTGGCTCAAGTGGATCTGACTTTGGATCACCTGCATTATCATTTGCCTCTGGAATTTTCTTCTTTTCATTCAACAATTTCTTCCCAGTCCATAACAACATTTCCTTCGCCTGTTAGTTTTTGGATGGTATATTATTATTACCTGGGAAATCCTATTGACTGGGCTTCTTCAAGGAAGCCACTTCTGCTACTATCTAAGAGATCTGATTCTCTATGTTGCAGCTTTTTGCTCTGTGGTTTTGTAATTCTCTCTGTGTTTAGCCAATGATCACCTCAATATGACTTACCATCTTTCCTAACATGTCCCCAATGTGGCCTATTTTGTTGGGCGGCATGTCCTATTGTTGTGTATTGTCTTGTTGTTGTGTACTGCCCTATTGTGGCTTGGCATGTTGTGCTTGAGACGGGTACTGGTTAAAGTTGTTTAGATCCTTCCAAGAAAACTTTGGATCCTTCTTCTAAAGTAATTGTTTCCACCACTGAGTTTTATTTCCGTGCATTCATGCATTCCTCTTCTTCACCTCCCGAGTAATTTTCATATTTCTGGTCTAGTTTTCATAGCAATCTTATCTAACTTCTCATTCAATGCAGTGATGATGTTACACTCTCCAATGCTTTTAACATACGTAGGGACTTCTCTCTCCTCATCTTGTGATTGGTTCTTAGACATGTTATTCAATATCTCATGGCACATGGTTGCTTTATTGTTGAGAAAAAACCATGCCCCTACATTGTCTAATGAAGTTCTTTCTCCTTTATGAATCCCATAATAGAAGGTCTTGACTTGGTCATAGAGGTCTATCTCATGATGTGGAACTTTCCTTAGCATGTTCTGGAATTGTTCCCATGCATCAGAATATGACTCTTTTGTCTTCTGCTTGAAGTTATATATATTTCCCACCAGCTCTTTTGTCTTTTAGGATAGAAAGTAGCATTCAAAGAATACATTGGTCATCTGGTCCCATGTTTCCACAGACTCTGGTGGCAAGTTAAGAAACCATGATTTTGCATTGTCTGCCTATGATGACGGGAACAGGTTCAAATAAATCATTGTCGTTGGAATCCTATCAATTTTCACCATATCATAGATCTCTACAAAATTATTGATGTGTGTCATTGGGTCATCCATGCTATGACCATGGAATGCTTGTGATTTCACCAGTGCCACTAACCCTGGGTCTATCTTGTAATTTCTCACATTAATAGCATGTATCCTGATCGGCACCAACTGGGTTGTAGTGAAAGATACCTTTATCTTATCCTAGACTGTCTACTCTTCAACTTCTAGATTTCCATCACCCATTTCTAGTTGATCTGGTTGAGTCACCCGCGGTGATGGAGTTTCTAGCGGTGGGAGTCTGAATAGTCCTAGTAGAGAAACCTATTGTACTCATGTGCTCTATGCAAGAAGTCCTTCTGAAATGCACTTTATGGAGTTGAGCATCTATAATCGTGCGCTTGGGTCTCAATGATGCACTAGCACCTAAAATTGATAAAATTAGTGTGAGAAATTGATACTATTGATTGAATAGAAATATAGAAATCAACTTAGGACTAATTTAAAAGAAAATGTGGCCTAGATGTCCGATCACACACTCGTAGTGTTGAAGTTGTCATTTCCCTGATAACGGTGCCAAAAACTTGATGTCCATAAACTACATGTCTAAAACGCAAGTGCACATATCAAAGTAGTATAGGCCAAAAGAGGCCCAGATTTCGAACATGGGGAAAATACTCCAAATACTACTAGTAACTATTATTTGATCAGCTAAATTGATGAAAAAGGTGGTTGAATAATTAATTGACTAATTGTAGAAAATTAAACTAAACTAAATTCATTTGTAATAAATAATGGAATAGGCTCTTTAGGATTATGGTTTTACCATGTATTACATTGCAATTAACATCATTCACTAATAGCAATTCCTCGTAACCCTGGACAAAGAGACCTATAGCAAGAATTACTTGCTCTTGTAACGTAATTCACTACCTAATCTAATATAAACCCTCATCTCATAGCAATTTAATTACAAGTTAGGTGTTTTACCGAGCTCTCTAGGTTATCCTCTCCACAATTGTAAGCCCTCTCTCAAGGTACGATATAAATTATGTATCTCTACAAGTTTTCCAACTATTAACCCCTCTCTCGAAGCAATTAACAATATAGTAATTTACCAGTGGTAATCAAGCATTGATAAATCATGAAGCAAATGTAGAAATATCTCCAGAAATGAAGAGGAATATAGATATCAATTCATAATTGTCAATTACAAAGAAAAATCGGGCTACTTTCGGGTCCTAAAGAACAAAAGAGATTAGCCTCACGTGAATTCAGTTTCTCTACATATAGGAGAAGTAGAAAGAGGTGAGGAAGACATCAAGAATAATGAAAAACCCCGGGATAAAGACCCTCTGGGTGGTTCCTTCTGACAAACATAATTATTTGCCGTCTTCCGACTACAAATCGGGCCACTGGAAGTACTCAAACTGCTCAGAATGTAGCTTTCTCCTCTCCTTTCTCACGTCTCCCCTCTCCTATGTCTTATCCCTGAATATCATGTCTCCCTAGGTCTGGCCACACTCTCCCCTAGTTGTAGGATTGAATTTGGGTGTCATTAAGTCGTGATCTTTGGATTAATTGTGATTTTCAATCTGAATCATGCCAATTCAGTACTACCGACTAGTTTTATGTAGTATGGACACCTTCAATTAGTTGTGATTTTCTTTAGGTTGTAGTACTACTGAGATGAAGCTGGTAGTACCCATATTTCTTTTGAATTTCCATGTTCAATTTTCCATACAAGTCGGTACTACCGAGCTGGTTTTCGATAGTATCGAGATTCCTTTTTATCACTTCTATAAGACTATCGATAGTACTGGTTCTTCTGTCGGTACTCTTAAGTTTCCTTGACTGATCATGTCCCTTTTTGTCTGATGTCAGTACCACAGACAATCATGTCGGTAGTACCAAGCTGAGTCATTTCTTGTAAATTAACCTGAAATGTAAACAAGAAAGAATATAAGCTCAAAAATAATGATAATTCAATATGGAATAGTCAAAATAACAAATATTTGATGTAGTTAAGTGACACAGGATAATAATGATAAATTAAGCATAAATATATGAAAATAGGCAATAAGTGTGCAGAAGACATAGTCAAATAGCCTATAAAAATGGCAATTATTCAGCGCATTAGGAATGTTTACTATTTTATTTAATATTTTGGATTTTAAGTTATATTTTGTCTTCTAAATCATACCAGGTTAGATAAGTTTGTTCAATTAATGTGTAATTTCACATATAGACTAATTTTGGGTATGTGGATTTTGAATTGGGGTTTATTTCTACTTTTGTAGACATTTAATATATTATTTAATATATATTGGAGTTTAACTTATATTTTGAGACCCATCTCCCTGAACAATAGTTTTTTTAAAATTATCTCCAAAGTGATCGTTGAACGGCTCAAGCCTTTCATGAGCGAATGGGTTAACCCAACACAATCCAGCTTTATACCTGGACGACGCATTAGTGACAACATCCTCCTAGTCGAGGAGGTCATCCACACTATGGAATCCAATTCTACCAAGAAGCCCCTGATGTGCATCAAATCGGACCTGGCAAAGGCGTTTGATCAGATGAATTGGGATTTTATTCTTGACACCCTGAAGCGTACAGGAATACCTGCTAAGCTCACTACTATCATCATGGAAATCATCACAAAGGGCGAGACCCCCATCCTATGGGAGGGTGAGGCACTCCCCCCCCCCTTTAAAGAATCTCAAGGCATCTTCCAAGGAGACTCTATCAGCCCATATGTGTTCGTTCTCTACATGGAAAGGCTGAGTCAAGC
This sequence comes from Alisma plantago-aquatica, assembly GCA_963693085.1. Classification (NCBI taxonomy): domain Eukaryota; kingdom Viridiplantae; phylum Streptophyta; class Magnoliopsida; order Alismatales; family Alismataceae; genus Alisma; species Alisma plantago-aquatica. The sequence goes on from OY856412.1 coordinate 760,720,063, forward strand.
CATTTCTGTATCTGTGGAAGCAGGTAGATGGAAGCCGATCACCCTCTCTCGCGGTGACCTGAAGCTATCTCACGTCTTGTTCGCCGACGACATCCTCATGATGGGAGAAGCCTCGGTAAACCAGTCTCGGGTCATATCCTCTATTCTCAAGGACTTCTCCATGGCCTCTGGTCAATCTATTTCTAAACCAAAATCTCGTTGTTTCTTTAGCAAGCATATTTCTCAATCTCAGAAGAGAAGGATCTGTAGGACGCTGGGCTTCTCCTGGACCTGTGACCTAGGGAAGTACCTTGGGGTGCCTATTCTTCACCACCGAGTCAATAAAGAAACCCATGGAAACATTCTAACATACATACAGAGAAGGATGAACAGTTGGACACATAAGCACCTGTCTCTTGCAGGTCGGGTGACGTTGGTCAAGTCCACTCTCCAGGTGATCCCCACCAATACCATGCAGACTGTTAAGCTCTCACCGAGTCTTTGTGATGACATCAACAGACACATCTGTAGGTTCGTGTGGTCGGGTGCATCTACTCAAAGAACATCCTCCCTTGTTGCGTGGACTAAGGTGTCGTCCAGCAAGGATATCGGCGGCCTCGCCATCAGGGATGCTAAAGACCAGAACGAAGCACTCATGTTGAAGAATGTGTGGGCTTATCTCACCGACCCCTCTAAGATCTGGGTCAGGGTGATGAAAGACAAATACACCAAAAATGGGAGGCTCAAGTATGTGATAAGCTCCCTGGCATGGAGTGTCATCAAGAAGAACATCAACAGGATCGCTGACCTCATCCATCTTGTGATTAATAATGGGCAGAGTACTAACGTCTGCAAAGATAAATGGATTGTCGGTCATTCTATTCTGGACTCCCATCCAAACTGTCCTATTCATCATGATCGCAGTGATCTCATAGTCAATTCCATGGTTTCTCCTGTAGGAGGGTGGGACTGGGATTTTATCTACAGCTTCCTCCCTGAGTCCACCTGGACTGCTATTTCTACCATTCCTACACCCTACCTGTAACATCCCTGACTCGGGTTATGTGTTAACCCTAGATGTTTTGCCTAATAAGGTTGAGTAGATGCTTAATCATATCTTGGGAAAAGTAATTAGGGCTCATGAGAAACTTATGTTTCAATTTTGGTCTTGTTTGAACAATGTTGAAGCAATGTTTGCCTATTTTGGACTAAAGTGCAAATTACCCAAGTTGAGGGGTTAAATTGAAAATGTTTCATGATAAGATGTTCCTCATGTGTTGAGGCATCATGATAATGAAGATGATGTAGTGGTATGGTTTTCACAATCTTGGACACCAAGATTAAGCTTGTAAAGCAATCCTTGTGCATTAAAACCTAGTTTTGGTGTAATGTGCAATTTACCCAAAACCTAGGGTTCAATATGCAAATTACCACTTCAACAAGGTCCCTAATGCTTCTTGGCAACATGTGGGGTAAATAAAATAAGAGTTTCACCTCATTGGAATTAAGTTGGAGGAGAGAGAATCTTGATATTAAAATAATCAAGATTTAATCCTAATTGAAACCCTAATTTAATTTAGGGCAAAAATGAATGTATTAATTAAAGGGCCTTCAACCAAAATTAAAATGGTTGGATTCATATGTGTGTGGACGAGTTTAAATCCTTGCAAAGGAATGAGCATATCCTAAGGAGGTGAAATTCCACTCACCATTATTATAAGAAAAAGAGTTTCCACTCAAATATGGATATTCTTATTATAAGGGTTAAGGTGCTTAATTTCTTTTCTCTTAATTCTTGGATAATGGAAGGAAGCTCGGTGGTATATATATTCCTTTTCATGTAAGAAACCAAGGGGGGAATTGTGGCAACAAATTTGGAATTAAAAGACTTTTATAAAGTATTTTCTCTCTCATCAATTTTCTTATAAAAGTACCTTTTCCAAGCCAAAACAAAGGCTTTTTCGAATTCCTTTCTTTCCCCTTGCTTGGAAAACGACCAAGGAGCTGTAGAGGATCAGTAGGATGACCCCCGACCTGTTGGTGAGGTTCTTGACCTCCTTTCACCTTGAATCCATGGTAAAAATCGAAAATCAATGCATAAATTCTTCATATCTCGATCCCCTCTTCATTTCTAACCAATTCTTTTCACTCAAAGCTTGAGGACGACCCTTGGAATAGTGAAAGGAGTTGCATACACCATTTTTTCCGTGATACTGGAGATTTGGAGCTCAATTGGAGGCGGGTTTTATAACTTGAACCCTTAAACCTTGTTATTGAGTCCATATCTTTATCAATTGTTGATTCCTTCATTATTCCCGAAATTTTATTTGAATGATTGGTGAAATCACCATGGAAATTACAGAAAGTTTCGTGGGTTTGTAGCTTGAAGATGATGATGTCATCTTAAGCACACACCTCAACATGGGCAATCGGTTTTCAAAACCGATTGATTTAATTTGGTTACAAAACTGAATGGATAATTGATTTCAAGATCGAATGGGTAATTGCTCTCAAGATCAAATGGGTAATTGATCTTAAGACCAATTGGAGATACTTGCTGATGTAGTTGGACGTTGATCCAATGGTCCTAATTGATTGTTTGAAGGAAACCCTAGATGCCCAAACAGTTTCAAAACCATTTAGTGTTGAAATGCCAAAACCGAATGGAGATCTAAAGTGATCAAATCGTTTGGAGATTTAAGGTGATGATTTATCCATTGATCAAATGGTTGATAATAATGATTATCAATGATAGGTACAAAGGTTGAAATCCTAAATTACCTAGATGATCAGTACCTTTAGAATGGTTAACCCTAAAAGCTTATGAAAGTAATGTCTCAATACACTATGTCAACCATAGTTGTATATATTTGATTGAAAGGTTGATGTAACCTAATCAAGTTGAGTGGATGATAGAAAGGAATTCATACATGAGTATTAATTATGAAGAATATGTGATTAGGGTATGATCCTTAGTAAAGAGACCATGAAACCCTAATCGAGTGGGTTAATAAGCCATAATCTTAAAAGTTGGGCAAACCTGAGTGAAACCCTAGTCTAGAGTAATGATGTAACCCTAATTTAGGGTGATGATATAAGAAACCTTAATTATGGGTAATGGAAGATGAAACCCTAATTGGGATAAATATTAAACCCTAATTATGGGTAATTGAATGGAAACCCTAATTAGGATGAATAGCAAACCCTAATTATGGGTGATTGAATGGAAACCCTAATTAGGATGAATAGCAAACCCTAATTATGGGTAATTGAATGGAAACCCTAATTAGGATGAATAGCAAACCCTAATTGTGGATAGTTGAATTTAAACCCTAATTGAGGGTGATGTCATGTGAAACCCTAATTGAGGGTGATGCCATGTGAAACCCTATGCAATGGTATGATGAGGAGCCCTAATACAGGGTGAAGGTATGTGAAACTCAAATTTTGAGTTATAATAAGTGAAGCCCTAATCTTAGGCAATATGATGATAAACCATAACCCTAATAAGAGAACCCTAATGATAAAATAGTGGGTATTACCTTATAAAGATAAAACATCTCAAATGGTTGATCATAGGCAACTTTATAGTAAGCAATGCCTTAACCTGAAATGAGTCCATATCATTGTAGACAGTTGAACCATTTTTGTGTGTGACCTATGCACTTCATGGTAAAAGTGATAGGTTAGTGGATGAAAGCATTAAGATGGAAAATACCTTAATCCAAGATAAGTTGATAACTCAAGTAAGTTGGAAGTGATGAGGAAAGTGATACATCAAGATATGATTGATATCACTTTTAGCATCCCAAGGTTGATAAGCATTGATGTACTTCAAATCCAATATACTTGGATAGGAAACACATGGAGTATGTTATGTAAATTGTTACAATGAATTGTAATGAGTTTGATATACTTTGATAAGAATAGGCTAATATACCTTGAGAATGGGGATTAGCTAAGCTAATGAGTATGATGTAATCATACCATGATAAGGATGAGAAATGAACTCATACCTTGTATTGATAATCATTTAATGATAAATGTTAAAAGTAATAAACATGATTGAATACTCGAGATGTTAATGGATGGTCCTAGAGGTGTGGAGCAATATATTAAGGTTGATTTGATAAATATGAAATCCTAATTAATGTGAGATGGGAAACCCTAACCCTAAATTGGGTAATGGGACATGAGAAACCCTAATGTGACGTGAATAGTAAGCCCTAACCCTATTGAGGGAATAGTGGTGTTACTATTGTATTACATGAGGTGATATGTTATTGTTGCCTAGTGAGAGGTGACAAGATGTGTAATGGCCTTGTGAGCCATATGATTAGATGTTGCCTAGTGATAGGTGACAAGATGTTTAATGGCCTTATGAGCCGTATGATTAGATGTTGCCTAGTGAGAGGTGACAAGATATTTTATGGGACTTATGAGCCATGAGAACAATTGTGGCATAGTGAAAGGTACCAAGATGATTATAAAAGTTTATTGTAAGAAATGATAACGTTTTAATAAACTTAATAAAAGGAACAATTGTATTCAATAAAGAATGTGAAAAGCTATGAAGGCTAACCTCAGGGTTCAGAGCCTAGAGAAGGATGTGATGATCAATGATGAGTTAAAGTAATTTATATCCCATGATCTGTGTAATCAGGAGTGGTTAGAGTCCACTGCCTGGCTGTGTAATCAGGATTGGTTAAAGTCCAATACATGGCAGAGGCATGAAGCCTGTAATCAGGAGTGGTTAGAGTCCACTGCCTGGTTGTGTAATTAGGATTGGTAGAGTCCATTGCCTGGCGGTGTAATCATGATTGGTTAAAGTACAATACCTGGAAGAGGCATGAAGCCTGTAATCAGGAGTGGTTAGAGTCCATTGCCTGGCTGTGTAATCAGGATTGGTTAAAATCCAATACCTGGCAGAGGCATGAAGCCTGTAATCAGGAGTGGTTAGAGTCCACTGCTTGGCTATGTAATCAGGATTGGTTAAAGTCCAATATCTGGCAGAGGCATGAAGCCTGTAATCAGGAGTGGTTAGAGTCCACTGCCTGGCTGTGTAATCAGGATTGGTAGAGTCTAATGCCTGGCAGTGTAATCAGGATTGGTTAAAGTCCAATACCTGGCAGAGGCATGAAGTCTGTAATCAGGAGTGGTTAGAGTCCACTGCCTGGTTGTGTAATTAGGATTGGTAGAGTCCAATGCCTAGCGGTGTAATTAGGATTGGTTAAAGTCCAATACATGGCATAGGCATGAAGCCTATAACCAAGGGATTGGCATAGTCCAATGCCTAGATAGAATATGATGATGTATACTCTTATGTCTGGAATAATTCAATATTTGTTTAGCAGATTGGCTAAGGCCAACAGATGAAAACAAGAATGAATCATGGGTGACATATTAGGATAATAAGGAAAAGCTTGAGATGTTGAAATGATATGGTAGGTAAATGATATACATGTTCTTCCTATTCCTTATTAAGAGGATAGATGATTTATTGTTCTATCATAAATAGTTGCAATGCTTTAAAAGATGAGAATGCTTTAAACTACTTATCCTCTGCCTAGTTTTATGTCATTAAACTGCAATAATAATGGTTTTGGCAGAGAGTAGTATCTCTCACTGGGGCAATTACAATTGTCTCACCCCCATGGGATCCAACATTTTTAGGTGGACAAGCACGGAGGAGACTGAGAATATCTTACAGATGAAGAACATCAATAGCAGCAAGGAAAGCAGTGACAGCTTAGGTTGAGTGTATTGTCTGTCGTGTCATGTAGTTAGAACTCATATGTGTCGTCTCTGTACTCTCAGGTCCTTAGAGTTAGTAGTTAGTTCTTTTAATGTATCGATCTGAGATTTTGGCTTGATGCCTTGAGATTTTGAGTTGTTTAAGTATAATTCTGACAAAGTAATTGTTGTATATAATTCTCAAGAAGATATAGTACATGTGATATGCTTACGAATCAGGATGTAGATGATATACATTGGTTCTTGATAAAAGAGTTTTCCTTTGTATGGACCTCTTTACAAAAGGTTTAAAATTTTAGTGACTTTTGTTAATCCGCTGCTAATGTTTAATTCTACTTAATCAATAACGATTTGTTTATCGATCGTTACACTACCCCGACTCAGGAAATGATGGTTGGTCATGGCCGCTCGAGGAGAGCGGGTTGTTCACTTCTAGATCGGTCTATAGCTTGATGAGGTGTGATAAAGAGGTGGTCACGCCTGGACACTGGAAATCTATTTGATATGCCAAATTGCCGGAATGTATCAAGCTCCATCTATGGCTCATGTTGCATGGAGCTCTCATGACGAATATGGAGAAGCACCGCAGGCACATGGAGGTCCCTGAGGTATTTCCTATCTGCAATAATGACCAGGATACTATGATTCATGCCCTTAGAGATTGTCCATCCAGTCGGGCTGTGTGGAATCAGTTGCTTCCCAATGATGACCATCATGTCCTTCCTGCTAACGAGTGGATCCGGCAGTGTACCATGGTGTGCGATGACTCTGCTACCCTGAGAGCGGTAGCTTGCTGGCATTTTTGGTCCTACCGGAACTTGCAGATTCATCAAAATAAAATCATCCATGCCACCAAGAAGGTAGAGTTCATTAGGCTCCGTGCAGAGTCCATTCTCAAGCTTTCAAAGGAGCTTCTCAAAGCTCAAAAACTTGTGGCCCTTAGCACTAAAATGATTTCTACCAAGTCAGCTTACGTCTTCCTTGATGCATCCCATCATCTTGGGCAGGATACTACGGCTATCGGGATTCATGTCATCCAGGCAGATGGCTCTCATATCTTTGGTGTTTGTCAAACCATTCAATCTACCTCACCACTAGTGAGCGAAATCATAGCTATCTTGTTGGGCGCACAACTATGCAAGGATTGTTCATGGGGGTCCTTCTACATCCTTTCGGACTCCCTGGAAGCTATAAGGCGCATTAAGAATGGAAATCCCCTCCCAAAGTTTCTGGCCTATGCTAGGAAAGCCAAGAGTCTTCTTCGAAGCTCACCTACAGAACTTATACATCATGTTCCTCGTTATTTCAACAATCTCACAGACAACTTGGCGAAGTATGTTATGTCTTATAAAACTTCCTTTAGCTTCACTTCTACTGTACCCCACTGGTTCCAGTCCAGGTGCCATGTGGACATCCCAACTATTTTGTCCGCAGTAGAGCGTGGAATGAATAAATAGTAGCTCTGCTCATGAAAAAAAACTTATATTTTTCTCCTATAATAAAAGTAAATCATCTAAGATTGTTCAAATAATGTGAAACTTGGCCCCCAAGTGAAGTGGAACCCAAGGAACACAATTTTTGCATTATATTTGGAATTTGAGATTTATTTTCATAATTTATAGTGCCATTAGGACTTTTGTCCCATTAACATTATAATTATATATATATATATATATATATATATATATATATATATATATATATATATATATATATATTATCAACACTCTCTTGATTGAGTCCTAATAATTTCACATTGTTACGAAAAGAGTTATATATTATTATACTCAAAATTCTAACTTTTGCTTATTTTACATATTTAATCCATTAATTCCATATTTATTTAAATTACAGAATATTATTATTGTTTATGGACATGGAATTACCAATTGTTACTCCAAAGCATATTATTCAATTTTACTTAGCCATTATATTAGTAAAGAAAAATATATGTGACATATTTAATGATTTTATTTGCATGTTTCCACATAATTAAATCATTATGTCAATGTGTTTTAATTTTATCCTTGTTTGGTCAAGTCGGCATATGATCTCATTATCCTTCTAATTATGGAATATGGTAGGATTCTAGGTTCTCATTCATTACAATATTCATGTTTTATGTATATCTCATCACTTATTATTTGATTCATTCATGTTATATCAATATAATTTATTTCATTTCCTCTTTTTTCTTCCTAAATTTGATATTTAGTCTCAATTTTAAGGTTTTTGGTATAAAATAATAAAGAATTAGGGTTGTTTATAGTTTATCACAAATGTGTAGAGTCAATCAACCAAAAATTAGGATTTTATTATCATTAACCACATTTACATATTATCTAATGGGTAATGTAAGTAACTGTCATTATCATTGATGTATTGAAACATATTTGGTCCTTTATATCATTTATCATTTCCATGTGCACTATTTATGGAATGCATATGCCAAGATCATTATCTCTATCGATATACTATGGAAGTTGTTGGACGAATGGCTAACTAAAAGCCCTCTGACTCTTAGGCAGCATACCACAACAATGCCAGCATGGTTTATCTCCTATTCTCTTAATAACTCAAGCCTTATGATAATATCTCACATGATTCTCCTTGCAACCTCAAGAAAGATATAAAATTTCTTTCCCGCTTGATTTGACACTATTTAATTATGCATTTCCATAGTTAGTCCATATTAAAAATATAATTTTGTCTTCATTAATTACTACTACATGAGGAAATACATCTCATAAGATCCATTAAATGTGATTTTCATTGATTGACATTCACCATACTCTAGTGTGTGCTCTCAAACTAACAAATATTCTCCCTAATGTAGGAGGAAAATAGTATATGATGTGGAACTAGACATGTATGTATACCTATGTCACCATTACTCTTGTCCTCTTGACCTCTTCTAGCCTCCAATTATTGCTAGCACTTATATATGGATGAAATATGCTTTACATATCTTATGCTCATTTTTTATGTCTAGTTAGCCAAAGTCTTTACAACTTAGTCAACTCATTATATGCATTACCTAGATCTTCTTTCCCCATAATTATATGATATCTCCATATGCCTTAGCCTCTTAAAAGTCTTCCATAAAAACATGAAAAGCCATGTTATCATTGCAAGAGCTACCTATATGGAATTATCTACTCTGTCGACCATTGAGAAAATCTTCACCACCAAAGCTTGGAGAATTTTAAGTGCCTCTAGTGACTGTTGTTGTAGTGATGCCTCAAGAATTGATTATAGAGGAATATACCTCATAAATGGCACCTTCATCTCATTTTATTTCTATTGAGAGGTACACAATAGATCTCAATGTATTCCTTGTCTCTCTCTCTATAATCTACACCTATAGATAAATTGAGTCCAGTAAAAAGATATAACTTCAAAAGAGCATATCAAACCATGTCCTTATGTCTATGTATACTTATGAAACCTTAGATTTGATACCAATATATTATGCAAGTAAATTTCTATGCTCCAAGTAAATGCAATGTAGGTGTCATGTATGCAAAACAAAAAACCCGCACGTCTAGTATAACGCCTTTTCAATAAATCATTAGAGACAAACATGACTATATAATTATTGGTAAAGTTTTCATGTTAGATGATGTTTAGTTAGAATCACATTACTATCAAGTTAGCAAGCATCGCATAAATCCAATTCATGGTCAATCCAGAGTATTTACATTTTAAGAGGGATTTTTTTACATCTATGAACTATAACATCCACACCTATATAATACTAAACACAAATCCCAAATTCCTCTCTCAATTCTCAGACAATATTGAGTAATAGTATCAAACTAACTACAATATCAAAAAGGACTCACCTCAATGATTCACTACAGTTGATTTTGTTCATACGTTTCCACATTTCATGTCAAACAATATGTAGAACGTCAAAAAAAAAAGAGAAATAACCTTATGTAAACATGGAAAATGAGAGGGAGGGTTGAATTTGGATTGGATCATTATGGATGTTGATCTAATGGGTGTTGGTCTAAAATACCTAGTTTTAAATGTCTGGAGTAAAAATGCACACAAACCCAATTTTTTTGGTTGATTTGACCCACATGTCTTGATATGATGCATTTGAAAATTAATGTGGACTAGATGTTCTTATAATATTTGAAATTTTAAAATAAGAACAATGCACTATTTTTATGTCAAAAATAGCAAATGAGAGAAGTCAGCTACTAAGTTTAACACCAAGCATTGCAAATTAGTTGTTTACTAGTTATGATAGAAAATGGATTAAAAAAAGACAGTAGCTAGTTGTTTTTCATGCAAATTTTAAAAAAAGAAATGATATAGTTGTCGGTAATTAGCATAAAATAACACAAGAAATAACATCATATTTTTTCATTCACCATTATATATTTATAGCATAATGATTACTTGAAGTTATCGATTGTACAACACAAAATAAAGTGAATAATATAATTGACGTGATTAAATATAAAATATATACAAGTAGAATATCAACTTATTAACATAGACAATGAAATATAGAACCAGAATGTTTTTTATGACATGGGACCATCCCCGAATATGGGTCTCTATTGTGACCCCCTTTGGTAGTGTAAACCCCCAGCTCACCTATCTACCCATACATCAGAGGTTGCAAGGTAAAATCACGTAGAGGTTGAGCTCATAATAGGACCAAGAATCGTTGAAGATGTAGAATTGGGGGTTCAACCTTGTGTCCCTACTCTAGTGATCCCATGCCTTCTCCATCAATATACCACTCCCTTGACAACCAACATGTTGTTATATTAACATGAAACTAATGCAAAATACCAATCATGGTCATTACTAACACAAATACGCAACTAGAATGAAATACATGCAGCAATACCAACACAATTGCTTGATAAACATGCACATTTCTCTATAACCATGCATATATTATATTTATATTGATTTATTTATTTTAGTTAATTGAGACATTTGCGGGCAACATAAAACACTCTACCTAAACAAATTGATACATGTTTGAGAAACTTTAAGTTGGCGATGAGTTCTATCACCCAAACCTGACTTTAGCGGTCAACCCATGGGTGTCTTCAAATTTTGACCTAGTTTGATGATCTAACCACATGAGACATGTTATCATGTTGAGGGGGAGAAAAAACCACCCAAAATTTAACATATGACCTTACCATAAGCATTTAAAATTGAACTAAAAACATTTAATTGTAGAAGTAACCAAGTAGGTTGAAGATTCAAATTTAACATTCTTTCTATGAGTCTATTTAATATCCATTATTAGCATGGAAATTATATAGTAGTGTATCAGATAATATTGGAATTTCAAGAAATTTAAAGTCAAATAGATATTAAGCAGCATTCTAATAATTTGATTGAATTGTCTTCATATACTATATTTAGATGTAACCAACAAACTATTTTTACTTGGATAAACTCCAACTAGCTCAGAATATGTCCTGGTATTTTAGTACTTGAAGGGTTGCAACACTACCATGATCCATATGATGTTGCCATGTTTTCCTATGTAGGAGAACAATATCTTGATACTTAGGCATATAAATAGATATCCAAAATCTATGTTGCTAATTAAATTCACACTAAAACATTAAAAATTAATGACTGAGAATTCATATTCAGTTATAGATGTAATAATTTTGGATCAAATACTAAATATTACTATATCAAACTAAAAAAATCAAATTTGGCAATTATATGTGCATATTATTAAACAATTTTATATATGATAGCATTCAATTTTGATTGTATATTTTATGTTATAATTATTTGATATATATATATATATATATATATATATATATATAATTGTTCAAAAAATATTTCCATGTGGATTGGGTTATTATCCACATAAGAATGGAATATCCAATAAGATCAAATTCAAATGTTACAAAATGATGTCATTCATATTTTAGATGAAACATGAGATTAAATTTCTTGAAAGGGATTCAAATTAGATGCTACCATATAATTTGAATTCTATCCATTTACATACATACTTCTATCTAAAGCACGAGACCATGTGTTCACTACACAAAATATAGCTATCGAACAATACCCATGAATAATAATGAACAACATCAAAACCTTAGAAAAGAAACAACTTACTTGGAAAAATAAAATGTTTGTGAGTTCCCCCTCACTATTCTAGGTCCCACACTCACATAGTTATGATAGTGAAGTCATATGTGAGGATTCATCTTATTGATCAAGCCTAAATTAATCAGCAGGATAAACTTAGATAAAACTTAATTCAAAACTAAAAAACATAAAAAACCATGTCAAAAAAATCGAGCACAGTAATCTACCTAAAGATTCGACTACCAAAAACCATCATAAGATCTCACATGACGTTATATAAAAGTGTCTCACTTGATATTACAACCATTCTAAGAGAAGACATGATAGGAACACAAACTAAAACACCTTTATTTAACTTAATCATATTGGATTAAAAGATTATTCACATCCATGAAGATACAACTATAAAAGATCCCTAAACTAGGTTACAACTTGTTACCATAAGAAAAAGTAGGTAAAGCAACCTACCATATACATCATCAACTACCCTCCCATCATTTATCAAAGTGGGAGTACATTGACACTCTAAACTTACAATATAATTTATTTTTATATCTTGATCCACACACCATTTCCATTGTGCCAACTTACCTAAAATATGTGTATGACCATGAGGGTGAGACCCTATCCAAACAATATGATATAGCATAATCTAGTGTATTTATTGCTTACACTCATATCATTATCAGATTATTCAAAGACATATTAATGTATAGGTAGGTATCTCTATGCATGGTATATCATCTAGTACTAATTATTTTCATTGGGGTAAGGCCCACAATAGATGCACTACAAGAATAATCAAATATACTTATACTGATAGATGATCAATATAAGCATACAATGTGATTCACCAATAAATTCTAAATAGAACAGGTTGTTTGTTTTATTAATCCCTATTTAGTTTGATGTGTACTGCTCAAACTACTAGCTAGCCATTGTCAAGTCACAATCAGTCCAGTATAAGATCCTAGGATTATCAGAATCCTAAAGATCCCTTCCCCTTGGTCAGTACGAGTGACAAATTATAGTGGCAAAGAGGTCGAACATACAAGTAAGGGCATAACAACCATCCTACAATAATTTAGTCTACTGTGGTTACACAGGGCACGTCACCAAAAACAAGGGTATAACACCTAAATATAAGTTTTGGCGATACCCACTATATCTCACATACAACTTGAGTTATGGGTCTTGGTAATTATCAATCACCTTAAAATCAATATGTCAGAAAAAAAACTCTCCACCCACATGTAGTACTCAACAATATATGACGATTGAGCACCTTCACATAATTTAAGATTGCTACAAAGAAACTCATTTCACTATCTAGCAAATTATGACAATAAGATAGTTCCAAGGTCATAAGACACTATATGATAAGGGTACACTTTATTATAAAGACAATTACTCATATTTAACTTGCATTGATCAAGTTAAAAATAAGGTATCTAGATGTAATTGTGGCACTAGAAAAGTCTAAAATGTTCATAACATATTAAAGGTATCCACTTATACAAAATCACTCAAAATTAGATACAAGTAACCACCTTTGTCCATACCAAGGCTCCTTTTCACTGAATTAAGGCACAACAAAACCCAACATACCAATCTCAGACATAACAAAACCCAAAACATCAATCCAAGACACGCTAGCCTAAAAAAGTGTCAACGTGGGATTCCACTATTTCATTTCCAATATGCAAATAATATCACAAAATATAGCCCACAATCCCATATGTATCCATTTTCATAATCAACATTTTAAACAAATTACAATTATGTAACAATATTAAACATCACTATTCCAATGTAAGGTCTATCATGAGAAGTTATTATATTGTATTGTTAAGGACATCTAGTGCAAGGTAATCGGTCATGATAATATTTCTCTTTATAGACCTACATGATTATGGTATTGTGTACATCAATGTATAAAGGTAATATTATTATTCCTGTGATTTCACACCTTATTAGTTTCACCATCTTATCCATAATATTAGATAATATCCATTTTCAAACATGGGAAAACTTTAATAATTCCATCACTCCAATGGTGGCCTCCATATTATTGAACTCAACGTATCAACCTTAAGGCATCAATCATATATATATATATATATATATATATATATATATATATATATATATATATATATATATATATATATATATATATATATATATATATATATGAGTAAGTCTTCAATACCCGCGTGGGTAACAAGGCTATAATACCCGTGCAAAGTAGCGGTGGCATGCTATGTAAATAAATCTAAATTATATGCAATTGCTGGAGTAGCGATGGCATCTACAGTAATTATACAGAAAAGTAAATCGCGTATGCATGGATTAGTGGTGGCATATTTTGTAATTACGTAAAATTTTGTTATTATATAGAAAGTCAATCACGTATGCATGGATTAACGGTGTCATCTTTTGTAATTACGTAAAAATAAATTATGTATGTTATAGAATAATTTTTCTGTCATTTTTTATTCAAAATCCAGTACGATGGGTGTGATGTCATTATTTTTATCTAGAAGACAAATAACTATGAGTGCATTGCACTAGTGGGAAAAGTAGCTTCAGAAATTGAGGCATCTATGTTATGTAAATAAAAAAATAAATGCGAACTAGAGTAACCCAGAACATATTTGAATACTTTGTAATGTGTTTGAAAATACTGTAATATAAATGAGTTGATTGTATAAGACCGTAGATATGTTGTAATTTACAAACAAAAATTGTAATAAGTAATAGACTTTATGAAGATTACAATCTACATTACAGAAATTTCTAGTGATGTTACTTTGTAACAAGGACCATAGATATGTTGTAACAAGGACCGTAGGTATGCTGTATATTAAAGAAATTGTAACCAGGATCGTAGATATGTTGTATATTATAGAAACTGTATAATACAATCTAATTTGTAAACAAATATAATCAAGATTACAAAATATCATTCTTGTTTATATTTATTTTCTTTCCATGACAAATTATCAGTTCTGATTACACACCTTTCTTTCTTATTACAAAATCTAATGTTACTTTACTTGTCTCTATAATTCAGTATATGTCGTCAGAATACACATTATATTATAGTTTTTGGAATTACAAAATATTTATTTTAGTTACAATGTGTTCTTTCGTATTACATTTTTTCTACGTGTATTATATTTACTCTTTGCTATTTACTTTATTTCAGATTATATGTTCTAATTACAAAATGTCATCCTTGTTTAAGTTTGTTTCCTTTCTCTTACAAATTATTTGTTCAGATTTGTAATACACTGGAAATGTTGTAATACAAATGAGTAATTTGTACATACCGTAGATATGTTGTAATATACAGACATAAACTCTAATATGTAAAAAGAGTCTGAATTATCTTTCTAAGAAGGAATATGAAATAAACTTCAAATATCGATTGTCATCCTTGATTACAAATTTCCCATTCTCATTATGGATTCTCAGTTCTCATTACAAAATATAATTGCATTGTAATTCACTATACGTCGTCAAAATATCACTTGTTTACTTGCTGCTATTTCATATAATTATTGTCTTTGTAAGGATAAATGATATAATGTAATGAGAACAGAGAATCTGTAATGGAAAGGAGAAATTTGTAACTAATCACGTTACATAATGCAATCTGGAAGTATCATTTCTCTTAGACAGTAGAATTTGATGTATTCAGATTTGTATTACAAAATGCCACCCTTGATTACATATATTTCATTTCGATTACAAATTATCTATTTTGATTACGGAGATTTATTTCTTATTACAAAACGTTAACTTTCTTTACTTGTCGTTGTAATTCACTGTACGTCGTCAGAATGTCACTTGTTTACTTGCTGTTATT